>CAHIKZ030002312.1:1085000-1267500 GCA_903632075.3 Acanthosepion pharaonis | reverse complement strand
TCGTTTGATTAATTTTCCAATCTGTCGGATTCTCATCCATATTTAATCCTGCAGACACACACACACAGACACACACACTTACACATACAAAAACACAATATAGTCTTGATATATATCGAACAAAATCACACATTTTTCACTTTCTATTTATCTTACTCTCTCGTTCTAATTATTTCGAATGATGTGCCTCGATGTTTAAATAATCGATTCCGGACGAGCCAACGCCTTGTTCCTACCCTGTTTTTGTGACAAATGTCTTGCGTTTCTTTTCCTTGTTCTTATTTCATATTCCTACTCTCCGGCTACTTGTTTTTTCTCTGCTTTCATCCTCTACCTAAACGTTTGTCTTCCATTTCCCAGCTTCTAATGAAGCGCCTAAAGCGACCATTTTTTTCCTAATCGTAATGAATGTTCGCATCAACAGGCATACAAATTCTAATTGGCGTAAGCGGCAATTAAGTTTCTACTCCACGCCAAAACGAGATCCACTGACGAGATCTCGGTCTATAGACGGCGCGTTGTGTCAATACGACGTTGTTCACTCCGCGTTGTCTCGTAGACTCACGTTGGAAACGAGATGGCACCAGTGTCAAAACGGAATGTTTCGAATAAACGAACTCCCGATCGTTTCTTCTCTATGCCGTGTCCATAGAGTACGTTGTCGATTATGACTCTCCACAATTTCCTGTCCCTTGTAGCTCTTAATATCCTTTTATTTTTTGCCATTTCTCCCATAACCTGCTCCGCCATCCATTCACTCATACTTGCCAGGTGGGTTGCTCGTTGTTTTGTTCTGTCTTTTTTTAGGGTAAATCTGCCCTGTGAGTCTCACATTTTCCAAGTCCTCCTTCCTCACCGTGTTTCCCAGAAACCTCAATTGTCCCTTCCTGATGTTATGTATACGTGTCATTTTTGTTGCCATTGCCTCTAGAACTTCGGCGTTGATTGGTACATAGTATTCTCGGCATGCTTCTGTAGAACCACATATTTATTTCTTGAAGTTGATTCTTCATTGTTATGAGACCTTACCCATAATAACATAATGGACTATTCCATACGTAATAAATACTGCGCCTCAAAAGGAAGCAGGGAGTTCAGTCTGAAGTCTGGAGTGAGGTCCGTCAGGAGTCTGTCAGTCAGTCAGAGCGAGTCAGTCAGTCAGTCGAGTCAGAGGCAGTCCGAAACAGAGTCGCGTTCAGACAATTACTACTAAACCTGATTGTTCATACTAACACTTTTCTACCTCTCTGTATATATTCCTGTTTGTAAGATATCAGTGTTATTCCATATCCGTATTCGAGTTCTTCTTTATTTGTTCTACCTTGCACTATCACCGTGGTACAAGGAACCGGGCCATAACATTCATCAATGAGGAGATTGTTCTGCATTCACTGCCACATAGTAGAACTGATGATATATAACATTTCGGAACTATTTTCTTTGTCTCTAATCATAATTTTCTGATTTTTAATTATTGGCTCAGCTGTTGGAAGGCAATTTTCGTTATCCCAATGCGCCTTGATATTTCAGAGTTTTCGACTTTACATCTTCTGTTAATATTTTTCCAGATATTAAACGTTTTGCACCTGGTTGATTTCGCTATATAAAATGTGTAATTTGAATTTAAGGCCCATCTTTTATCTAAGAACCATGCATTCAGTCTTCTTGTAATTTATGTTTTGTCTTTCCTACTTGATTTCCTTCATTACTAGTAAGAGTTCTTGTAATTTCTTTATCTGCGTCTGATATTAACACTGCTTCATCTGCATATCTTATGTGGTCGCCAATAATGAATCCTGGTAGAACTTCTAGTTCTCTTACTGATGTATAGTTTGAGAAGTTCTTATGAAAAGACGCATCCTTGTCTTACATCCTTTTTAGTTTTGTATATTTACTGCACTAATTTCATATCTGTATTTGTTGCCAGTATAGGTTCTCGATCATTCTTTTATCCTTCTCAAATATGCCAAGTTTACCTAGAAGTTTCAGTAGTTTTTTAGGACGTACTTTATCAATGGCTTTTGCGTAATCAATAAATAAAGCTATATATCATTTTGTATGTGTATTGCTCTTTCTGTAATTCTGTCCATAAATATGGCATTCCTTTTTTTTCCAGTGGCTTTAAAGAAGCCGCACTGTTCTTGTACTACTTCTGTTCGGATTCTGATGCTCGCTTTCTTCAAGAGTCGGATGGTAAGTTTTGTTTTATGGCTCATTAGACTGATTGCCCGATGGAGTTCACATTCGTTTGTAGATTCTAATTTCGATGTTTTCAATGCTAGTGAATATATATTAGTTATATGATTATTTGTTATATAAATATATTTATTTCACTCGATTTTCAAAGATCTGATATTTTAACAATTATTTAATCTCCATATATATATATATATATATATATATATATATATATATATATATATATTTATATATATATATAAATATAGATAACTAGACTCGTTTCGAAAAACCCTCGAATTTTTTATTTGCTAATCAAATCAATCTCGAGGGAAAAAGGTTTTAAAAAAGAAAGAGCTACAAACATGAACTTCTGCCGACAAAAAATCGCACAAATGCAGGTCTGAAGCCCAAAGAAAAAACCCCGATACGAGTAACAACTAACTAACAAAAGAGCTCAATACAACCGTAGAGCAGACCTAGATACGCCAAACTTTCCCTGACGATCCGTTTAGGTGAAAACTAGGTGTATCTATCTATCTATCTATCTATCTATCTATCTATCTATATATATATATATATATATATATATATATATATATCATTTTGAATTTTCGGTCGAGCAATTGTCAACGCTATACAATAGAATGTATTTCGATTTTCAAAAATCTTCCTTACGTGTTTTTTTCTAAATGGATAGCAGAAGTTAAACTTGCATGTATCGTTAGGGGACAGGCATTTCCTAGAGATACGAAGATTAATAAAAAGTGGAGAGCCAGAATCATCCAGTTTCTGAAGAACACTGCACATAAAGAAGAGGGCGAACTTAGATTAGTTTAAAAACAAATTAAAAACGCATAAAGACCAATGATTGGAATACTGCTAATGATACATCTACGGAAGAGAAAGAGAATGGCATGGATCAGATATTAAAAAAAATATCCCAAAGCTGATTGACAAAAATATCAGGCAACAAATATACAGTTCCACAATTAAAGGGGGTTCCATGTTAGATTTAGTATTTTTCCCATAATATTTACTTAAAATGTAATTGTTATGAGAATTAATATTTTGGTACATATTATCAATGCAGGAGTAGCTAATTTTGATTGACTTCCTGCTGAATATCTTATTTGGCGTATTATTTTTTTAAGTATAATAATTAAGTTTAGGAAGTACTGTCCGAAGTTGATACTTGAAAGATTGTAGAAGGGAGTTGGCATTGTACAATTAAGAAAACACTACCCAGTAGAGGGGAAATGGAGATTCACTAGGGTAGTATACCAGGAAACAATTATCCCTATTGAAAATACGACAAAACATAATATTTACATCGGCATTTCTGCAGGAGAATTTAAAACGTGAATCAATACAAATAGAGATTCATTCATTAATCCAAAATTTAAACACCAAACTGCCCTTTCGAAAATAAAATTTGGGAATTGAAGGAAAAGGGTGTGAATCCTGAAATAAAATGGAAAATTTTACGTTTTGCGATGACCTCCATTAGTTTTAGGGATAGGTGCAAGCTATGTTCAGAAGAAACAAAATCAGTATAATAAAATATAAAGATCAATGCAAACTATTAAATCAACGGACAGAACTAATTACGAAATGTAGACATAGGAACTGATTCGAAATTACATAAGAATACATATGTATATATGTGGGGGTATATGTGTGCCTATACTGGCATATATACATGTATATGTAAATGTACATGAATGCATGTGTAAAGATATCCTCACTATATAATTGTGTTAGACAGCATAATTTATTACATTGGTTGCTCTGGTATTACACACAATCTATAAATCTTGCATCCAACAAATTTATATTAATCTTAAATGGTTTTAAGTTTAAATCCCCCATCAATTATTAATAATATTGGACCACTCTTGTATGAAAACTATTTACCGTGAATCCCAGCAAAACATTCTTCGGACTTGAAAAGAAAACGCCATATAGTTGTTATCTAGCTACAATCAATGAAAGGCTCTAGCCATAAATAATCTCCAACCCCTGGCCGCTTCAACGTAATAAGATAGCTTACGCCATCCACCATTCTCTACCACAAACTTCCTTCTCATTAACAAGGCGTCTACTAGAGGAGGACTGACATTGAAATTAAATTTTTATCAATGCTTCTAGACAGGCACTTAGGGCATCTTGATAGCTACGTACAGAACAGCTTTAAATTTACTATTCACATGTTGAGGTAATTTTTGTTTCTTTTGCCCTCTCTCTCTCTCTCTCCATATATATATATATATATATATATATATATATATATATATATATATATATATATATTTGTGCGTGTGTATGAGAGAGAGAATGATACATAAATTTCTATATATCAGAAAAATATTAGCGAAATCAATGACAATTTTGAAAAACATTCTGTGACGTGTGTCAACGTAAATTGAAGTTTACATTCATGTGACAAGACAAATGCACAAATGAGAGGGGCGCTGATTTTTTTCTAAACGTCAATTCGATTTTTAATATATTTTTGGGTGTATAGTCTAGACAATCACATTTAGTTTCTTTTTCATTATTTATTGTACTTATGTCATTCAGTATCCCGCTTTGTGATAATAGATCTGCCAATAAATGTGAAAGTTGTACGAACCTGGACGTAAATTTGCTGTGGATGCTTTCTTCGATCTAATTTTCTTCCATTTTCACCATTCTTCTTGCCACCTCCTCAAGATCTCATCCTTGAGTCACGAGGAAGGGTCTTCTGGCAAAGTGTGTGGTCTTCTGCCTCGCGCAGCCTTGCCCATCAAAATCAAATTCACGCGAATGGCCTCGTCAAACTCTCGTTGATTCATTGTTATTTCCACCATTTCTACCAATGTTCGCGGAGAAAGGGAATAGAGAGAGAGTACGACGACCTCGATGATCGCATGCGAGTGGGTGCCGACGACGATGACTGATAGGAAAATGTCGATTAACCCTAAACATGAAAAGGTTAATATTATAATGAACAGGGATGTTTCATCTAAAGAGTTCCTTCCACAAAGTAACCATTATTGAAAAGAGACCGAGTGGATCTTCCGTTTTACCAATGTGATACGAAGACAATAAGAAAGGTTGACTAATGCGTATGTATCATGTTAGATCCTGTGGGTAATGAAGTTGGTGGAAATAAGGAAAGTCTATACACCGAACATGTGCCATAGAATTGAGTAGTGATATATTTACGACTTTTCTTTCATGTATAATGGGCTGAATAAAGAAGACATGCTTGAAAATTTTGAAACTCACACGACAGATCGAAGGAAAGAGGGTTAGAGGAAAACAAAGCATAACCTACCTGGCCAGTTTGAGTAAATGGATAGCGAAAGAGGATTTAGGAGACTTAACAAAAATATAACATTTCTTATAAGGGAGAGTAAATTGAAAGGACGTTGGCGGTCATGGCTCGCCACAGGGCACGAAGAAGAAGAAGAAGAAGAAGAAGAAGAAGAAGGAGGAGAAGGAGGAGGAGAAGAAGGGGATAAGAAGAAGAAGAAGGAGGAGAAGGAGAAGAAGGGGGAGGAGGAGGAGAAGAAGAAGGGAGAAGAAGGAGGAGAAGAAGGGAGGAGGAGAAGAAGAAGAAGGGGAGGAGAAGAGGAAGGAGGAGGAGAAGGAGAAGAAGGGGGAGGAGAAGAAGAAGAAGAAGGGGGAGAAGAAGAAGGAGGAGGAGAAGGAGAAGAAGGGGGAGGAGGAGAAGAAGAAGAAGGGGGGAGGAGAAGAAGAAGAAGAAGAAGAAGAGGAGTTTGTTGATCCTCTAGCTCACTTCGAGCAAAGTCTCTGGTTCACAGTTGCTGAATGGCGTAAAATTCATCACCGACAAGGACGTGTATACTCTTATGAAATAGGTTCTCGTTGCAAAGTGAGGATTAGGCAACTCCAGGCAAGATATGGCCAAAGATTTCAGGTTCTCTATTCTGTCTTACCATTTTATCTACTGCTCTATCATAACTATATCACTAAGAATATTTTTAAGACACTAGCAAATGTATATGCAGAAGATATCACCGTTTATGGGAGCAACACAAGAAACTATGCAACCAGGGTCTTGTAGCTGATCTCTACTCTGACCTTGCTCGAACAGCCCAGTAGAACTGGTTTGGAGCATTCTATACGACGCAAACCAAAATAATAGCGTTTCATTATCACAGAACATAGTGGGTGTGCTTTCTGCAGTTATAATGACCGGTGGCCGTCTGAATGATGTTCCTTGCTTGGAGCGTCTATTGGAAATCAAGCGCTCTTCAGCCCTCAAAGAAAAATCGTATATACGATTCATCGCTAAAGATGCTTCAAAAATGGTCGGTTCTTTGTCCCACCCCAGAACTTAAGTGACCCCCCCCCCCCACCGCAACTCGTGACATTCTCTATATTTATGAGAGCAAACATGGAGGGTTGCTACCACATCTGGGAACCATTACTTTTCACATGCGACAGGGTTCAAAACCGTTTGCGCAAACTTGTACGTGACGAATTGTTTTCTACCCTACATCCCCTTTTCCATAGGCAGCATGTTGTTACACTCGATTTTTACGTGCGATTTTTATAGCGGGCTACCTTCCTTGGTTCAACCAATTCCAGCTCCCCATATAGTCTACTTGTTCTCATTCCACTGATCCCTGCCCATATAACCTCTTCACTTCGAAGGTCAAACATAAGCTACACTACATATCCTTATAAAATGTATCTTACTCCCTCCCTGCAATGTCTTACAACATCATTTGATAAGCCTCTGAATTTAATGGCTCTTATCTCTTGTATTGAGGAAAAATAGTAAAAAAAAAAAAGAAGACATATGGTACAGTGGAAAAAGGCGTCGGTTAGATCCAGTGACAGGACTCAAAGAGTATGAGTTCAATACCCGGTTAAGGTAGTGGAGAACGTGGAGAGAACAATTCACAGGAGATAACTGATAACTGACCTCCATTAAACATGGCACGTGGAACTAGAACAGTCTACCCCAGTGAGCGAAATAAAGAGTTTAGTTTGACAATCCAAACACCTGAAGAAGGCCGGTGCGTACAACGGCCGAAACTTTGTAATAAATATGGCGGCAAAGTAGTAGTCCGAATAATGTAAATAGTGTATATAATACCTCATCTCAGAAATATAGACAGATAGTAAAAAAAGAATAGAAAGCGGAAGGATGAGACTCTAGATTTTCATTTCTCTTTTCCGTTCTCTTAGTTCCTTTCTATTTCTATTCCGATTGCTGAATTAATATGTATTGACGATTCATATGTATTGTACAGATCTGTGCCTTATAATTATGATTCAAATATTATTTTCTTTTACTTATGTGCATACAGTAATGCACCTAAAAAAATACCCCGAAAATACATTTACTGTTAATTATGTTTTATAGAATAACTCGAAAGTCACAGGTGTCTTCTAATTACTTCCAAACAGCATGGTATCGGATTTTTGCATCAAATCATAGCATGCACCAGATGGGAAAAGGACTGGTAAGCTATAACATTCACTAATACAAATATGTACAATTTAAATTCAATTCCGGTTGAAAACAAATATATTTAAACGCCAAATTTCACTGAAAATAGAAATGAATTAAACAAGACAAAGAACGAGAAAGAGATCTATGCGAATGAAAAAATGCCCGTAATTATAAGTACGTTGAAGTGATTAAGGCATTGAGTGGTCAATCAGGAAACAAGAAGAATTCAAGTCGCTCGGCGGGGTGACATTGGTTGAATATAAAGTGACCACTATTCACGAATAATAGTTAATTAATGTAAATAGTTCCAGTGCACACGAATAACTGTTAACCAGCGATTTTGCTCGAAGAGAAACAGAGGATCAACAAACTCTTCTACTTCTTCTTTTCTTCCTCCTCCTCCTCCTCCTCCCCTCCTCCTCCTCCTCCCCTCCTCCTCCTCCTTAATTTTCATCCTACTCTTTCTTCTTCTTCTTCTTCTTCTTCTTCTTCTTCTTCTTCTTCTTCTTCTTCTTCTATGTGCCCTGTGGAGATCCATGATCGCCAACACCCTTTCATTTTTCTCTCCTTTTTGTCTCTTAAGAAATGTAATCTTTTTGTTAAGTCTCCTAAATCCTCTTTCGCTATCCATTTACTCAACATTGCCAGGTAGGTTATAATTTGTTTTCCTCTGACCCTCTTTCCTTCAATCTGTCGTGTGAATTTCAAATTTTCCAAGCATTTTTTTTTCTTTATAATATACCAAAGAAATTTCAAATGTCTCTTTCTATTTGTGATGTTAATTATTTGTCCTATTTGTCCTCATTTCCTCTAAAACGTCGTTTTTGCTCACATATTTGGTCCATGATATTCCCAATATACTTCTGTAGAATAACATTTCTGTTGCTTCAAGTTCTTTCTAAATCTCCTCAGATTCTACAAAGCTATATATATATATATATATATATATATATATATATATATATATATTGTGTATTTAGGCAGCAATCGTTCATTTTTGCATTTTTCATTAAAGACGACAGACAAGGTTCTACGGTTAAGCTTTTTATTTAATTTTTCTTGTGTTCGCACAAGAGCTTTCTTTTTTAGGACACAGAGCTCTATTAGAACCCATTTAAACATATACGCAACCCCAACAGACTCCATTCGAGGCATACTAGTAGAAAACACAAACATAATAAACTCATCTATCTGTAAAAAAAAAGGTTAGAAATAATGGAAGCCTTAATAATAAATAATAAAAAGCCGACTCGTAAACAATATTAACTACGAACAAGGCCACAATTTGCTACCCGTGTTCAGAAAGTAAAACATATCTTGAACACATTAGAAACATACACATAACGCAAACACTCAAACTGAAAAAATAAAATCATTGTTAAAAGTATATCTGAAAGCGCTTAGAACTTTAGAACATTTGGACAGTTTCTCCATACTCTGTGTCAACAAAAGAAAGTTCTTGTGCGAACACAAGAAAAATGAAATAAAAAAGCTTAACCGAACTACATTGTCTGTTGTTTTTAATGAATTTGCGTAGATGGTTGTGCTTGCACGAATTTACAGTTTTTGTGACTCAGGGTTTAACCTTGTTTTGATAGTTGATTACGCGCTCTCTTTTAACTGTAACTAAGACACGCTCAGCATAGTTTAACAAGGCAACTACAGTATAGACGAGCATCCTCGAATAGGTGTGACAAGCCATCCATCATATATACATATGTCGTGTGTGTCCATACTTCATCAGTTCACAAAATCTAAGCAAGAATAAGACTTTGTGAAAAAAAAGAAAATTTGAGCTGGAAAGAACCGTTAGATTGATGATCCGAATTGCTTTAGTACTTTTGTTTTTATTTTTAAAAAACAGTGCTTGATAGAACAAGTAGAGCCTAGATCAGAATTATTAAAAAAAAATGATTCCATCGCTACACAGGAATTACCATATTTCAAAAACTAAAACTAAAAAAAAAAACTAAAAAAACCCTAAAAACTTCCAGTTCTATTATAGAAATTATATTAAAGTACCTTGTTATCTTCATTTTTAGCTTCTGTTTTTGAAACATGGTAATTCCTGTGTAGCGATGTGATTATATTTAAAACAAAAATTATATATATATATATATATATATATATATATATATATATATATATATATATGCCAATGTGAAGCGGCGTACATAGGACGAACTAATCTGAGATTGGAGAAGCGGTTTGCGCAACATGTTCCCGCCTATTTGCTTTGAAGTTGTCGAGGCCAATCTTCAAGAACTACTCAAGCAGTCTACGATTCGTATATTGGATAGCATTTCCTGGACAGCCCGGACGGTTCCGCCGACTATGTAGACACGTCGTTTTCAATTCTAAACAGTGCTCACTCGTTTTACCATCTCCGTGTTCTTGAGGCTTTATTTATAAAATTTCTCGGGCCAACTCTGTGGAGACAAAAGGAGCACTTTATGCACTCTTTCCGGTAGTTGGAGGGACTCTGAGTGTTTTTTTTTTTTTGCCATTTAATACTCTTATGGAACTGGTTTGTTCCTATTTTAATTATTTAAAATTAAAAACAAAAAATTTAATCGCGTTCCAACTTTCCCTCATCTTTCTTTATTATCATTTTGTCCTTGGTTGTTTTACAATTTGCCAGCGTTCAAATTTGAAAAAAAATCTTGAGTGAAAGGTCCCTTAGTCGTAAAATGACGCCCATTTTATTCAACTCTGCGTTATATTTCTGTGTATATAAATCTCTTTATATATATATATATATATATATATATATATATATATATATATATATATATATATATATATAAAAAAAAATGGCTTAAACACCTATATTTCATGGTTATAATTTATTACTTTGGAATCATAGTGACCCACTTCATCAGACCTACAAACTGGAATATGTAATTTGTAGGTCTGATGAATTGATCGTAATTCTGATTCCAATGTAATAAATTATAAACATGGAATATTAGTATTTAAGCCTTTTTATTATATTCTTATTCTGTCCAGGACATTTAGCTCTACCTGGATTCTATTTTCTTGAATTATATATATATATATATATATATATATATATATATATATATATATATATATATGTATGTATGCATGTGTCTGTGTATATATACATATATATATATATATATATATATATATATATATATATATATATATATTTATATATATATTATATATATATATATGTATATGTCTGTGTGTAATGTCCACTAATATAATATATATATATGTGTGTGTGTGTGTGCGTGTGTGTGTGTGCGTGTGTGTGCCTCTCTGTGTGTGTATTGTTCACTAAAGTTATCTATCTATCTATCTATCTATCTATCTATCTCTCTCTCTCTCTCTCTATATATATATATATATATATGCATACATATATACCTGTGTGTGTGCCTCTCTCTCTCTCTCTGCCTCTCTGTGTGTGTGCCTCTCTCTCTCTCTCTCTCTCTCTCTCTCTGTATGTGTGTGTGTGTGTGTGTGTGTGTGTATTTATATTAGAACCGGTGCCGAAAATTCAAATATTTCTTTGTAAAGTCGCAAGACACGATGACTAATACTTGTAACATTAGCCCGAAAATTATTCTCTATCAAGTTTCATTTGTAATTGTGCCGACCAAATCTCTACGTAGCAACACAAACCGCTTCAACAATTTCACTAGTACATTTTTCCACCATTGTTTCACACTTGTGCTACACAGTTTTCGGAAAAATAGGAAACTGCCACTTACTGGGAATAAAAACTATGACGACAATGACGTAGATTTAACATGGTCGTCGTCATTTTGGTTTCGATCGGATACTCAGCAATACGGACTAAGCTAGACGGATCCCTGAACACACACTATAATAAAAAAAAACGTCATAAAACTTCTCGTATTCATACTTATTCACATGTACTTGCACTTGCTCAACCTTATTCAGATGTCGAATAAGCAAAGTGTTTTGTAATAGAGAAATATGAAAAGAGTATTGAACAGTTACTCAATATCACTTCTGTATGGCAGTGAATGCTGGACAATCTCCTCACAGATGACAAAAAAGAGACTTAACGCAACAGAAATGTCGTTCTACTAAGAGATGTCTGAGAATACTATGAACTGAACATTTCAGCAAAGAATAGGAAAGCTGAAAGAACATTTAGTTAATATCAGAAACATACAGTTAAAATTTCTATGGCACTTAATGAGAAAACAGAGATAGGGAAATTTGATACTCACAGGACGGATTGAAGGAAAGAGGAACAGATGAAAACAACGCATTGTCTACCGATCGAGTTTGAATAAATCGATAGCAGAAGTGTTTAGGAGAGATAAAAAAAACTCGTTTTATTTATAGCTGAAAATGATAGAAAATTTGAGTGAGACATGTTAGCTAACGTCTTTAAATGGCACGATACATAGAGAAAAAAAGAATACAGATAATGTAAATTTCATTTATACCGTATAAATACACCCCCTTAACGTATACATACGTATACAGCAGTAAATCTGAGGTTAGTGAAGGCGTTTTAGTACGCCCAGACTAAGAGAAGTATTCATTTCGTTGAAAAGTTCATTTACGGACCACTCAGCCATGATTATGCTAAGTGAATAATTGTTTGCAGGTATAGAATTTGAATAACTACTCTATTTTGTGACTTTCTTTATTGAGATTGGTTACTACCTCGATGGCTGACCCCTTGGGAATACCAGGTTCTGTAAGTTTGGATGGGCATGCGGTGTAATATAATGGCTCGGAATTGTTAATCGGAGAGCAGAGTTCTAATTGAGTTGGGGTCGTTATATTCACTCACGCGCAAATAACCCTGAAAAAGATATGAGTTGACTTCTTATCCACCAAGATATGGATTAATTAGAAGACTTGTGTCACTAGACCATTATTATCTAATGAAAAATATTTACAATCTAAAAATAATATCTGTCTTTAAATAACCAGTAAAGGCTTGATAATCCGTAGAAAACAAAACAATTTATCAAAGTCGTTTCTTTCTAAACGCACGAGAATAAACTCATACACTAGCGCATGTCATTACTAATATTAATCAGCATCACACCATGCAAAACAGTAAAGGCACTAAGACAGAAGAGGTCACAGGGTGTTGAAGAATTAAAAAGAAGCATTAATAAGGAGCGGGAAGAGGAAAAAGTAATCAGACATTAGATAACAATTGACATTGCACTTACTTTTTGCAGATTAAAGTTGACTGGAAAGCATGGAGCCGGCAGGGAATTCCACAAGTTAGAAAAGAAACTGTTAGCATAGAATTTACGGTTGAATCTAGCCAGCTCAGCTGTAAATTTATGAGATCTCGACGCAAGTCAAGTACTGCGGTTAAATTCAAAAAGTTTATATACCATAAGGAAAAGCTCATATAAACAATTAACATGAAACTGTTTACAGATAAGTCACAGAATGGTAAACTTAAATCTGTGGTAAAATGACTGAAGCCGAGGCACCAGATCAGGAGCAAAATATTACTGATTTTTCTTTGGGTTTTAACAAGGAGCTCAAATTAAATAGCAGGGGCACCGGACGATATGTAGCAGCAATGTTTTAATCATGAACAGATATCCAGGGGCAAATGTAATTCAATCAAATGTAGAAAAAGGTGAAAGAAATGAAAGGCGATTCTATTCTGACCAAATGATACTGGTACCCGTTAACTTATATGGAAATCATCGGCATTGTTTGGACGATAAACCCGGGATGACAAGGAAGGATAAAAATGAACATTTTTCGAACGTAATAGAGAGGTTTAATCAAGCTCCTGACCCCACGAATATCTAGGATCTGCTGTCGAGTGAATAATACTAAACATAATACCAGATGTCTTGTCACCATCTCCGAAACCCTGGCCACATCGATATGCAGCATATCCCTATCTTGCACTTTTCTATGTAATTTACCCTGTTCTTTTGGCAGCTTTGTGTAATACACTCTGATCTTAGGCAGGAGAACAGTAAAGAGACACTTTGTTTCCTCCCATCAAATCGCATAGCTACTTAACCACAAGTACAAGTGCCAAGCTATATGTAAATAATCCTGGTTTGTTTTGACAAGTATTGTGCTAATATGACAATAGTTTTAATTATTCGAGGACGAATTGAATCAAAGGAGAAAACACCAATACGGCTTTCTCAGATAATCCGGAGAAAAGCGTCTGTGATTTGAAAAGAATTATTTCTCAGTTTTCAACGAATGTCATCAGATGTCGGTGCTACTCTTGCTTGATATTTATAAAATATTTTTCATTAAAATAATATTGGTATCGTTCTTTCAAGTATTAATTGTTAAGAATTGTCTTTTTTTTTCTTTTTACAGCGAACAAACATTATCTCGGAGTTCAAACGTCCCTTAAGTAACTGTGTTTCTGATCATAATAATTATATCGGTCACACAAATACATGTCTATCCAGACGCCTTACATTATGCCTATCTGACCAGAGCTTTATTAGAACCCATTTAAACACACACACAAATCTACCAGACACCATCCGAAACATACTAGTAGGAAACACAAACATAATAACCTCATCTATCTGTAAAAAAAGGTTACAAAAAAATAGAATTCTTAATATTTAATAAGAAAATACCAACACTTAAGAATATTCACTACGAGTTGGCCACAATGTGCTAACCGTGTTCGGAAAATAAAACATCTCTACAACACAATAAAACATACACATAACGCACACACTCAATTTTTTTTTTTTTTTTAAGCATTACGCCCCGAGCAAGGCGTGAAGCCACTAGGATGCAGGGGGTTGCAGAAGATTTGGAGCGAGAGCAGATAGGAGTGATAGAAGAAAGGATGAGGAGAAGGATAGTGGATAGATCAAGGTCACTGGAGATGTCGATTGACATTACATTTGAATAGTTGGAAATTATAGCTGTCAGGGAAACAGTAATTAAACAGAAAAAATAAAATCATCCTTATATAATGGCTAAAATTATAACCGAAAGCGCTCGGAACTGTAGAACATTTAAACTGTTTCTATTCACTGTGTTCCAAAAAGAAAGACCTTGTTCGAACAAGTTTCCTTCCAAATCTTTTATTTGAAGTAATATGGAGAGTCAACATTATGATTATGTTATTAGATTCTTTTTGAGTTGCATATGTTATCCATTTTATTTGTTCATGCAGTTAAAATTCCTCAAGTGTTGAATATGTTTTCTGTTATTTGGTAGAACTTAAAAATGCAGGGAAATAGAAGGAACGTGAAGTAATTAGCAGATTTAATTAAAAAAAAAAGTCTCATAGAAATAAAGGGGAATGTCTTCGAAAAGTTCATTTTCAAACCAAGTGCAATGTGCTGACGGTTTTTTTTTTAATAAAACATTCCTGTAATTCTAATGCATACATAAAAATTACTAACAATCAGTTAAAAATGACAATCATCCTCAATAATGGCTGAACGTATAGCTAAATGTTAACAGTAGATAATATATGTTAACAGTAGATATTCTAATATTATATGTGGTCTTCTCAGAGTTAAAAGACTCCACAGCAGTTATGGGATAAATAGCCTCCCACCGGCTATGAGATTTTATAGCTTCACTAAACCTGTTGAAAATGGTTACACCACTGAAGATAGGTTCAATCGGGCTGGCGTTACTCCAACAGACCGTGGATTTGAATTTCGATTCGTGTTGATGATAGCGAACTTCCGATTCGAAGCGGCGGCGGTGGGGGATATGATATACGATTATGGACTGCTTTATCTATCTATCTATCTATCTATCTATCTATCTATATATATATATATATATATATATATATATATATATATATATATATATAGATAGATAGATAGATAGATATATATATGTGTGGTGTGTGTGTGTGTGAATATCCACAAAACACATTACCATTTATTTAAATGTGCTTTGGTGACATAATCTATGACGTAGCAATTGCGATTATTTCTCTTTTTGTTTCTATCATGGTCGTTATTAAATACCCAACATTGCTATAACAAAAGATCTTCTAGGAATGGTAAAACGCTGTAAGAACTTGGTCGCAAATTAATGCGGAGGAACTAGCGATTAAAGCAATTTCGAAACATTTTATCCTTAGTGCAATATTTTCTCTTTTAGGTAGAGGAGAAAATTTTATGCAAAAAAAAAAAAACAAAACATTTTTTTTTCCAAATTTAAAAGTTCACTTTTATATTTACACACGTCTGATATTGAGCACTTTTATCCCATATATATACATCTTTCATATATATATATATATATATATATATATATATATATATATATATATATATATATATATATATATATATATATATATATGTGTGTGTGTGTGTGTGTGTGAAAATATATAGAAAATAGGAAAGAACTTGTTAGGTAAATAATCCAAAAGTTCTTTAGTATTTTTGTTATTATTTTTAAAAAATAGTGGTCAATACAAAAGTAGAGCATGAATATAATTATTAATTTAAATAAATCATATTTTTTAAATAAATAATTATATATATATATATATATATATATATATATATATATATATATATATGCTGACATTAAATTATTGATTATTAGAATTTCCAGTAGAAAAATAAAAGCTGAATTAGAAAACGGAGATGAAGAGTCAATGTTTGCGCATGTTATGTCCAGAAAAGAAAAATAAACTGATACCAGTGTTTCACAATCGCTGCGACACGCCTCGTAGTTGCGACAGAAGACGATAATCGTTGAGGCGGAATGACTGAATGTCAATCTAAAGATTTAGAAACAGTTTTAAAATATTTATATGCCCCCCACCAAAGAAAAAAAATAGGATTTCAAAACTATTAATATTATTATGGATTACTTGTAATTGCATGCCTGAATCCCAGTATAAATAGTCATAAATAATTATTAACCAATTTTATCAATGTGATAATTTTACATTTTATCAAGAAATAAGAATATAGTAACTAGGATCTACAAATTGAAGGATAGGGTTATCCATGATAATTTCCTGATTTCGAATCCTCTAATAACTCACTTTAAACTTCTCTCTCTCTCTCTCTCTCTCTCTCTCTCTGTTTTTCTTATTTTTAAATGTACTTTGTATCCCTTAAACTTTAGTGAGACGCGAGCAGATTTTAATTCCGAAAATGCGTCCCAGAAAAAAAATGTTTGAAGCAACCCATTGTATCACAAAAGTATATTATCATGTTTACTAATTCTATCACATCTATATTCGAAAAGAATTTTTGCAAACTCAACGTCAAATTTATTACTGTTACATTCAAAATAAAAAAAAGAAGACTTAGTCAATACGAAACAAAACTATAAGCTCAAACATGAAGGAGGAGTTTACTCCATCGTCTGTAATAATTGTCACATAAATATGTAGGAGAAACCTCAAGGAATCTAAATAAAATATTATATGAACACAAAAGGGACATTTTACAGAAGAATACGTTAAATTCGTTGGTTGCCTACCTTAACCAGGCTGACCTTAATTTTGACATAAAATATGCTCCTCTACGATGTAAAAGTCTAGAGAATGCCTTAATCGCAAAATCAGCTACAGTAAATTTGCGACGTAGCCCTTACAAAATTTCACCATTCTTGATAGATCTTCTAATATAAGAGTATGGAATACCTACTTATAAAAGTGATGGAAAGAAAAAGAAAAAATACTCTAAATGAATTCGACTAGACAAAAAAAATAATATAACCACTCTGTCGTGCGCATGTATAGTCCTACCAACATAAAAAGTTCAGTCCGATGAAGTTCTGAAAGCCGAAATGCGTCAGAATTAAACTTTTTCCACTTTGTGATAAATTTCCCCTATCTATTGAGGTGTTTGTGTCAAGCTTCCTGCGCGAGGCGACTTATGTTGGCAGCCCGCACCCGGCAAGTGAGCTGACGGGAAAGAGAAATCAGGAATGCATGGGCGCTTGCACGCACCGATCGCTCGGCGCCGTCGTCTAGATACACGTACGCGGTTACCTGTCTCGTAGTATAGAAGCACGAAGACTGTGAAAGAACAATAGAGTAACGGATAGAGACCCATATGGTGAAGTCGGAGAGCCGAGTTTTAATTTTACTCGGCTTTGTTATATTCTCTCATGAGCAAATACGCATTTATGCCCAGCCTTATCACTAGCTCCAGGTAAACAGGAAAAACTGACTTGGGTGACAACTAATCCCACAGAAGGAAAACTCTTGAGTTCAAAACCGGAAAGATTGAGTGGTTCGCGACGAAATTGGCTCTCCTAGCAGACTATCGTCTGTTGGGTAGGGTTTGGTAGGAACTGAATCGGCACAAAAAGAACAAATATCCCAAAAATACAACAGCTGTTACAGGGCGTGTGAACTCTTTAGAGTCAATCGATATCCACCCTAGCTATGGATTAAACAGCCTTACCAAACCACAATTTAACAAGCGTAGGGAGTATGACTAGATCCCTGAAAATATGTTCAATCAGAGAGGGACTCCTCCAACAAGAGTGAGTAGACCGTGGATTTGGATTTGAATGAATGATAGCGATCTTTCGATTCGAAGTTGGCAGTGTTGATATATACGACACATTTAGATAACATTTTTATATAGGTACCTCCATTAAATCGCTAAAAAAAGAGCATAGAATTATGAAAAAGACGCCTAACTTGATAAAAAAATTCACATTCTAAATGTTTATTTTATTATTAGGAGGAAAAAACAAAGTATTTTTTGAATTATTTTTAAAATGTTTTCTTTCTTTTTAGAAAATTCTAACTTTTGATTAAAAAAACGTGTTTCTCTTCTTATCAGCGGAACTAATAAATGACATAAAATGTTAACACTTTTTTGTATGAGAGAAATTAATTTCGAAAATCTTGAAAATTTAAAATAACTGTCGGATGTTAATGAAACTTTCAGAAACTATTCACAAATGATGGAAATTATTAGGAATATATTTACTTATTTAAAGTCATGGCAAAAGTATTTTTCTTGTCTTTTTTACCCAGTTCCAGAACTAATTTTATGAAAACTAGAAATGCAATACTGTTCAGTTTAGTGATTATATTAGTTAAAAGCACAAGGCTTTGAAGAATGCAGGCCATGTTTATTTTTGTAATCTGACTCCTCAACATGATAATCAGCTTTGAATTGTAACATACAAAACTCAATAAAACAAGGATATTATTTGATTTCAAATGCTTTTATTTGGTATTTATGAATATGGATAATATTGTCTGAAAGCAAAAACCTTTTTCGAGGAAAAATGAATTTTTAAAACAATTATTTGTTATTTCTTAAACTATTTTATAATGTTTACATTAAAGTTGTTAAATATTATAAAATTAGTGAAAACGCTGCTCATTTTAGTCAGTTGTGTATTAAGTAGATCTATCTTCCAGCATTATATGTTGTATAGCTTATAACAATCAGAAAAGCCACATGGTATAAAAAATTCCAGATATCTTTTGTGTCTATAAAACGGGTGTAATTCAAATGTACGGAAGACCAGCAAGAATACAGTAAAAAGTCGTATTATTTGAGTTAAGCGTGGTTCTCCGCTGTTACGGCCTTTATTTTTGCGAATTGTTCAATCGAAACAAGTGTGAAGAAGTTAATTTGGGTTTTCAATTTCAGCTGGGAAGGGACCTACTAGTATTAGTATCATCCTATGAAATTTGTATGATCTCATTTTTATATTATCTCAGTTATGATATATTTCCGTAAATGAAATATCAAAAATAATAATTAAATGAATGGAAAATGGAATAACACAGTAAAATGTAGTAAATATACATAAAATTATAGTATTTTCTTCCGATAAAATTTCATAAGAAATGTACCTATAAATTAATAAGATACTTTTCTTATGAAATATTATCTCATTCTCAACAGTCTTATTTTAATTTTTTAATAATATATTTTCCATAAAGCATCGTAAACGTAAAGGTGAAAGCTATGTACAAAAAAACTAAAAATTTAGAGCGCTGAAAGTTTTCCTTAAAAATAACGAGGTAAATAAGTTGGTTCACTAAAAACTAAATAATTATGTCACTTCTGTCCTTCCGTACGGTAACTTTCCCTTACCTTATCTGTCAAAACGTGATAAAATCGTCATTTATTGTCCATCAAGTGACACCAAATGTTAAGACCTCGTTGGTCTTATTTTTAAACCACATTTCTTGGCGCAAAAGTTAATTAATATTTGTTTCAATAACATTTGAACAAATTCTTGTAATTTCGAATTTTCTTAAAATAAGTTTTTGAAAAATTATCATTGATTTTTAAAAGAATTTGAAACGGATATTTTCATTTTGTTTGTAAAATAGAAAAATTTTTGGCATGATCGATTATCTGTCAATTTTACTGACTAAAAAACAATATTTTTAACGAAAATTTCAGGCGTGCTAGGAACGATTAAAAAATGTAAAAAATACACAAAAATACAAAAATCTTACCTTTTAATGATAACATAAATATTTAGACAATAAAAATATTTTTTCATCAAGTTTAAGGCTCTTTATATTCATGCTATAGCGATGTCATGGAGGTACCTATTTAGGTAATATGTACTTGTGCATTAAAAGAAAATGCAGTATAAAACTAACAAATACATTTTCTTCAAGTATTTCAAGTTGAGTAGTTTTGTCGCCATATATATATATATATATATATATATATATATATATATATATATATATATATATATTATTGTGACATGTTTCATTGAATGATTTAGACAAGTTTTGTCTACTTATTATCAATTGAATCCTTTCATATACACGGACAGGCTTTTTGGTGTCATCATTAAAGTAAGAGAGAATATAATCGTGTGGATACATATAGTTTCATTCTAAGTACTTTCGACATTAGCAAAATGTCATCATCAAGATGTCTTTCATTTAAAGAGAAATGTTGCAGTGTTCATCATTTTCAAATACAAAATTGCTGAAAGTTGTTTTTTTTTTTTTTTTACTTTTGAACGTTGTGTTGAATACCGTGCGATTGTCTTGAGTAACACTTCAGGGGATGTAACTAATTTATGTTTTTTTTTAACAAGTATTAAAACTATTGGTACAAACCTCGATAATTTAAACTATCTACTGTAAACATTTTAAAATATTGGTGCAGTATTCATAATTAATATAATTGTGAATTTTGGCAGTGAAAACGTTTTAGACAAATTTCGTTAAGAATGACTGACACAGGTACTTCGGAAAATTATTTTATTTAATTTTTCATGTGTTCGTTTTATATTTTTTTCTTGGCATGAATTGGGTAGAAATTGTGGTAATGTTGTGTATGACCTTTCCTATAACTCTAGATACATGCATAATAAAAATCCATACATTCAGTTAAATTTAATAATAAAAACATCCTTGATAATGACTAAAAGAATAGCCGAAATAACATTTTAAAATTCATATATAATTTTTGCCCACAAAATAAAAAAATCAGAAGAAGACAAGAAAAATTAAATAAGAAATCAAACGAAGTATATGGTCAGTCTTTTAACGAAACTTACCTCCCCCATATATATATATATATATATATATATATATATATATACATAACACCCTATGGCGACAATAGAACTCGAAGTTTCATGTTCATTGCAGTCATCAGGTTCCTGATGATTGCACTGAGCATGAATCTCATACTGTCGGCGTTACGCATAATACATATTTATTGATATATACTTAATAGCTTTCTTATTTAGCACTGAACAATTTTTCCTTACAACAAATATATATATATATATATATATTTGTATACACGTACATTTATATTTATCCATTTGAATATATATATATATATATATATATATATATATATATATACCTTCATCAGAATTCATTTTTGTCAGAATTTCCAGTAGTAAATAAAACACTAAGGACAAGAATTTTAAATGATTGATTTTGGAAACTATTCCCAAAGAAATTGAAGAAAAGATTTAAAATTGAGAAAAAAAAAAATAAAGCCCCAACATATCTCACAAATAATGAAAAGCAAAAAAAAAAAACAAAACAAAAAAAAACACAGAAATAAACATGTTACCACTGTATCTGTGATCACCTGAATGAAGTCAGTTTACTGTTTAAATTTGATACAGATTGTTCCATTGGCTTCGATCAATAGCAAAGCGCTTTATTATGGCGTCGATCTAAGATCGGAGAGCGTAGAGAGATGGTGGAAGACAAAATGCGGTAATTCGAGTGGTCGGCTGCAGACGTGACCCGTCTGGCAAACAACAGATCGCACATGCGTAATCAGATTCATCCGTTTCGTCTCGATAGCTGACTGAATAGACTTTTAATGTTCCGACGTCTAGAGTGAAAAAAAATGGCGGACTAGAATGAGAAGACTACCAGGCATTTCGACAGGACTGGCTATCAATTCATGTTTGTACCACTTGCTGTAAACATCCATGGCTGCATAACAAACGCCATTACACTTAAAGTGACAATATCCTCATACGTTTTTTTCGTTCTGTGATAGAAATTGCTGTCTATTAACGCCTTCGCACAAGTCCTGTTTCAGATGTGTCTGTAATGAAATTCATAAATATGTCATCTTTGGAAAATAGAGTACAGTTTCAATTAGATTTCGTGTTAATATCCTGAAAGATAGTCTTAGGATTATTCAATAAAAATATCAAAATTAGTGTTTAAGTTTACCTGATATTGCTGAAAATTTTATGTAATAGTTTGTGAAATTGATTGCGGTATGTGGTTTCAGTAATTAGGAATATCGACTATGTGATGTGTCCTTTCAGGTTTTAGATTATCATGGCTTCCACAACATCCCATGTATTGCTGCTTTCTCACTTATGACTTCTTTTTCTCGTTTAACTTTATCGTTGTATATTTTATTGGACACACTTAACACATAACAAGACACTTTATACAAATCAGTACTTAAGAGCACGTAATGTAAGCTTGGGTGTGTGGGTGGTGTTATGGATAATGACTCGGAATTGTTAATTGGATTCCGAGTTCCAAATCTAGTTGGATTCTTTATATTCACATACGGGCAATTACTCTTGAAAGAGGTGTAAATTATTATCCACACAGATATGGGTTAATTTTTAAGACATGTATCAGTAAATCGATGTTATCTTCAAAAGCACAACATTTCCTACAATCTAAAATAATTTCTGGCTTTAAATTAACGTCAAAGCGTTTATAAGCCGTAAAACAACCTACTCAATCATAATCTGAATGGCGATTTTCATCTCGACTTGACGTTAGAGAACATTTTTTCTTTCCTTCTCAAGTTGTTGTTTATGTATTCAACTGACATACGGTTTTCTCAGACATAAACAGCCTACGTACAGTTCGGTCGACCACGTGTTTACGTGTCACCTGTAGTCATTGATATCGTTTGAAGCGCGGACCTGCACCCGGCAGATAGGATCCTATATTTCAAGTCAGCTCGACGAAACACCTGTCTTTTCTGAAGGACACTAAGAGTATAATCGATTTGTGGCAACATCTAGAGTGATTCATATCCTGCACACGTAAAGATAGTTTTTCCTTCATCCATTTGCACACTTAGGCAATTAGTTTATTCATTGTATTCCCCTTCTCTTCACTTCGATGTGATAAGAAATATAAAATTTACCAAGCTTTCTTAGCTACTTATATGTATGAAATGATTTAACTTTTACTTTCTTGATTATTGTCAACATCTTCATGGTTCATTATTTACATCATTCGGACTGTGGTCCTCATCTTTGTCGCCATATTTATTACAACGTTTCGGCCGTTGTACGCTCCGGCCTTCTTCAGGTGGTTGGGATGTCGAACTGAACCCTTTATTTCGCTCACTGAGTAGACTGTTCTAGTTCCACGTGCCATGTTTGATGGATATCAGTTATCAGTTATTTCCTGTTAATTTCCCTCTGAAAGTTCACCTTAACCGGGGATTGAACTCACACACTTTGGTTTCTGTCACTGGATCTCAGAGTCTAGAGACGTTGCAATATAAGGCTACAGAACCCAGTCTGTTCTGCTATTTACCCAGAGCGGGACGTAGAATAAGAGGATTAATACGATATATATATATATATATATATATATATATATATATATATATATATATATATATATATATATATATATATATATATATATATATATATATATAATTTCGCTCACTCTGTGCCATATGTCCTTGAGGATATCTGGGTATGAATTTCATTATTATAAACATAATGTCTTCAGCAAAATAACAGCAAAATTGCAAGATGAGCACTGGTAAAAAAAGGTTGTTGAAAACATTAGGTTTATAATACCTAGAAATTCAAACCCAGATGTCCTCAAGGACATATGGCAGAGTGTATAAAGACAGTGGTTAGATCCTAATCTATTTTTAGAATGTGAGTTCAATACCCGGTTAAGGCAGTGGAGAACTTTCAGAGGGAAATTAACAGGAAATAACTGATAACTGACATTCAATAAACATGGCACGTGGAACTAGAACAGTCTACCTCAGTGAGCGAAATAAAGGGTTCAGTTATATATATATATATATATATATATATATGGTATTAATCCTCTTATTCTACGTCCCGCTCTGGGTAAATAGCAGAACAGACTGGGTTCTGTAGCCTTATATTGCAACGTCTCTAGACTCTGAATTCAAAAACTACGGAGGCTCATTTGGGGAACTTGTAGCACACACATAGTACACCAGGTCTCTGTAATTGGTTCTTCAAAAAGTGTGGTTGGTTTTGCACAAAGCCTTCACTACCCTAATCAAATCATATATTCTGGTGTCTGGGCTGTCAGTTCCTAGGAACTCAGCTGCTTGATCTTCATACGTCGAATACGATGGGAGAGTCCACCATAATATATATATGTTTGTGTGTGTGTGCGTAAAGGTCACCATGAAAGCGCGGTTTAATAATGAAAAATCATTTTTAAAGCTTTAATTTTAATTCCAATCTGAAATATTAAATTTAATATTTCCAACAAACGAAGTACTATGCTGAATCTATATTGATTGGAAGAAGTTGTTTTTTTAACATTTCCATTTTTTTGATTTTGTCGCCATTTTCAGCCGATTGTTATAAAATGTAAATCACTTTATTAAAAAAAAATCTTCAAAAAATAAAATATAGTTTTCTGAAATTTTATCTGAGGAATATTATGCGATTTAAAGTATAATAAATCTAATATGAAATAACTATTATTTTTTAAAGTTAAAAATATCAGAAAAATGAATTTTAGTTTTAATTCCAAGCTGAAATATTAAATTTAATATTTCCAACAAACGAAGTACTATGCTGAATCTATATTGATTGGAAGAAATTGTTTTTTAACACTTTCATTTTTTTGATTTTGGCGCCATTTTTAGCCGATTGTTATAAAATGTAAATCGAATTATTAAAAAAAAAAGTCTTCAAAAAATAAAATATAGTTTTCTGAAACTTTATCTGAGGAATATTATGCGATTTAAAGTATAATAAATCAGATAAGAAATAACTATTATTTTTAAAGTTAAAAAAATCAGAAAAATGAATTTTTCATCTCACCGGTTAATTGTTTATTTATGTTGACAGGTTTATAACACAACAGTGACAGACGATGCCAAATAGATCATTATGTAATGTCGACGCCCACCAATCATAAACCTTCATTATGCAAAGTCCATTGTGCTGTATATCTTTTACTCTATAACAGGTTATTCTATTCTGATTCAGAGCCAGTCGCATGTCATCCATCACCATGTCTTGAAGACGATCAATGTTTTCCTCGGTGTTGGCAGTTGCAGGACGTCCAGACCTTGGGTCATATTCAAGACTCTACCAACCAACTCCTAAATTAAGCAGCCCAATTTTACACTGTTGATAAACCTGAAGCAGCAACACCTGATCTAACAACAATGTCAGCACGAATGTCTTCTGGTCTAAAATTTTCTTCTACACATACATGAGAAAACCACGGTGAAAAGTTTGCTCATTTTCAAAAAGTAGTCGGTCCTAGTTACATTTTTTTTTTCTTTTGGACAGTCATATGTCAATTTAACTGGAAATAAAAAATGCCGTTTTTAATAAGCAAAAGCTGAAATTAATCCATGCAAGAGATTTAACAGTTCTAGCGGAATTCCGTCATAATCAGCCAATGAACCTTTCAGCCCACTCAGTTGTCTGTTATATACATGCATGTAATTATATACATGTCTTTAATTACACACACACACACACACGCACACACACACACACACACACACAGACACACACACACACACACATATATATATATATATATATATATGTATATATATATAGATGTAATGTTTGTCATCAAACAAAACCCTCAATTACACACATATTTATTAATGTTTTAATTAGGGCACATGTTTATTTAATGAAAATATAAAATAAACATACGCAGAGAGAAATTAGATAGATATCGATATCTGCATGCACCTAATATATATGTATGTATGAATGTATGTATGTACGGATATATATATATATATATATATATATATATATATATATATATATATATATATATATATATATATATATATATATATGAATGTATGTATGTATATATATATATATATATATATATATATATATATATATATATATATATGTATGTACGGATATATATATATATATATATATATATATATATATATATGTGTATGTGTGTGTGTGTGTGTGTGTGTGTGTTGTTTGTTTTGTTTGTCATCAAACAAAACCCTTAATTACAGCAATATTTATAAATATTTTCGTGCATATATATTTTTTAATGAGAATATCAAATAAACATATATACAAAGAAATATATATAGAAATACATATATATGATTATAATAATTATATATAAAAATGTTATATATATATATGTATATACATATACCTATACCTATACCTATACCTATATATATATATATATATATATATATATATATATATATATATATATATATATATATATGCGTGTTTGTATTAAAAAGGATCGCTTTTCCCTAATATTTTGTATTATTTTATTCTGCCTCTTAGCGCTTTATTTTTCTTTCTCTTTTACATTCCGTTACAGGTAATTTGTTTGTTTTCTTTTTTTTTTCTTTTTGCTTTCTTATAGCTTCTTTTTTCGTTATTCAGTTTTTATCTTCTTTCTTTTGTAATTTCCGCTTTATCGGCTTTCAAGTCATTCTTCATAATTCAGGTTCATGAATCCATTGCTATTGATTTTGTCGCGGACAAACACATTACGCTGCATGCTCTTCATCATCCGACAGACAGCCATAAAATTGATACACCTGCGAATAGTGGAATGTTTATCTTTTGTTTGTTTTTGTTATTTCTGTTCTTTATTCTTTTATCATTTTTCTTTTCTTCCTTTCTTCATCATTTTCTTTCTATCTTTTCTTCTTTCTTTCGTTCTTTTTTATCAGGTTTCTTTTTCTTTTCATTTATTCTGAGTTACTTTTTCTGTAAATATTTTTTCCTTCATTGTTTTTCTTTTATTTATTTTTGTTATTTCAACTGTTTCTTTCTTTCCTAAACTATTTTATTTATATTCATATTTCGTTATCATTTTTGTTCATATTTTCTTTCTTTCTTTCTTTCTTTCTTTCTTTCTTTCATTCTTTATCAATATATCCTTTCATTTTTTTCATTCCGTCGTTAACTCTTTTTCTTTTTTCTAATATTTTTCTTTATTTATTCCTTTCTTTCTTTCTTTCTTTCTTTCTTTCTTTCTCCGTCTATATTCTTTTCGGCATTTTAAAACAGTTTTCATCCAATACCTTTCTCTATGTCTTTTTTGTTTTTGTTTTACTTTAAACTGTATCTATATTTTCCTTTATCTTTCTTTCTTTCTTTCTTTCTTTCTTTCTTTCTTTCTTTCTTATTTACATTCTTTCTCTTTTCTGTTTTATATATATTGTATTTCTTTTACTTTTTCTCGAAGTTTACATTTCTGTTTTTTCATTCTTACATTTCCATCCCTATCTTATTATTTTTTTTTTCTCTCTGTTGAAACTTGACTAATGCATGTAATAATAATGCAACACAAAATGTACTTAGAACAAAATGTATTGAAACAAGAAAGTGTACACAATATTTACATATAGTCTTTTGTATATTCCTGGGAAGACCGTTCCTGGAGAATGTGTTGACTTAGTCGCAGTCGGGCAGAGTCTCTAGATTGAATCTTTTGATTCCTCTCCCGTCTTCCCGGTACCAACCATATTTATATGGTCGGTACTCCACTATGCAAATTAGGTGGATCCTACCACAACACTCTCTTTAATTGTTTATGCTTCATAAATTATTTGATGGATTATTGCTGTTTTTTTTTTCCTTGCAATTCCTTCTTTTTCGTAATATTTCACTCTTTCCCCTTCTTTTTCCTATTTTTTTCTTATGTACTCGCTTTCTCTTTATCTGTTTGCTATATTTTTATTTGTTCTATTTATTTATTGTTCATTATGTTTGTATTTCAACTACATTTCTTATTTTTGGTTTTCATTCTTTCGATTTTTTCTGGTCTATCAGTAACATTTTTATATTTCTTTCAGTCTTATTTTTACTTGCAGCAAAGCGTTGATATTTTTCAAATAATTTCCTATATTCTTGGTATCATGTTTTCTCATTTTTTTATATAATTATTTTATTCTTTTTCTCATTTTTAGTTTATTTCAGAATTTATATTATTCGTTATTCTTGCCTTTTTTTTTCTTTACATTTATTTTTCTTTCTTTCCTTATTTTTTTCGTTTTTTTTTTCATATCTTTTCACTCATTCCTCAGATTTGTTTGCCTATTTTCCCTCTCTTTCTTTTTAATTCTCGTTTCCATTTCTTCATTTTATTCTTATATTCCTTCTTCAATTTTATTCGGATTTTATTTCTATTTTTTTCCTCTTTAACTCTTTTTAACTCTTTCTTTTTCTTTTTTATATATAACATTTTAGTTCTTCCTTTTTTTCTGGATATCCTTCTCTTCATACATAGTTTGCATTATTCCTTTTCCAAAATCTTATTTTAATTTCCTATTTTCAAACATTTTCATCTATATCTTATATTTTTCTTGCTTTTTCCCCTTATCTATTTAAAAAATTATGATTCATTATTCCTGTCTTTTTTAATTTTTTTTCCCTCTTTCATTCATTCATTTATTGAACATTTCTCTCTGTCCTTCTTTCTTTATCTATTTCTCTTCAAATTATTTCCCTCGTTCTCTACATTATTTTGAACTCTCATTCACCTTTTCCTATTTTCTTTATTTCTTTTTTGCATCCTATCCTCGCTTTCTTTCTATCTGTTGTTATATTCACTGTCTCTTTCTTTTACTTTATTTATATGATGTTTTCTAATTGTTCTTTCTTTTTTCCCTATTCTCGATTTCTTTCTATCTACTGTTATATTCACTAACTATTTATTTAATTTTATTTATATGTTGTTTTCGAATTATCGTTTCTTTCTTTTTCGTATTCTCGCTTTCTGTCTATCTGCTGTTATATTCACTGTCTCTTTCTTTTCCTTTATTTATATGTTGTTTTTGAATTATCATTTCTTTCTTTTTATTTATTTTCTATTGTATTTTATTTTTAATTTTCAACTTTTTTCTTATTTTCTGTTTTTTACGGATCTACATATTGTTTAATGTTATTTCTCTGTGAAACATTTGCTTTTATTTGTTACATTTTTTTAGTATATTTCATTCATTTGTTTTCTTTACTGTAAAAAGGTATATTCATTTTTATTTCTAGCGTTTTATTTATCTCTTTCTCTTTCTCTTTCTTTCTTTCTTTCTTTCTTTCTTTCTTATAATATCCTACTTTGCATATTCTTTATTCTCAGGAAGTGCTGTTCGTTTTTTTTCCTTAGTTTGTTCCTTCCTTCCTTCCTTCCTTCCTTCCTTCCTTCCTTCCTTCCTTCCTTCCTTTCTTTCCTTCCTTCCTTCCTTCCTTCCTACTTTCCTTCTTCTTTCCCTCATTCCTTCCTACTTTCCTTCCTCTCATTCCTCCCTTCCTTTCCTTCTTTCCTTCCTCCCTTCCTCCCTCCCTTCCATCCATCCTTCCTCCCTCCCTCCTTCCTTCCTTCCTTTTTTTTCTTTTTTCCTTCCTTCCTTCCTTCCTTCCTTCCTTCCTTCCTTCCTTCCTTCCTTCCTTTCCTTCCTCCTTCCTCCTTTTCTTTCCTTTTTCCCTCCTTCCTTCCTTCCTTCCTTCCTTCCTTCCTCCCTCTTTCCTTCCTTCCTTCCTTCCTTCCTTCTTTTTTCCTTCCTTTTTCTTTCCTTTTTTCCTCCTTCCTTCCTTCCTTCCTTCCTTCCTCCCTCCTTCCTTCCTTCCTTCCTTCTTTCCTTCCTTTCTTCCTTTCCTTCCTTACTTTTTCTTTCCTTTTTCCCTTCTTCCCTCCTTCCCTCCTTCCTTCCTTCCTTCCTTTTTTCTTTCTTTTTCCTTTCTGTTTACATTTTTCTCAAAAGTCTTATTGTGACATTACTTGTCGCCTTCTCTTAGGTATTATTTCTCGTATCTTTCTTTCTTTCTTTCTTTCTTTCTTTCTTTCTTTCTTTCTTTCATCTTTCTACAACGTTATTGTCCTTAATATACATTGCTTATCTTTCTTCTTCTCCTTTCCTCTTTTTCTCATTGCTTTTTTTTCTGACATTCTTACTTTACTTTTACCCGAATCTTATCTTTTTATTCATCTGGCTCATTCTTACTTTCCGTTTCATCTTTCTTTGTGTTTCTTTTTCACTTGTCCCATTATTTCTACTTCTTTCTACATCGCTTGTTTTGCCGTTCTTTCACAATGCATATCTTATACAGCTTTTTTTTTTCAAACCCTTACCCTATTGCACGAAATGAAATAAGTGAAAATCTGCAAGTGACAGGTATATCCAAAAAAAATGTCTCTCTAATCTATTTATTTGCTTGCCAGGAGGTATTTTGTTAGAAAACACGCAGATGCAGAATTCGACACAAGTTTTTTTAGTTTTTTTATTTATTTACATATGATTTCTTACACGATATCATTTCATTTCCTTTATTTCATCCGGAGACGCCATTATATGCTGTTCTGAGTACAGCATTTGATACAACATGTGGTATAGGCTTGAGTTCTTCTGTCTGTCCCAAGGAGAGGTGAGACATCATCCTTCATATTTCTCCTTTGTTTGCAACCAGATTATTTTCTTTTGATCCGGATTTTTCAGTCTTCCTACCTTTTGGTTCCTTTTGTTTCTCCTTATATTTTTAATTAATAATTTACCATATATTGTCGCTTATATTTACTAAAGGCCAAATGTCTTTCGCAAAATGTATTGCAATCAATGGCGGCCTGGCCAGAGTGTCAGCTTGCCCGATGGCAAGTGGACCCCTGATTAAGTGGGCCTTCTATAACAAAAAAAATGCAATAAAGTAAGGAATACGAATTACTGTTTTAGTAATAAAAATGAGTAAGAACTTTACAAAATGATCTGCAAATTATCGATTATTCAAGTCCGATGTGAGAGGACATTTTCAATGCTAAAGTTCATAAAGACAAGGGTAAGATATTCGCTGTCTGAGGATAATTTAGAATCATATATGTTGCTGTCTATCGAAAAGTAATTGTTAGAAAAATTGAATGCGGAAGCAATTATTGGCAGATTTGGACAATCCTCTAGTGAACACAAACAATTGCTCGATGCGCTTTTATGCTATTTAACTGTCTGTTAATGTGTAAATCATGCAATAATCTATTTCAAAATACCAACCAATTACATACATTTTTAGTCGTAAACATAAATAAAAATATAATTTTTTTTTATTTATATTTGTTATATACTCTCAGTAATATGTGCAAGTATATGTAATTACTAAGAAATAGAGATTTGTCCCTTCTTTACAGAACGGAAAATCTGCATTTTCTATAATCTTTCTATTTTCTAAAAATACATATGTAAATATGTATTTTTAGAAAATATTGTTTATTCTTTATGAAAATAATATGACAGTATTATGGCTGCGTGTAGGCTCCCTTTCTCTGCTGTCAACCAATATTTTAAACCGAGTCCGCCACTGAATGTAATAGTAATTTCCCTTGCTTTTTTTTTTTAAATATATTCATAATATCGGGTAAATATTTCACTTATCTACTAGCAAACGACCGAATATACGTTATTTAATTATGCTTATTTGTAATTTATTTATTGCTGAAATATTTTAATAACTTCACAAGTCATGTACAGCTTTTCATATTTTTAAAATAAAAAGTTTTGTCTGTTGTCTGGAGATTGAACTATCACAGCATCTTTTTTTTTTTTTTTTTTTGCAGTACCTGCGAATTGTCATGTTTTGTGGGTGAAGAGTGTTGCTATCTCCATGGTTCTGAATTCATCGTTTTCTTCCAACTAAACTGGTTGTCAACCGAGGTTGGAAAATCCAGTCTCTCCTGATACGTAATTATAACTGATTGAATAACAGTTGGTTTTATGCTGTTTCCAAAGTTGATTTCATGTTTTTTTTTCCGAAGGCGTTTCTACGAGGAAGTATTGCCAAGTATTGCACAACATTTGATAAAGTGTTCGAATGTATTATTCAGCGTAAAGATTACGCGGTAATCACAACACAAATATCCTGTGTAATAATGAAACACGAGTAAAAATCACAAAGCTTATTAACAGACTGACACAGCAGGTTATCTATCAATTAGCTGCAGGCGATTTATTCGAAATGTACGTTTGTGGCATGTAAATCCATGAATCCTTGTATATGAGAAGTCATTATATTATATCATTAGATATGGTAATGATCTGTATCTTGTTATATTATCAAATAATACAGAATATTACCAAGGTTATCATATTCCATAACATTCCGTTATGCGCATTATGTGTTTTAATATACTTAATGTATATAATATTTATTTCCGTACATTATATAAGTTCCAAAGGTTGTCATAGTGGAGACGAAGTTTCGGACACGGCTGTGTCCTTCATCAGCCGGGGCGTGAAATAAACAGAGATTAACCAACGGTACAGATTAACCAACGGTAGTTCTTGAGGCTGGGTAGAATTTTTTGTAGTTGGAATTATATATATATATATGTGTGTGTGTGTGTGTGTCTGTGTGTGTGTGTCTGTGTTCTTTATATTTAGGCATCAAATCTTCTTTCAATCAAATACTATTGAAAATGTCGTATATTTCGTGCCGATTAATTTTAATCATCGACTTTTACAAAAAAAAGTTAAAAATAATACTATTTATGCAAGGAGGAAATTTCGTCCGAAATACTCTGGAGTTTATTTCGAAAGAGAAGTACAGTTAATATGACTTCCTTCAGTCATCATCAAGATTCGGAGACAATTGTTGAGTTTTGAAATGGTGTAGCAATCCTCTTTTAATTCAGTCTACGCCCAGTACTGTAATGGTAGGTAGATCTCATCATTTTACCGTTAAATTTGTTAGTTCTATACTAACAGTTGCTTTTCTTGCACATCTATCTTACGGAATCCTGCTCTGACTTCTGGATTTCCAGTAAAATTTAATAATGAAACACTTAACCGCAATGTCAGTTGTCATCTTCTGTCGACTTGAAACATGTTTTATTTTTTTTTTTTTTTTTTTTTATTTATAATGATTTTTCCTTAATTCCTTCACTGTCAATAACTGCTTGCATCGCAATGACTTCATCATCTTGCTTGGGTGAAATATTTTTAAAAAAGAAACTGTTTCTCTGCATAGAGAAAGATATACGTTTATCCGATAATTATTTTCTTAGATTTTGAAAGGTGAATTTCGCTATTGTTATGAGACTACATATTTTTTTCACTCTGCCGGATCTCTGTTGCTCGTGACCAGGCATCTTGACTCAAGTCACTATCTCACCGACGTGACGAGTCCACCCATTTTCCTTTTCTACAAATATTTTCATAGCAATTTTTCCTTGTGCCCTGATTACATGAATTTAAGCGTGATAATCGATTGGCATCTAGGTCCCACCATTCTACTGTTCAAATAGCTACATGCAACCACCACGTCTACTCCAAAAATCTCTTTTCTCACACTTCCAGTCTGTGGAACTCATTTCCTTTTAATTTCTACCCTGATAACTACAACCTTCAAAAATATGGATGCAACGTCAATCGCCATCTACTGTCTTCATGAATCCCATTCATCTTATGCCCTTTACCCAATTCTTCATGTTACCTGTCTTCTCTTTCACTTTCACTCTCTGTAACTCTCCTGCGTACTAGCGACATCCCTGCCTTGCTTAAGGTGAATGATTATATATATATATATATATATATATATATATATATATATATATATATATATATATATATATATAGTTAGATAGATAGATATTAGCGTGGTTTCTGTATTTGTTCTTAAACTCGACGAAAGTTTTCTTAAATTTAATAGCAATTGCATTCAGTCAGTTATATGTCATGCGTGATACACGCGTAGGCGATCATGTATATTTTGATACATGACTGTCGAGGCAGATTTTTTTTCTTTTCTGCGGTAGAGCAGTTGTCATCCAAGGCTATAGAACCCGTTGATGATTCATACCTTTCCCACGTATGTGAATGTAATGGAATCGACTAGAATTCGAACTTTGCTCTCCGATTCCTCAATCCGTGCCTCCTTCGTGATATATATATATATATATATATATATATATATATATATATACAGATGTATATTATGTAATCGACGTAAAGGTGTCAGTCAGCTAAGCTAATAGGACCGGACCAGCACGTTCGATTTTAATGCAGTGGTGAGGATTGTGTGTCACAAGGTACTCAAAGAACCTACGCAGGTTTTGAATTCAGACTTTTCCTTCCATAAAGAAGTTGACAACGAAGTATATAGAACACAGTCTGTCCTGCTATTTACCCATAGCTGGAGGGCGAAGATGAGGATTAATATTTCCCCAAGGGTATTAGGATGTAAGTGAATGTAATGGATTAGACTAATATTCCGACACGGCTCTCTAATTCCTCAATCCTAGCGGCATATATATATATATATATATATATATATATATATATATATATATATATATATATATATATACAAGTATATGATTGGTGACATTCAACATCATCATTGATAAGACACCGGAGGTGTTGAAACAAAATAGCTATTTTTGTAGTGATTATATAACATAATTATGTTATAATTTTTTTAATAAATAATTATATATATATATATATATATATATATATATATATATATATATATATATATATATATATATAAAAAACAAAAAAGTTGCAAATTAAAAAATAATAGTGTTTTTTTTTAAATTATTTATTTATTACATTTCAGATCGTCCTCGATCTTTCTTCAGATATAACTGTTTTTAGAGGTTTGTTTACAAGTAACGTCCGTCGCGAGATGCGGACGTCACGGGATGTGGAACGCCACTGTGTTCGAATATTTTTAACGTCATTCTAACTTTAATAATATTTTAGATGTTGTTTAATTTTTTTTTTAACTATATCTAAAAAAATGTTTAACTATTGAAATATTTATAAAGATTTAAAATACCCAAGTCTTTATTTAGCACTAGTTTATATGTATTTAATTTTAAAATCCAGTATTTTTCTTTTTTTCTGCGTATGTATGTGGAACTGAATATATATATTTTTCGGATACAACAATACATATATCTTCGTTGTCCTCTTATTACTGGGAGTAAAAACAAGAACAACATCTATTCCATACCTGAAGATGTCTGTAGGAACAGACGAAAGCTTGTAGTAAAAATAAGAACTAATGCAACAGAAATTTATAAAAACAAGGATCTTTTCATTCATAAACAGGTTCGAGGTTTTTGTATATTATTTGTATTGTTCGCGACGATGGATTTCTCGCCAATTAAATCATTAACCTTTGTATTTGTTTTTTGTATGAATAATTCATGAATTTGTAAATATATATATATATATGTGTGTGTGTGTGTGTGTGTGTGTATATATTTTTTTTAACATACAACGTGTGTTAGCATATATATATATATATATATATATATATATATATATATATATATATATATATATATATATATATATATATATATATATATATATATAAGATAAAATATATGATAAATAGGAAAAAGTTTTCTTGCGAAGCTTTTAGTCCATTAAGACTTCATCGGATCAAATTTATTATTTTGGTGCGACTACATATTAACAGGACGTGTGTTTTTTTAATTAGTTTTTTTATTATTATTATCTAACCGACTTCATTTAGATTCCATTTTTTTTATTCCATCACTTTTGTTTGTGAATTTCCCACTCTGGCTAATTTCTGCCAGAAATGGTGAATATTGTAATAGACCATGTTGTCTTCCAAGGCTATAGAATCCATTCTGTCCAGCTATTTATCCATAGCTAGACGACGAAGAAGAAAATTATTACTTTTCCCAAGGGTATTTGCACGTAAGTGAATGTAATAGATTCGGCTGGAATTCGAACTCGGCTCTTCGATTCCTCAATCCGAGCCGCTTTTTGTACAGTTCCTTCTCCAAAGAACATTTTTTTCACTTTCTATTATCCTATTCTTTTTTATCCATTTTTGTTTTATTTAGCTTATCTGGTGAATAGTTCCTTCCATTCGCCAGAATTTTTTTAGACTCTTCTTTCTGTTAGTCTCAAAAATATTTATTTCTCTTTTTCTTTCTTCCTTTGATTTTTTTTTTCTCTGCCCTTCTTTTTTCACGTATGCGTGTGTGGATTTAAACATGGACAGGAATCTAGGTGGAACTATTTCTTTTTATATACATAATCGCAATCATTTTTGCTTTCAGCCTCTGGGGCTGTGACGTGGGTCAGCACCGAAGGTAAACTATTTATTCTCTCGAAGAACTCTTGACTCAAAGAGATTAGATTCGTGACAGAACCACAAAATTGCGACCTTCATTACTCGTTCAAAGCCCCAAAGACTATTACTTTGTATATATATATATATATATATATATGGAGAAAAAGATCTACATTTTGTTCCCTGAATTTTTAAAAAATAAGTTTGCACGCAGATGTGATGATGAGAGTTTAGATTCGCACGGTTATGGGATTTTGCAAGTCCTCCTTATTCATGACACACACAATTAACGAAAAAGGCTAATTTAGGTACAAATATAAACATTCACATATTAGATGATTCGTTTTCATTGGTAGAGAAGACAAATAGTGGCTGGGAAATATGAGCTTTCATAATATAGTTTAATGGTTTTTAGTCATTTACTGTAACGTTTGGAGAGTTAAACTAACACACCTTTACTAGTTTATGAAAATCTTCCAAGAACTTGGAGCGATTTAATGTGAATTAATTTGAAACGTCTAATGATTTGTTTCTTTTTTCCTTCAGATTTGGCGGACATTTGGGCGTTATTCTTTTTTCACACATAATTACCCATGACTTAAATAACTTGATCCAACAGAGAAATAAATAAATTTTCACCAATAACACTGATTTATTTACTGCTGACTTTGATCCGTCTTTATGAAACACCCTTTAGTTAAATTGATATTCATTTGGCGCTCAAATATTTTCCCTTGTGCCAGAATTAAATTAGTAAATAATCTGTTCTACATTTGAGATAACCAGTAGTTATCACGCTTATACATTTTACAGTTTAGTTAATATATGATTATTGGAGTAGGGTAGCAAGCATTTCATAGCTAAATTGTAACTAACATAAAATTTAAGTAAAGATATTGTAAATAACGTTTAATAAGATATCAAAGGATAATAAATTATGTCAAGGATATCATTAATGTTAGTTGATTTTGATAACAATATGTGAAATTTTAGTACCGTTTGATAAGAATATGTGAGTGTAAATCTGATAAAAATATATAAGATATGAATACAGATTGATAAGAATATTTTAAATATTGATGAGAATATGTGACATGAGTGTAACGTTTGAGTATTATATGTAAAATGCTAGTGAGGCCTGTTAAGAATATGTGAAATCGTGCTTGATTTTAGTGTCCCCGAACTGCAAATCGCATTTCGGGCTCATTCTTTTACTGATGACCATGCATTCTGTCTTCTCACATTCACTAAAACAAAAAGAAAGGATGAAAGATGAATTAACAATAAAACAACGTTATCCTCATGTTGACATTCTTAAAGAATCTCAGCGACGAATACATCAGTTCGAGGCTTGTATCTATTTAGCGAACGGTTCATTCATTTTGTTATTAAAAGCAGTAACAATCTGTAATATTTATCATTAATTTTCCAGACAAATATTATTCGGATTTCAAACAAACCTGAAGCAAACATGCGATTAAAGAAAGAACTGTAGGCGATTTCATGCAGTGTTTTAAGCGCGAATTAGGGAATTGTTGACTAACATTTTATCCTGTTGCTATTACTTCCAGCATTCAAACAAATATTGGATAGGAGAAATATAGTAGAAATATGAAGAATGAAATATAATATACAGTGGGTAGCAAAAGTATTTAACTCATTGGTTTTTCTTACATATCTCAAAAAATAACAGATCAATTTCAACAAAACTTATAGGAAATATATAAACGAACATTGTCGATCAAAACCTAAAAGGAAAAATTTAAAACCACTGTTTTGAGAAACATTTATTAACAATAAATAAAATAACCCATATGCAAAAGTATTTAACACACTTTACTAATATTTAGTCCAGTAGCCTCTGTTCTGCTTCACAGCCTCCAGTCGTTTCCCGTAGTTTTCAACTAGTTTCTTGAAGGTACTTGTTGGTATTTTGACCCATTTCTCTTCTCAAAGTTTCTTCCATTTGTTTGAATTCGATGGATTTCTTTTATGAACTCGTAACTTCAATATTTTCCACAAATTTTCGATTGGATTTAAATCCGATAATGTTCGTTTAAATATTTCCTATAAGATTCGTTGAAATTGATCTGATATTTTTTGAGATATGTAAGAAAAACCAATGTGTTAAATACTTTTGCTACACACTGTAAATACTAAAATAAATACACATTATAACCAAAAACGTTTGTGGCTTCTCTCTTTTTTAAAAAGATACATTTTGTTCACGTTAGAACAACAATAGCCTATATATATATATATATATATATATATATGTGTGTGTGTGTGTGTGTGTGTGTAGTGGTGGACTCTCGACGTATGAGGGTCAAGCAGCACAGGAACCAACAGCCAGACACCAGCACATATGATTTGATTATAGTGGAGAAGGTATTGTGCAGAACCAACCAAACTTTTTCGCCGAATACAGAAATCTGCTGCAATACGAACCATAAGGTCCCTAAAGGACCCTCCACTGGTTTTGAATTCAGAATTGTCCTTCTCCTAAACCTGACATCCAAAGGTATACAACCCAGTCTCTCTTGATATTTACACATAGATGGTGGGCGAAGATGAGGATTAATACTTTTCCGTAGTGTATAAGCACAGTAGTGAATGTAATGGAATCGGCTGGAATTTGAAGTCGGCTCTCCAATTCCTCAATCCGAGCAACACTATATATATATATATATATATATATATATATTTATTAAAGACATATTTTTATGTTTAACGTTGTTATTTTATAGATACAAGTATTTAAGCAAATGCTCTGTTTATGATAAACAGTATTAAATAACATTTACCGGCCTGAATGTCCGAGAAATTTTCGTTCTTTGACAGGATTCGAACCTGCATCCTATACGGAACCGTCATATACGCTGACGTGCCTTTACCGCTTGAGCTACAAAGAACCAATCGGTAGACAAGGTCGAATTTACTGCTTATAAACTCCAACTTTCCATGAATCTCGTACATTCATAACTGCTCTGGCGTATCGAATGTAAACAAATGACGTCATATATTAAGAAATGGACAAGGTCCGACAATTTATTTATTAAAGACATATTTTTATGTTTAACGTTGTTATTTTATAGATACAAGTATTTAAGCAAATGCTCTGTTTATGATAAACAGTATTAAATAACATTTACCGGCCTGAATGTCTTGTCTATCGATTGGTTCTTTGTAGCTCAAGCGGTAAAGGCACGTCAGCGTATATGACGGTTCCGTATAGGATGCAGGTTCGAATCCTGTCAAAGAACGAAAATTTTCTATGAAAATTTCTCGGACATTCATATATATATATATATATATATATATGTATAAAGGGGTCTGTGTGCAAATTAAATGGACCAGTGTCACAAAAAATTAATTTCAATTCCGAACAACAAGTGCAAGTTTTGTCATGCAAAGTAATCCCCCATCGAGTCTAATGCAGGTTTCCGTCCGTATCCGCCACACTTCTATGCACTGCTGGAAGGTTTCTTCTTGGATGCCACACAGCTACGTCGTTACGGTCCTTTTGAATGTCTCTACGCCTTCAAAAAGCGACGCTATGATGATCCGTTTGAGCATGGATAAACAAAAAAAATTGCTGCATGTATACATTGTTCCAGAATGAGGAGGTTCTTCCAATACCGGCGATGTTCTTCTCGGACAGAAAGTGCCGGATGCTCAGTGCACTGTGGGCAGATGCATTATCTTAGTGAAGAGCAGGTGAAAAAATGCAATGGAAGCGGAAAGCTAAAATTACAGTTATCTACTCTCAGGATATCACGTTAGAAGTGATTCCACTTATCCCTCTTTCGCCCTTATCTCACACAGCACACCCAGTGTCGTTAGTTTTCAGTCTTTGTCTATCTGTCTATCTATCTATCTATCTATATATCTATCTATCTTATTACGCTAAATGTTATTTTTAATGGGTATCCATATTTTATTTTTCGCCTTGTTTTTTATGTTTTGATTTATTTTAAATAGAATTAATTGCATCTACCTGACTTTGCGTTCAAGAGAATTGATGAAAATCTGCTCCCACCACAGGCTTCGAAAATAAGATATGAGCTCAAATATCTACTAGTAATATCGTTTAAAATAATGGGAAATAAAGTCGAATTTAAAATAACATTTAGTAATTTTTTCTTAATTATATATATATATATATATATATATATATATATATATATATATGTATGTATAGTATGTGTGTAATTAGGCAGCATCTTTTCATTTATACACGTTTCATTAAATAATATAGACAAGTGTTTTTTCATAACATCTGATAAGTTTAATAACATTATCATTGAACGAAGAAAGAAATTCACAATATTGATCCATATTTTTTTTAAATACAATCTAAGCTTTCGGCTTTCATAAGCCATTTTCAAAGATGTCAATTACAACATATTAAGCAATATACGGACAAGACAGTGATGATATATATTAAATGGATAGATAGAATTGTGATAATTTTTACTCTGGTTGGCAGAAAGAAACGAAGTGGCATTAAAATTTTGTAAACCACTGAGTGCTATTTATAGTAAATATAATTGAATAAAGAAAACGGTTCGAATTAACAAGGTTACCGATTACGCAGACCGCATTAGAAGGTCAGAAAGTACAATGTTTGAATGTTTCAGTATATTGCAGCCACGATAAAATTATTTGTCTGCATTGCCAAGCATTTGATGTTAACAATAATCCTGAAATTAACCGTTTCCATGCCGAAAATATTCAGTATTCATTCACCGGACAGTAAACTTTACTGTCTGTTTGAAATTTTCATAATATCTTTATTGTAAGACTTTTTTTCAGGAATTAAAATGTCTGCTATATAGTGTCATCAATATTTCTCGTCTTTATATGAGTTTCATTTAAATGTTGATTTTATTAATGTAAAAACCAAAGTTTTTTTTTTTATTGTATTCGTATTTCTGGTTGAGTTATATCTGCTACTCATTTCGGTAGTTGTTGTCTGAAGCCTTCAAGTTTGTTTTATAAAGTTCCTGTGATTAAAGAAAAGATATTCTGTAGCACAAATCTACAAGTGTCTTTTTTAAGGCCACAGTTTGCTTAGCCAAAGTTTCAGAAAATTCTTAAAACTCCGTGTCAATTTTACCAGTTTTCCTACCGTCAAAAATACATTTACTTATGTTTCATGTATATATTCGTTTCAAGCCATTTTAATCATTGCTCCGAGATTTTATATATATATATATATATGTGTGTGTGTGTGGCTGAGAGTTTAGACATTTTTAAACTACTTGGACGCCATGGAAGACATCAATGTCACATATTGCCAACTTTTGCTGAGAAGACTGGCTTTTGTTATTTGATAAACGATGTTGGTCTTATGTCGCCCCGGGAAAGGATATTACGAAAAAAAAAAGTAACACATATGATGTTGCTACTTTAGATACGTAAGAAATATATTTGTTGGAATAAGCAGGCAAAGTTCTAGCGAAAGAAAGAAAAGAAAGAAAAGTTAATATGTTGTATATCAGAAACAAGTTAGAAAAAAATGAATTTTTTACCCAAGAAAAAAAACGATTTTAACAAAAGAAAATAAGTGATACAGTTGCAAAAAAGAATTTAAAATTTAAAGTAGGGTAGAAAAAGCGGGAAATATTGTTAAGGAAGAAAAAGGTAGTAAAAATTAATACAGAAATCTGTTAAAATCGAATGAAAAAGTCTATCCGATACGGAAAGCGTGAAGAGAAAGTAAAATAAAATAACAATAATTTAAACTTGAGAATTATGACTTGAGTTTCACTTCTCTTGAATAATATATGAATTTACAAAATCTATTTTTATTTGTCTGCCACTGAAATTCCTCAATAGACCTGAAGTTAAAAAAAAAAAATTCGCATAAAAGAAGATATTAACAATTTCTAAATCTTTACCGACAAACGCATGAGGCAATGGCGTCGGTTTATAAGACGAAGAAGCATCTTGTAAAAAAAACTACACCATTATGAATTTCCTGGCGGCTTAAAATCTAAATTCATTGTCCAGTGCATTTAATCAATACGAGTTTTGCTTTTGGAGCGCAGTTTTTACTACTATTTTCTCTTCTTTTTTTTTATTTTATTGATATTGGCATTTTCTTCTTCTAGGCTGTGTTGTGTAATTAACTCGTTATACGTTTCTCTGAAGATGGCACAACTAATGCCCGGTCACTGACTGTTACAAAACAAGAAAATTAGAGAACACTTCAACAGCTTCTCGAAGCACATTCTGAATTGAGAAAGAAAACCAGGAGAAATTTCGTCGCGCGAGGTGGTCATTCATTTATAGTGCTCGCGTTATAGCTTCCTATTAAATAATGGCGGACCAGCTCAGTAGTGTGGATGAGGTAATTGGAACCTGTCTCATGATAAAGATAGTTTTCCTCTGAGCTATTGCTGGAACACAAAGGCTGACCAGAAAAAGTAGTTTCTGGAAGGCTGAACGGGCAGAAGTTATTGCAGATTTGGAAATGAGGCGTGTGAGCTTGCATGAAGAGATTTGGACGTGTGTCATGGAGTAAAAGAAAAAAGGAAATGATCAGGAAAGTAAAAAAGGGGGAGGGATGAGGAAAAAGGAAGTAAAAGAAGAAATCTATAAATCATTAATATAGAAGAACGAAAACATTAGTAATGGAAATAATGAAGGGGAGAGTAAATATAAAGGAAAGAAAAACGGAAAAGAAAAAAAGAAAGAAGAAAAAAGACAGAAACAACGAAAGTTGTAATAGAAAAAAATATTAAAAGAAAGAGAAATAAAGGGATAAGAGTAAATGATAAAGAAAAAGGAGAAAAGGTATGAAAACTAAGAAATGATAAAGTAAATTATAAAGAAGGAAGAATAAAAAAAACAATAAAAAAAAGAATAAAGAAAACTATGAGAAAAATAAAAGTATAGGAGAAAAGAATAAATGATGAATAAAAAATATAAGAAAACAAAAATGAAACGTAAAAAAAAATAAATAGAAAGAAATGATAAAAGAAAAAGAAAAAAGAAAATCTGAAAGATAAATGCTAAAAGTGATATGAATAAATTAGAAACAAATGTAAGCTATGAAATATCAAAGAACGAAAGAATAAATGGCGTAAAAGAAAAAAAAAGAAAGAAAGAAAGAAAGAAACATTTTAAAAAAAAAAGAAGATAAAATTTAAACTGGAGATGTCGAAATACACAAGTTTAAATATCTGGGAAATGTTTTCACAGAGGATGGAAATGCGACATTAACACCCGAAAGTGAATGGAGAAAGTTGAACAAATTATTAAAAAAAAAAGGGATTTTTTTTTTTTACAAACAAATAAATGAACTGTGATATAATATCAAACCTCTTGTATGAAAAGGTGGTTCTACAGAAAGACGTTTAGAATTCCATGAATGGGGAATAAAGGCAACGAAGAAATCTTAAGGAAAAAAAAAAAGATTTTTTTTTAGTTTGGTTTAGTTTGGTTTACGGTATATCAACCTCAATGGTTAATTTCATGACAAGATTTTTATTGCTGGTAATATTTTATTTTCAAAAATGTATTGCTGGTAATATTTTTTTTTCAAAAGTGTATTGATGGTAATATCTTTTCCTTCGAAAATGTATTGATGGTAATATTCTTTTCTTCAAAAATGTATTGTTAGTAATATTTCTTTTTCCGTCTATATTTCTGAGATGAGGTATTATGTACATTATTTACATTATTCGGACTATTGTCCTTACCTTTGTCGCCATATTTGTCACAACGTTTCGGCCGTTGTCAAGAACACATGGCACAGTGGATAAAGGCGTTGGTTAGATCCAGTGACATGACCCAAAGAGTGTGAGTTCAATACCCGTTAAGGCAGGGGAGAACTTTCAAAGGGAAAATTAACAGGAGATAACTGACATCCATCAAACACGGCACGTGGAACTAGAACAGTCTACCCCAGTGAGCGAAATAAAGGTTTCAGTTCGACATTCCAACTACCTGAAGAAGGCCGGAGCGTACAACGGCCGAAACGTTGTGAGAAATATGGCGACAAAGATGAGGACAATAGTCCGAATATTATAAATAATTTCTTTTTCCTTCAAAAGTAACTAAACCAAAAATATATTGCTAGTAATATTTTTTCCTTAAAAATATATTACTAGTATTATTATTTCTTAAAAAATATATTACTGTTAATAATGTATTGCTGGTAATAATTTTTCCTCAAAAATGTATTGCTAGTAATAATTTTTTTTTCAAAAATATGTTGCTGATAATAATGTATTGTTGGTAATAATTTTTTCTTCAAAAATTTATTGCTGATATTATCACCTATTTTTATAATTTGATAGTGTTTTGACCCCAGTTTAGGCGTTAACTAGTTGCCCATATTTGGGATCCTAAGACGTGCTACCACGTTGGGCCAGGATGAACCTGGGAACCCCAGCAATTATGAGGTGATTCCATCCTCCTCAAAATCTTCTGATTAGAGGCCTTGCAGTTGGACGTAGTTTATAGTCTAAACCCAGGAAGCGAATGTAGTTTATCCTCTTATGCAGGACGAAAGGAAAATAGAAATATTCAGAACAATTATACTCAGACAGAGAAAGAGATTGCTGAAGTTTCTTGGATATATAATGTTGAAGGAATGCTTTGAAAATTTGGAGGTCCAGATAGACACGAGAAGGCAGTGGCTATCTACCTGACGAGCTTGTATTGTTCGGGGGAAGTCGTCTCTTAGGTACCTAGAATTTATGAATTTAAGCGCAGTACTAGATTGACAGCAAAGTCTCGTCAATTAACACTTGAATTGGCAGAATGTAACCGTTAGTTCTATGCTAACCGCTTCTTTTCTCGCATTTCTCACTTTTGGAACTCTCTTCCGGCTTCATGTGTTCCACTTAAGTTTGATCTTCAAAGATTTAAAAGCAATGTCAACTGTTTCCTACTGTTTTCCTGTTTACTCTTCTTTTGCTCTATGGCTCCTTAGTAATGTTTCAGCTTTTTAATTCTTTCTCACCCAGTAATTCCTTCTGTCTTAGTGGCTGTACTGCTTTGCTTGTGGTAAATCCGATTTTTAAAAAAATACCTACATCGAAAAGTGTACTCTCAATGTAAACGGAGGAAAGAACTTGATGCGATATCCCTAGACATGGTACTATACCGTAGTTAAAAAAAGGATTCATTTCAAAATTCTCTGAAGGTTACCTAGGTCGACGTTATGAAGTGCCAGAAGGTCCAACGCCCGAAACATTGTGATAAAAACAACAAAGATCAGGACAATATTCTGCATGTAAATAATATAAAGCATCTTTTCCCTATTTACATTATTCTAACAATTTTCCCAATCTTTGTCGCCATATTTATCACAACATTTCGGCCGGTGTACGCTCCGACCTTTTTTAGGTGGTTGGAATGCCGAACTGAACCTTTTAATTCGTTCACCGGGGTAGACTGTTCTAGTTCCACGTGCCATGTCTAATGGATGGCTGATATCAGTTATCTCCTGTTAATTCACCTCTCCAAGTTCTCCACCGCCTTAACCAGGTATTGAACTCACACACATTGGGTGCTGGAACTAGATCTAATAAAAACATTTATCCACTGGGACACATGACACAGTGGATAAAGGCGTTAGTTAGATCCAGTGATAGGACCCAAAGAGTGAGAAATTAAATAACTGGTTAAGGGGAATTAACAGGAGATAACTGACATCCATTAGACAAAATAAAGGGTTCAGTTAGACATTCAAAACACCTGAAGAAGGCCGGAACGTACAACGGCCGAAACCTTGTGATAAATATGGCAACAAAGATGAGGACAATAGTCCGAATAATGTAAATAGTGAACATAATACATCATCTCAGATATATAGGTAGATACTGAAATATCTTTTCGTTTTACTTAAAACGAATGTATCTCGTCTCCAGATCGAATTTCCCATCGAAAAGATTCTTTAGAAAATCTTTGGGTTTCACATGCAAAATTAAACTTATATGTACAATAACAAATCGTTTGAATTTTCAAGTAGGCATTGTCATCGTTCTATACTTCACGCATTGATTTTTCACACCATTAGTTAGTTGTGGCCCTCACTAAAGATTTATACACTAGCAGTCTTTCTCTTTCACTAGTGTTGTAGTCTGAATAGTTCCTACTCCCCCTACACCTTAATTTCCACTTCATCCAATCTCTCTCCTAATTTCTTCCAGATAATTCCCTGTGGGCTCATAATGATGAAATTTCTGTTACCTTCATGTGTCAAAACGTTTTTAGCTCTCTGACCAAGTCACAAATATCTTTTATACTTCCTCACAGATCTACTGTGTTTTGCCTGAAGAGCGAAAATCATTTTATATGCCAGACACATGCATCACAATAAAATGTGTACGATTATTGTGACACGTTTTGATGAAATCAGCCGATAAACGTTTTAGTAGCGTCGAGTTTGGTATGACTTCCTTTTATGTAACTATGATTGGAAAGCTGCCAAGTACCTAGGCAGCTGCCTATTTCAAACCTAATAAAGTACGTTGTCAGTTTGATATGTCAAATTTTAAAAAGAACACCCGACATACGATCATGAAGCTCCCTAATATTCCTGCTCATGAACAAAGAAGTATAATGAGTTAGCGCCTAATAGACATGTTGAACGAAAGGCTACAATGCGTCAGCGCCTAAGGACAAGTTGAACGGATGCGTCAGAGCCTAGTGGATGTGCTGAACGGAGAGCTACATTTGATCTACTCCATGCAAATTACAGTCAAAACAACTTCCTCAGCATATAAACTCTTTCAGACAGCCCTGTCACCTTCGTCCCACCCCAACAATGATGTTCAGGTGCCATCAAGTCCTCATATACAGCACAGACATTCCGGAAATAGCCCTAAACGCATCAAACTAAACAAGATTTTTATCATATTTCCTTCCTTTGCCCAGTGCCCTGCAAGGTTTTGTAACCTCTCTATTTACACAGTCTATCAGATTTTAATAATGGCTGCTTTTCTCCACAAGTGGGATGTCTTGGCGATTCTTCTCCAAGTGACTGTCAGTGAAAATATCCATATCTCAGATGAACTTTACTTGTTCATTCGCGACTGGAGACGGTAGTGAATGCTCATACCCATTCTCTGCGTATTCGAGGCCATAATTCCCGCATGGTTCCCAGTTTCTTCTGACGGTTATGTTGTCAGTGTGTCGTGATTATTATTATTATTATTATTATTATTATTTTATTTGATTTCTGGCGTTTACACATTTCTTTCCGGGTTCCGCCCAGGGACCTAAGGTTAGAAATGGCGTCATGACACTTTCCACTGACAAACAAAAAAAAAAAAAGAATTAAATTACATAGATAAAGCCCTTCGTAATGTGTGGGCTGTATTTGTCAGAACAATTTTTTGTTTCTCCTTGAGGCATGGACTTCCAGGAATCCCTTCAATTAGTCTACTGCAATCTTTTCCAACCAGTCCTAGGGGTCCAACTACAACAGGGATTGTTGATGTTCCCATATGCCACATATTATTATTATTTTTATTATTATCTCCCTGGATTTCTGTTTGTATGTGTGTCTGTGAGTAAGTGAATGTGTGTGTGGAAAAAATCCGACGAAATTATTAAATAAGTATCAAGTAGGAAAGATTTTTGAAATTTCAGAGATTAGCTACTATATATATATATATATATATATATATATATATATATATATATATATATATATATATATATATAGATAGATAGATGCTTGTATATATACATACATATATATATGTATATGTGTGTGTGTATATATATATATATATATATATATATATATATATATATATATATATATACATACATATATATAACACACATATATAGATATATGTATGTATCTATATATATATGTGTGTGTGTGTGTGTGTGTATGTACGTGTGTGTGTCAGAATTTGGTGTAAAAAGGAAAGGTGGAGATGTTTCAAGATATATAATACTTTTTGTTGCTTATTTTCATTAATTTTGTAGATGTCAGGGGCTGAAAAATGGACACGTGATATTTACCTGACCAATGAAATCAAACAGTATAGAATTCAAACTATTCCGCCTTTTCCGTCATTCCTCAAAAATTATGATGAGGCTAAAATATCGAGTCATGTAATATACTTATCTATCTATATATCTATCTATCTATCTATCTATCTGTGTTTCTCTCACTTTCTCTCTGTGTGTCTGTATTTGACTCAAATTATCTCATTCTGCTTTTCGACATATGCTTAGTCTATTAATATAATTTTTAATATCTTTTTTTTTTCATATTTTAAATCTTACGGCCCGCTAATTCTTCAACCGTTTTCAGGTTTATCCTCCGCATGGATTAGGTATATTTTCTTCATTTCAAATCACTGATTCTCATTTCTCCCACTTGGAAAATGTAACAACATATTTGTTATTTACTAAGATTAAGCTAATTTAGCACAAGTACCTCCTGTATACATCTCTCGGTCAGGGTCGATTTTGCTGCATTATAATAGCAGTTAACGAGACAATTACAGCTCATCCTTACCCTACGACGAGATTAAAACAATGTTTGAAAAATGAAAGCGATAAATAGTGGGAAAATATCTCACAAACAATAGACATACCTGACTTTATCACAGTCTGAAAATTTATGATATTCATGGATGAAAATTTCAACTGTAGAAGTCTTTCTTATCAAATTGGGAAGTGAAGCTTGTCCTGAACGACCACTCTTCGAGGTCTTTCTGCATTAATTCTGCTTTCCCCAGGTCTACTTTATTCCTAATTTTCATCAATGAATTTTCGGATGGCATCAGTTTTCTACTCGTTATCTATGCTGCTTAAAATATCATTGACTCCTGTCTTAATAGTAAATCTGAGCGGTTCGATAAGGTCAAATTGGCAGATGATCTAAAAACTATTTACTTTCTGTTGTTAACTAGGGCAAGGAATAGTTTGTTAAACTTAACCTTTCCAAAACGAAGCAGCTCCCTTTCAATCGTCTGAGAAGCCTTTTTATCTCTCATTAGAATGGTTGAGTCGAACCACCGGGAGAGTGATTCATTGCACCTGGTCGGACGACATGTTTTCCGCTGACAAGGAGTGAAAAGATTGCATCAAATCAGTTGCTAGATTTACTTCTAGGAAGGTTGGTTTTCTGTGAGCTGCTAGGCATTTTTTCTCGCCAGAATCTGTTTTTTATATTCATAAGTCTACCACGTGCCCTTGCTTTGAATACTGCTGCTACGTCTGGTCCGGTGCTCTTGCTATATATTTAGAGATTCTTGATAAAATCCAAAGAAGAATCTGCATTGTTATTGGTCTTGATCTAGTATCTCGCCTTCAGTCAATTACCTAGCGTCGTTATGTAGCTTCCCTTTGCCTTTTCTATAAATAATTCCATGGTAATTGTTCTGGGGAACTTTCCACTTTGGTACCTAGAGTGTACGAAGTTAAGCGCTATACTGGATTGGCCAGAAATTCTCTTTTCTTACGGTTGAAATGGCTACATGTAACCGTAAGTTCTATGCTAAAAGTTTCTTCTATCGCACCTCCTGCTTGTAGAACTCTCTTCCGGATTCTTGCTTTCCGGTCAAATTTGATCTTCATAAATTTAAATGCAACGTCAATCGTTATCTACTGTCTTCTTAATTATTGTTGCAATGTTCGCTATCATTAATAGTGTCTTGTATGTTTTAATCATTTTCTAACACTCAGTAAACATTTGCGTCTTAACGGCTTTATTACCTTGCCTGGCATCAAATAATTTAAAAATAGAATTAGACGAATATAAATGTGTCTCCCTCTCTCTCACTTTTATTTTATGAAGTTGTGTATGTATGCGCGTGTCACATGCCTGAGAGCACTAGGATATGTGTGTGTGTGCATTTAATGCGTGCAAGGCAATGAAAATACGATACAATATAATTCTAAGGACAATAGGAATGGCCTAATAGTAGAACAAGTTCCTTGCGTGTTCTATGACTATATAATAGCCGTGGAAATTTTCCTGTTTCATCCTAAAATATTTGAGCGTAACAACTTTCACAAAATAATACAAGTAAAGCCATAAATATGATTTCAGGTCATTGTTTACAGAAGTAAGAGGGTACAAATGAAAAGATTCGGAACTGGCAATGTTTTCCATTTCATTGAAGTATTTAAATACATGAAAGCGTTATCGATTCTTTCTTTCTTTCTTTTTTCTTTTCTGTCATTTTTTCTTTCTATATTATTAATATTATGGATTCTTTTATTTCTCGATAAAATCAGAGAGCCTCTTTGATAAATAATTTTCTTTCGTCCATTATAAGAATCAATAGTGAATGATTCCTTATTGATCTGAATAAATGTCACATGAATGGTAACTTACTAAATTACTAACTAACGACGGGACAAATAAAAGCGTAATTTGGTTTAATAAAATGAATTATATATGCCATCAAATCGAGTAGCTGAAACTAATGAAACAATAAAATTGGTTGGTTTGTTCATTTCTTTAACAGCATATTAACTCATCTAATGCCAAACATTATTTTTGGAACTTGGAAGTAATAAAAATACGTTATTCTGCTTTCACAGTTGAATACATGGTAGATGATACGCAGCTTTTGCGCATATTCATGATTTTGTTGCTATGTGATATGTGTGTTTTATGTGTCTGTTTTTTAGGATATTATATGGATTAATGTCATGAGAGAGTTCATTCATATTAGTTGTTTTGTTGATTTTACTTAGCGGCGTATCAACCTCTACGGATTATTTAATGACTGATTAATTTGAAGACAATTTCATGGCTTCAACTAAATATATTTTGAACGCAATTGTATGCCTTCAGCTACAGATAAAATGTATTTCTGTCCATTTTACTATATGTATTGCTGATATTTTTACTATTAAAATGTATTTTCGTTGTTTGGGAGATTAACACTTTGTCCAAAACTCGGACACTACCAGGTGCTACTACCTAGGGTCAGTGTAGACCTGGAAACAACGGCACTTAAGAAGTGGTTCCACGTTTCTCACAAACTCAATTCTCCCGATCAGAGGCCTTGCTGCCGAGTGAAGCATATCGTCATACCCAGGAACAGAGCCTAGGATAGCAGTCCATTTAAGAGAAATATTTGATTTCATGTTTTCTCTTACCTGTGGTACATTCACTGGAAAGTATCGGGAATTAATTCCTTGGAGATAAAATCAAATGCCGGTATCTCAAAATCTGACTAACATTTATATCCAAATTCATTCTGGCAACTCTTGTAATGAAGCTTGTACAAAGAAATGTGGGCGCCAAAATTCGTGACAGTGCGAACAGAAAGATTTTTTTCCGTGTGTAATCAGCGATTTCCACTCTACTGAGGACGGCGAGCGGACACCATTAGTGCCTCGTATCAATGTGGTATCAAAAAGAAAAACCAACAAAACAACGAAGTTAGTATCTACCAGTCAAGAGAAATTTATTTATTGAAAAAAAAGTTTGAATAAAATAACTATAAACATTTTTTTTTGCTAACCTCTGCCATCCGCAATGAAAGAGAAATCATTACTTCAAACCATCGCCAGTGAGACACGCTGCAACAGTCACTCCGTTTCGCGTTTCGCGAGGCTCGTCTCTTAATTGAGACGCAATCACGCCAATCCTACGAAGGAAAGCCATCGAACGAGAGCCAATAACTCCAGAAGTATCCACTGCCACAGGAGTAAAAAGAAATAAAAAATCTATCAGCAAGAAAAGAATATTTAACGATTTTTTTTTTATCTCTGCGTCCCGGGCGACGGATCCCGGCTCAACCGCGGACCTGGTCAAATTACCGGCCGAAAATGTATCTGCACAGGTCGCGTCCCAAATCAACGACTTCCCTATTTTAAAAGGGAAAATAGTAATTCCATCCGACCGCTTTGCTGAAGCAAACACTGCGCTACAAGAATCGTTGAACCAAAACCAATCGCAAGGCCTAAGGGCTCTTCAGACGGATGGATGTCACTTTAAGCGTTTGCCATTACGTACGGTAATAACACTTTTTCAAGAAGGGACTAAAGACGAGCGAAAATATAATTAAATTTTATTTATCACAGACACAATCACCATTATTACCAATTAAAGTAGCACAACGCCAAGACCAATTCTCCATTCATCACCGTAAAATTTGTGGCTGAGAAGTTAAATTGACACCTTCATTATTTCTGAATGTCTTGGTTCTCAGAAAGTGTTATAGTGATCGAAACAATTGATAAGCTGAAAGTGATGAGCCTAATGACAATGAAGAATTATGTACAGCTTCCCGGACAAATGACTTTATACTATGACTCTGACAGGTTGGGGCAGAGCCTACAGTGGGGTATACCAAAGTAGGATATTACAGCTGTAATAAATCAAATACAAACGTGTGAGTTGCTGACAGTAATTATCCGCAATAGTGTTTTCTCGCGGATCCCACACTAAATTTTGAATTTTACTATTCTTCTGTCATATGATGAACGGCGGCATTCAAAATTCTGTGAATGATGTCCAATTTTCGCAATGAATTTGGTTTGGCGTTAGTATTGGTTCGGGTATGATGTTAATTTTTCGTCCTTTTCAGCCATACTGTTAAGCCATCATTTCAGGCTCACATGCTCTTGTAAATAGTTAAATATTGCGTTAGATTATCTGGTGAAATGTTATATGAAATTCATTTTTTTTTCCTTAAATGATTTCGAAATTTGATCTGGATATGTGTGTATAGTTGAGCATAAGGCATTGTTCCTTTTACCAAACCTGTTTTATGAAGATTTAGCAGCGTGTTTGTAAAATAGATAATAAGAAATTAGAGTTAAGCTTTAGGAAGAAAAGAGATCGCCTAACTAAAAAAAAAAATCACAGATTGTAGGAAATATATCTTATTTTTGAAAGTCGATATATTTCATAGGGTTGGGTACCTCGACGTTGTGTAATGGTTAGCATGCTTGTCTCGCTAGAACAATAACGGCTGAGTAGTGAGTTCGATCCTCACTAGATGGCCCTTATTTCGGCCTTGTACTGTATCTACGCTACGCTTGGAAAATAAACGGCACCTCAGGGCAGTGTAATGTTTAGCAAGCTTGTCTCACTAGAACAATTACGACTGTGAGTGAGTTCGATCCTCACTGGATGTCCCCTACTTTCGGCCTTTTGCCACATCTAAGCTACGCTTGGAAAATCCCTATATTTTATAGGGTATGTAGATTGTCAACAAAATAAACGAAGAAAAGCAAAATGTCCGTGCATTGAGGAGTCAGTAACTACCGAGAACGAGTTAAAATTCGTCACTGATAATTTTGTTCCACTTGATAGCGAAGACATTAGTCCGATGAAGGCTCTGACTATCTAATTCATTTTACTTGTAGTCGGCGAAATTTCCCTAGCAGTGATAATAAAATTAACCAATAGAGACAATATGCTTTATGCTATTCATCACTAAAGAAATTATTTCCCTGTTGAAAAGGACGGCCGGTTTGACTTTCAGTAAGAAAAAGTGATGATGTGACTTTGGTGTGAATACTGAAAAGATGGCCGAGAAGACTAACGCAGCTATGCAACCGAGACGACCTACTACGGAACAACAACCGTATTTGCCAAGATCAGCACGTGCTACATAGGATGTTGGGACAATGTCTCAAAGAGTTGACGACAAAAATCGACATTGCTTGTCTTTCTAGAGAATTTTCAGAAAAAAAGTCACACTCAAAATTCGGAATATCGCTGCCATTAGACTATTCACTGTATCTGCATAGATACCAAAATATCCTCTATTGCTGTCATGAGTTATTGCCTTTATGAAGTGTATACATTCGATAGTGAACAAGCGGTTCGTTGTCATATCTTTCTTCCATTTATTTAAATGTTATTATAATATTTGCATTTATCCGTCTCTCCACATAAACCAACAACCAAAATTAACACAGGGTCTTACACACATAAATAAGGCGTAGTCACAAAAGATTATATGCAACCACAAATCCGCTGTTTTTTGTAGTTTGTGAGGAATAAGCAGAGACCAGACACTTCTGTCATCTTTTTTACCTTACCTTATTTAAACTTTGGAAAGGATTATTGTAGAATTCAGGAGTCGATGTTGGCAGAGCTTTTGACACGTTTTACTGTCTCCAATATTATAAATGTTGCGATTAACTCATGTCCTTCTGCTATTTGTTTAAACTGACGTCTTATATTTCTCCATGTATCTGAAGCATAATTATAAATTATAATTTTAGAAAGTGAATGTTTTAATGAAATATGTTGACGAATTTCCAGGCTCCGCCCTTAAATCTTGAAAATACGTGCTTTAAACCAAAATTATCAGAGGATATAGAAATAAAAAAAAGATGGCGTAAGTTTAAAACATACCATCCTGGGCTTCATTTAAACTGACACTTTATTTTGTTTTCCCTTACACGTGAACTATAATTATAAACCTCTTTTTTTTTGTAATTGAAAACTTCATTGAAATATGTTGGAACATAAACAAGTTTTAAAATGAAATGCGGAAAATAAAATATTTAGGAAAAAAATGAATATTTAAGAAAGAGTAGGTTATTTTAGAAATGTACAAATTGTGCAACAGTGCTAACAATATTAAAATGAATCATTTTTAGAAATATACAAATGGTGCAACATTCCAAACAAGATTGAAATGAATCATTTTAGAAATATACAAATGGTGCAACAGTGCAAACAAGATTGAAATGAATAGAGTCTAGGAATATTTTTATAATTCTCTTTTTTTAAAATAAAAAACCCAAAAAACCAATCATGTTCACCCTGTACAATGTCCATGACCACTCGAGTTAGAGGCTTAAGTTAAAGGGTAATTTATATTGATAGGAGGGGATGATAATGGTTAACTCTAGACTTGAACAGGTTAAGATTGTAGTAATCAGAGAAATCTCTTGGCAATCTTCTCCAGAGCAGTGGTTCGCGGGAAGAAGTTCTTTGAGTGGAAATTATTCTCGCCGATGGAATAGAGAAGGAATGTTGGTGGTTTGCTACAATGAAAATGGTATGGAATGTCCTAGCTGTGAAGGTAAATCTAGTAGATCCAAAGAATGTAGATCCTATCAGTTTCCATGGTGATAGCTACAGAGCCGTGAGAGACACGTCACTTCCCGCCTATGAGAGAGACAGACAGACAGACAGAGAGAGTTGGTGAGTGGAATATAATTATTCTTCAAAAAAGACTTGGAGACGCTTTTGAACTCTACCAAGACAGGAAAGTGAGGACTGGGAAACTCCTGTCCAAATATGGAAACATTACTCCATTTTCGGCCTGATCTGGTTTTTATAAATGTAGAGGATAGCATGAGAAAACAGGTATTCACGGGATCTATACAGGGAGCCAATCATTTTACATGCAATCTTTAGAGATGGATGATATATAAGAGTTCCATTTTAATATCTCTTGAACTGTTTACATGCCACTCTTTGTACTTAGCAACTAGTCATCGAAAACTGTATTTCACACACTAAAAGAGACGCACTCCCTTTGGATTACGCATTCGACATCAAGAATATGATGTGCGGAAGCGTGTATATTGTATGATCGTAGAAATCTCGATTAGTGTTCTTTTTTTTTTTCGCGAAACATCGTATCACACCATTTTCTCTACCCCATACTCTTCGAGTAGAGAATTAGATGGTTTCGATTTTTGATGTTTGCCAAAAGTAATCACCATTAAAAATGAGATTTAAGATAGTGGGATATATTAATTTGAAACATAAAGATATGAAAGTAGGTATCTATGGAAGGTCACTAGGATAAGTGGGGGAATTCACAAAAAGATAAAATAAGAAGCGGGCTAAGACACCATTGTTCTGTGTAAGCTATTTTTACGCTGAAATTAACCCTCTGTCACATTTCCGGACAGAAATCCTAGAAAAAATATTACTTTTTGAAATATAACTTCACTCCAGTAGTGCATATTTCTGCCTAAGTAAAAATCAGAAACAAAGAAAGAGAATAATTATGAATATCAACCTAGCTTCATCGTTATCACGTTTAACGCGCGTTACTCTCGTAGACGAGAAACGAGATCACACTGGTTGTATTTTAATGTGTTACTTATCACCTGGCTGCAGCAGTAAATTACTGAGAGAGAAGGGAGCGAGATAAAACTTATGCTTTTATATGCCGTGTCCATTCAGATCATTGGTGATCATGACTCTTCACAATTTACTCTGCCTTGTAGTTATTAATAAATTTTCTCTTTTTTTAAATCTCTCCTAAACCTTGTGGTGCCATCCATTTACTCAAGGTCGCTATGTAGGTTATGCATTGTTTTCCCCTGTCCCTCTTGCCTTCAATCTGTCCAATGCGTATAAAATTTTCGATGCACTTTTGCCTCATTATGTGACCTAGAATTTACAAATTTCTCCTTCTGATATTTGATATACGTCTCAGTTTTGTTTCCATTTGCTCTAAAACTTCATCGTTACTCACATTTTTTTTTGCCCGTGCATAATTTCTAACAAGAGAAGAAATGTGACTTTAGAGAGATTCCATAAGCAAATCAAAGAGAATGATTAACAAGAAATGAAAAGGTTTAGTTTCTTTGTTTTGTTTAATGGCATATCAACCTCAATGGGTTCTTTAATGCCGACAAGAGTTTTATTGCTGGTAATTTTTGTTTTTCAAAAATGTATTGCTGGTAATAATTTTCTTTTTAAAAATGTATTGCTGGGAATAAAGAAAGGTATTGTGATTTGACTCCAGTTTGATGGGTTAACTCATTGCCCATAACTGGGATTCTGACAGGTCCTACCACCTCGGGTCAGGGTGGACCTAGGAACACCAGCAATTAAGAGATGGTTTGCACGCTCCTCAACACCTCCGGATCAGAGGCCTTGCTGTTGGATGTATTTTATCGTCTGACCCAGGACCCGGATGTAGTTTATAGTCATACCCAGGACGAAGAAACGAAAAAGAGACGGATACATGACAGTATTTTCAAGAGGAAAAAGAAAACTAAAAATGAAACCAAGTGCGTGTTGTCAGTAGAATAATTAAAATTTGAAAAGATGACTAACAAACTGTTCAAATTTCGAAAAAAGGATGAAGATAATATGGAATTTGTTGTAAAGTTTGTGAGAGCTGAATTAAAGATGAAAAAAAAAAAAAGAGAGTAGGTGAGAATATAGATTTTTTTTAAATGAAAAAGAAGAAATTACGGAAGAAATAAGAAAAATAATGAAACATTAAAAAAATGAAAAGGAGGAAAAGTTTAAGAAGTATAATTGAAAAAGAAGAAAATTTGAAAATAGCAGAAAAATAAAAAAAGAAGAAAAATTGAAAAAGTAAAAGAAATGAAAAAAGAAAAAAATTGAAAAAGTAGAAAAAATGAAAAAAGAAAAAAATTGAAAAAGTAGAAAAAATGAAAAAAGAAGAAAAATTAAGAAAGAAGAAAAAATGAAAAAAGAAGAAAAATTAAGAAAGAAGAAAAAATGAAAAAAACAAGAAAAATTGAAAAAACAAGAAAAAATGAAAAAAGAAGAAAAATTGAAAAAGTAGAAAAAATGAAAAAAAAGAAGAAAAATTGAAAAAGTAGAAAAAATGAAAAAAGAAAAAAATTGAAAAAAGGAGAAAAATTGAAAAACGAAAAAAATTGAAAAAACAAGAAAAAAATGAAAAAAGAAGAAAAATTGAAAAAGTAGAAAAAATGAAAAAAGAAGAAAAATTGAAAAAGTAGAAAAAATGAAAAAAGAAGTAAAATTGAAAAAGTAGAAAAAAATGAAAAAAGAAGAAGAATCGAAAAAGTAGAAAAAATGAAAAAAGAAAAAAATTGAAAAAACAAGAAAAATTGAAAAACGAAAAAAATTAAAAAAACAAGAAAAAATGAAAAAAGAAGAAAAATTGAAAAAGTAGAAAAAATGAAAAAAGAAGAAAAATTGAAAAAGTAGAAAAAATGAAAAAAGAAGAAAAATTGAAAAGTAGAAAAATGAAAAAGAAAAAAATTGAAAAAGAAGAAAAATTGAAAAAGAAAAAAATTTAAAAACAAGAAAAAAAATGAAAAAGAAGAAAATTGAAAAAGTAGAAAAAAATGAAAAAAGAAGAAAAATTGAAAAAGTAGAAAAAATTAAAAAAGAAGAAAAATTGAAAAACTAGAAATAATGAAAAAGAAGAAAATTGAAAAAAGAAGAAAAATGAAAAAAGAAAAATTGAAAAAGTAGAAAAAATGAAAAAAGAAAAAAATTGAAAAAAGAAGAAAATTGAAAAAAGAAGAAAAATTGAGAAAAGAAGAAAAAAAGAAAAAGAAGAAAAATTTAAAAAGTAGAAAAAAATGAAAAAAGAAGAAAAATTGAAAAAAGAAGAAAAAATAAAAAAAGAAGAAAAATTGAAAAAAGAAGAAAAATTGAAAAAGAAGAAGCACTGAAAAGTAATTAAAAACAAGTGAAAAATAAGAAGTTACGACTGTAAAGGAATAAAAAATGAAAACGTCGGAATAAATGAAAGTAAGAAAGAAAAAATGACAAAAAATAAATAAAATTAAAATAAAGAAAAAGAACAAAATCATGTCTAAAATAAAAAGCACCAAAGCTAAAATACAGAACGACAGAACGATATAAGAAAAAAAAAAAAAGAGAGACATGAAAAAACGAATTAAATAAGAAATGAAACAAAGTTACCTGAGATGAAAACTCATTTTAAGGTTTTTCACATTCTTGGAGAAACTCCTTCCTGATTGACCATATTTTCAACATTGTAGCCGTACACACCAGGTTAGTCCAATTAGGGATTGATGAACGATTTAACACCTACTTTGAAGTTTTAGAATTCAGAGTTGTCCTTCTCCTAGATCGGTTGCCACCCAAGGCTATATTTACTCATTATTGTGGTGATATCTTTCCTAAATGAATATAACGAATCCGGCTGGAATTCTAACTCGTTTCTCTGATTCCTCAATCCGACCCGCTATCCATTACTACGCCGTGCCATTTTTTTTAAAGAAAATATAATAACGCTAACAAAATAAAATAAATAATGACAGAACGAAAGGATGATTGACAGAAAGAAATAAAAATATAAGTGAAAAAATTAAAAGAACGAAAATAAGAAGAAAAACAAAAGAAATAAGGCAGAAAAATGGAAGGGAAATAAAAAAAAAACAACGAATGAAAATCAAGTATGACTACAGTAACTAAAAATTCTTAAAGAAAGCAAAAAAGAACCAAAATAAGAATGAAATTGAGAATAAAGTTAAAAAAAAAAAAAAAGAAATTCTAAAATAAAAAAGAGAGAAAGAAAACTAAATAATTAAACATAGACAGAGAAAACGAAAGTAAGAAAGAACAGTTTCAAATATTTCGAAAGCTAAATCAATTCGAACGGATCTATGAATATGAAATAAGCCTGAAGTGTACAAAAATAATGTAAAAATATTTTAAAACAAAAAAATATAAGGAAGAACAATAAGAAAGAAAAGAATAAGCGAAAAAAAATGTCGGGTCGAAATATAAAGATAAGTTTAACAAAGAATACAAAAGTCTACTGCAGCAAGGGAAATTTGAAATGAAAATGAGAAGTGAATTTCAGACGCCCCATCGCCAAAAGTACAGATATGCGAATCAATGAATACATAAAACAATGGAAAATATAACGAGAAAATAAGCCTAAAAAAACGGGGGAATTCACGAAAAGTAGTAAGCGAGAAGGCTTAAGAATCATATATGGAAATTGGAGTCGAGTTTGTTTAGATGCGATCCACAAGAATTTTTTTTTCTGCCATCTCTCTGACTACATTCCCAAAAGACAGAAAATTCAGCCAGGGTCGAATTTCTCTGCAAATTTTGCCGCTACCTAATACAACTACTGTGCTACCAAATGAAATTTTTACACCTGCATTGATTGATAAATGACGAGAACATATCTTTGAAAATTAGTTATTATCGTAATGGTAATTTAACTTTCATAATCACGTATTAATCTGAACTCTACCTATATGGAGTTATTTCATATATAAAGTTCAAATTGTGTATGTGTACCTGTTCCAATACCTACAAGCCTGGCGTTTGCTCGAAAATCAAGAAATTAATTATATATATATCATGTTCAGTTCTGGATTCCGTAAAGTTAACATCGGCCAATCTAGTGTTATGCGGTTTCCAAACTTTTGATATTCTTTCGACGATATGTTGAAACTGCCGGAGGTCAGGGGTTTGTAACTTCATGTGATTCAGTTGACTTCTGGGTGCATATCCTAAGTTAGGCTGGGTTCACGTCATCTTCCTATTGCAGATCCCATTGAAATCGTTTGAGGCCTGTTCCAGCAATTGGTGGTTTTGCGATCACCATCTTAGTCTTCCCACGAGTCACCTAGATCCGTCGATGTTCTGAGGAGAAAAGGAGTATAAATATAGCTATGTATCATAAAGTATGTAGGAGCCTGTTGTAATGGCTGTCTCTCTACAAGTAGAAAGCAAAGTCCTATAAGAGTATTTTTGTTTCTTTTAGAAAAAAGAGAACGGTATATTTGTATTATAATCGTTCGACCACAAATAAGACAGGCCACTATGCCGCAAAGAGAATGAAAACGACGAGAAAAAACAGACTTTAGGAAGGAGAAGGGGATTGATGTGGCATTTAATTTTTTGAAAATAGTAGATAAGAGAGATTCAAGGAATCGGAATACATTTCCACAGGCGAAAAATGCGAGAGAAGACACTATTAACATAGACCTTACGGTTATATCTAGCAATTTAAAAATATAAAACTATGAACAGTTTTGTTTTTGAGGCATTAAATAAACCATCCAATTCCTGACCTAGTCCACAACCGATTGGAGTTCCTTTTCGAGACAAACGACCAGTTTAGTCTTGTCAGCGACACTAGATTTGTTTTTGAGGAAGGAGTAAATAGTAGTGTCGTCCGCATAGATGTCTACTTGGGAACCTATGACATCAGGAAGATCGTTAATGAAGATAAGGAATAGAGTAGGGCCTAGGATAGAGCCTTGGGGAACACCTGTCTTCGTGGGAAGGAGCTGGAGGAGAATCCGTTGAGAACAACCTTCAATACACGGTTTGACAGGAATGATTGTATTAAGTCAAACAATCGACCTGAAATTCCATAACCCTGAATCTTGCGAAGAAGGCTGGCATGCCAAACCCTATGAAATGTTTTGGAGATATCTAGAGCTAAGGCACGAGTTTCTCCGTTATTATGAAGTGCTTGGTAAACAATTTCAGTTATGGCAGTAAGCACATCAGTTGTAGAACGGGCAAAGCGGAAAATCATATTTCTTGTCGGAGAGCAGATCATGGGATGTAAGGTGCTTAACCACTTCGGCGTTTGTTAAAGCTTCGAAGACTTTGCCGAAGAGTGATAGGACGGTCACAAGGGTCTCCAGAGTTCTTAAAAAGATGAACAATGGATAAGGATTTCCAACAGTCTGGAAAACAAGATTCATTGAGGCAGTAGTTATATAATTTGGAGAGGGCAGGGGCCAGTTCAGTCGCACTTTTCTTCAGGACAAAGGTTGGCATCCCGTCTACACCACTAACCTTGTGGGGCTCTAATTTAGAGATAATGCGCAATACCGATGACGGGGTTATCTGCAACGCACTCAAGAGAGCCTCAGTTCTAAGGGGAAAATCGGATGTGGATACACCGAAAGAGCCGAGTATTCAGCCTTGTCGGCAGGAGAGATCAGAACCTGAAAGTGGTTGAACAAAGGAGCTATAGAGGGTTTGCTATTGCTAAGTACGCTCTTGCAAAGACGCCAATAATCCTTGAAGCCGAATTTGCGAGATGATATACGTTCTTTCATTCAAGCAGCAAATAGTGACTTTGCTTCATCAGGGACATGCTTACACTCGTTACGGGCAGAGAAAAAAGACGTCTGTTTCAATCAGACATGTCGCTACGATATAGGTGGAAGGAGGGATTCCTATGGGCAAAGGCAGCAGAGCAAGCAGCAGAGAACCAAGGGGAGGAGCGCGATTTGACCTTATATTTCCTTGAGGGGATGAAAGTCACGATTGCAGTTTTAACCCAGGAGGAGGCCTCCGGAGCACATTCTTAACGGGGAGCATAAAGACAACATCCCAGGGGACATTGCGAAGGAAATCCCGGAATGAGTCCCATTCTGCTCGTTGATAGCAGAACAATGTTCTAGTGGTAGGAGGTTTTGAAATATGTTGCAAAAATGATTTCGATAGTTATTTTCTGAACGATTATCAGTTATATGAAGTTAACCTCACAAGAACCATGTCAAATACACTTATAAAGATGCTTTAAAATTAAGTTTTATATATACTAGGAATTTAAGCTGCAATCTTATACAACTACTGTGTAAATACCGAATGTTTCCTTATAAGGAAACGGCTAGTATTAACCTGACCATTACCTTTAATATTATAATACACATACACATACACGCGCATAGACACAGGTAAAACAGAGTTTATTAAATTTCGAATAGACTTAAGATGTTTTAAAATTATTTTTGCTAGCCACAAAGACCCAGAACTACTACTATATTCCGACCACCAAAACAACACATTTTTACTTACCTTTCTTATTACATCCACCAAATACCTTATTGTCTCTATGAAAATCCTAACTAGTCCCCATATGTACAATTCATTTTCAGGGATGGAGAATAGAACAATTAAAAACCTAGCCCTAATGAGTACCAAGGAGGACGGTCTTGTTCTGCCTTAACATTAAACTTAGCTAGCCACGAACACTGACCCAAACATACCACAATATTCCTACCACAAAAACAACACATTCTTACTTTTCTTACTACATCCACCATAATACCTCAAGATCTCTATGAAATTCAGAACTAATCCCCATATGTACAAATCATTGTTTGTAGTGTGTGTATTAGAGCAATTATCATGAGAATATTTATAGAAAAGATGGAAGCCACGTAACAGCAGAGGGATAGTGGGAGAAGTCGATTGTTGGTTCGTTGTTTTTGTTTAATGACATATCATCCTCTATGGTATATTTCTGCCGGAATCTAAGTGTTTTATAAGCAATTTTATTCCATTGCTTGGAGAAAATAATGGCTTAGTGATATTTCATACTAATTAACCTATAGCTGTGGGGAAAAGAGATGGAGCCATACTGTTTCCTTGGATATTATGAGCCTAAGTAAATATAAGGAATCCATCTGAAATTGTAACTCTGATCTCCGATTAGCAATTCCCTGTCATTATCCATTACACCACAAGCACATCCAAGCTTACAGGACCTGGTATGCCCAAGCGGTCACCCAACTAAGTACTATCCTAACTTGTCGTTGCTTAACTACAGCAATCATAAGAGAACCGGTGTTTTAACGTGGCGATAATCTGACTGAAAAGGAGATGCCAAGTCAGGGCCAATAATATTGCAGATCTGACATGGCATCTTCACTTAAGAAGCGAGACCACAGGCGAGATGTGGTTTCTCTCTGTATTTTCTATATAAAATTTTATGGTAGCTGTTTTAATATACGCACCGTCATTAGATGTGTCAGTCACCATTGGCAGTATAGGATAGAAAATGTGAAAGTGTCTTTAATGACAGGCACAACAATGGCAGGCCTGTTGCACCCATGAATGACGACAGTAGAAAAAGGCTTATGCTATTATATTTAGATGTTACTCAACAGCTTTCTCGAGAGCCTGTACTTTATAATGCTCCATAAGTTTTCTATGGGGTTGAGATCAGGAGATTGGGGTCACCATGTTATAACACTCACCTGCTTCTCATCAAAGTTTTCCTTCATCAATTTTGATTTGTGACAGGGAACATTATCCTGCATAAAAATGAGCTTGGTGGGTTCGATTTGCACCCTTTCAGCAGAAGGGAGCAGACAAGACTCTAAAATTCTCTTGTACTGCTCGCTCCTGAGGGTCTTTTCAATAGGCTTTAAGAAACCAGTTCAATGAAAAGAAAAGCATCCCCCAGAACATTATACTGAACGGATGCTTGACAGTACTTACTGCTAAATTCAAAGAGCTTTCAAAGCTTCTTCTTCGAATTTTAGATCGCTTATCCTTTGAATTTAGTTCAACTTTCGTTTCATCGGAGAAGAGGACATTTAGTAAAAAAAAAAATCTGGTGAGTCACTTTTATCGAACAGCACTGTATATATATGAATTATTTTAAGCGTTATTTTTAGTGGATGTTCTTATTTGAACATCCGATCACTTCCTAGAAAATATATACTGCTTATTTTTGAAAATCATCGTAGCCGATTATTCAAAGTATGGTGATTTAAACGCTGGTTTCTCCTGCTAATGGAGACGCACCATTGAACCCTTTTGGAGGGCGCTTCTTCTTTAAATGGCTTTTTCTAGAATGTAGATAAACTGTTCGGAGTTCATGTTTTGCGTTGTGCTTTTTATTAGTCATTATCTAGAAATTAGAGTTTGGTAGGCAATATTTTTTTAGAACATGTATTTCAAATTTATGGGAGTATTGATAAATATTTTTTTTTTTTACGGCAAAGTAAATATAAACATATATTTCCCACATCATCCTAGGAATAGTGTTCGTACTTGAACTCGGATATTTACGTTGCACTCACTTTTTGTTGTAATTTTGGGTTGTCTTTTGGTGATGTGATCATGTATTGTTTTGATTCCCACCTCCCTCTCTATTTTCTTTGACGTTCATTCTATTTCTCGTAATCATTCATTATTGTTTACACTATTTTTTTCGAATCAATCCCTTTTTCTCAAACGTCGATATCTTATGTCAAAACCAAATTTATATGCCAAGATCAGGAAGGGGATTATATAATATATTTTTTTAAATTCCGTAATCTCCATAAAAAATCGTACCATCTTGACGATCATTTTATATAAATATTGTTTTACTTCATACATTGCCTGCTATATTTAAACGAAATATTCCACGAAAAAAAAAGATAAAAAAAAAAGAAAACTCCTCCCATTTTACTTAATGCCACTCCTGGGAAAACACTTACGAAATATTCGATAAAGAAAAGAACGACTCTCATCAGTTTTAACATTATGCAACGTCTAACACAAGTTTTTTTTACATTAGTGCCTAACATTGGTCACGATTTTATCCCCGAGAGTATACATTTAAGACTGACTTAATCTCGATTGATAGTCTCGTTCTGCAGCGAGATTTCCGTGAAAATTCGCTAAACCCAGTATGTATATATATATATATGCGTCGGCATTTGACATTGATATACGATCTTCCACGCTCGTTTCTTTTCTTTAATCCCTTGTAATTAGTGCAAATCGACCCAGTCGATGAACATTTTCAACAAGTCCCAATGGGATTAAGTTTATTTACACAGTTCTGCTCCTCCGAATTTAGTAGAAAATGATCAACTTGTTTTCAAGTTAGACGAAATCGGCATGCTACTCATCTAGTGTAAAAATATATACAACTCAACAATTCTCATCAATTTAATCGCCCAAGGAAACGAGGTTTCGCCTGTGAAATGTTCTGTGCCTTTTAATGAACAAGAAGAAAGGATTGTATATAAATACCGATTAATTTGTAAAGAAAATAATAATGTTAATAGCCAACTTATAACAAAACTACACCCTTATGCAAATTAATTGATTGTGTTCCCAGATCCACACTGACCCAGGGTAGTGGAACTTATTAGGGTGCCAGCTATGGGCAAATAGTTGACCCCTTAAACCGGGGTGGAAAGACTATGAAAGGTTAAAAATAGATTGTAATACTTTGTAAAATGTTATTACCTGCAATAAATTTTTCAAGAAAAAAATATTACCAACAATACACTTTAGAAAAACATATTACAAGAAATAGATTTTTTGAATAAAAAAATATTACTAGAAATAGATTTTTTAAGAAAAAAAAATATTACTAGCAACACATTTTTGAAAAGAAAGATTACCAGCAATAAAAACTGTCGGTATTAAATGACACATTGCGGTCGATATGCCCCAAACCAAACCAACAACAACTTCTAAATGCTCCTTTGTAAAAATAATATCGTCTATACATTCTCATGGCCCACCCCTGTGAGATTGCATCCCCAACACTTATAATGATAAAAAAAAACAATATTAAATACTTATATTGGAAACACATGTACTACACTCTCTCGCAGAATGACATGTCACCTGTCGATACTCGGTATAATCCTCGTCCACCACTAAGAAATTTGGCTCCCTGTGCCGCACCAGGAAATTTTTCTCGCCGGAGCCGATCCTTCAACTCTACAAATCAACCATTCACCCTTGCAAGGAGTATTGCTGCTATATATGGTCTGCAACCCCTTCTGTTTGTCTCAAGGTTCTTGATAAAATCCAGAGACGGATATGCAATGTCTGATATGGCATCTCGTCTGTAGTCGCTGTCGCACAGACGTGCCGTCAGCTCTCTCCGCCTTTTTTACAAATACTTACACGGTAACTGCGCAGATGAGCTGCTTTCGCTGGTTCCCAGACTTCATGATTTTAAGCATTCTACTAGGCTGGCATCTCGCTCTCATCCTTTCACTGTCATAAATTGTTAAATGTAGCCGTCTCTTCTACACCAATAGCTTCATGTCTCGCACCTCTCGCCTGTGGAACTCCCTCCCTTTTCTTGTTTCCCTGGTTGCTATAATCTCCAACTATTCAAATGTAATGTCAATCGACGTCTCCAAATGCCCCGATATATCCCCTATCCTTCTATTCATCCTTTCCTCTATCACTCATTTTTGCTCTCACTCCAACCCTCTGTAACCCCTTGCGTGCTAGGGACTTCTCACCTTGCTTGGGTTGAAATGCTTAAAAAAATAGAATCCGTGCACACATCTACCGGTTCATCATGATCGACCAAAGTACAACTGTCAATATAATTCAACACGAAAGGAAAGATTCAGAACTGGAAACTATTATTATACGATAATAACAGTACGCATGAATTGAAATATCTGTCACCACATAGGTAGATATTGTGAAGTGCATATGATATAATTAATGCGCGCATATATTTTATCAGTATTATAAAAAAATTAAAAAAATGAAAGTAAATATAAAAAAATAATATAAATAAATTAATAAATAAATCGCATTGTTTGTGTGTAGCCTTGTTTCAAAAATCGTTTACGCATGACGTCACGCTAGAACATTTCAAAACAAATTAGGAAAATAAAGTAATACAAACCAATAAATAAGTAAATAATAAACAAATTAGCAAATTACGAACTCACACAAAAACTCATATAAACGTAATAATAACATACAACAATAAAATAATCAATAATAAATTTTTTAAAAGTTAATAAAAAAAATATCATAAATAGCACCAGAATTGCACCCGGAAACAATTATCTCCACTCAACAGCCATTAGATTAATTTGATATGCAGTCAAACAAAAGCACACCGCATATGGCTTGACAATTGCGTTCAAGCATGAAGCAGACTTTCGCCTCTGGACTTCAGTGACCACTTATATATATATATATATATATATATATATATATATATATATATATATATATATATTTTTATATCAGAAAGAATACTGGTGAAAAAATGTATGACAAATTGTAAAAATTTTCTTGTCACACGTTTCGTCCTAGAAAAATATTAAAAATATTAACCCAAGACACACCCACCCACACACGCACGCACATACATCACACACACACACACACACACACACACACACACACACACACACACATATATATATATATATATATATATATATATATATATATATATATGATTGATACAATTAAAATGTGTCGCTTAGTTGACTAATGTTATGTTCAGCACCTCGACTCTAGATTTTCGAAGGTTATAATTTTGTGATTATTCCGTTCATTCTCCAGATTGTTTAAGTAATTGTCTGCAGTTTTACTCACTTTTGTTATTTTATACTAAGTTTAAATTAATTTCTTTACCTGCTTATCAATCGGTCGGGTTTAGCCACACTGAAGAGTTGTGATACAGCGAAACAGTCTGTGTGTGGATGACAATATAAATGTTCCCGGAAAATCCGGTGGAGCTCTCTTGAGAAAAGGGTAATTTTAAAAACAGTGACTCCTACTGCTAATAACGAATTGGTTTGAAAACCGAACTGAATTTAGCTCCCCGGGACATTAATGTATTTCGCATAGAAAATGTTAAAATTTCCGTTTCTCTTTGCCGTGCGTCGATAGCCAAGGGTAGAAAATCTGACTGATGCCAAATTGATTGTGTTTCGATCCCAGTTCAATGCAATCGGACGTCTAGCCACACTGAAGAACTGCGAAACAGTCTGTGGATGACACACACATATATATATATATATATATATATATATATATATATATATATATATATATTGGATGCGCTGTGTATTGGGAATTTTTTCTTGAATAATTTTCCTTCTACTTTAAAGTTATCTGATAAAATGCCATTATCATTTGATTTCCTAACTGACTTTGAGTTCATAAATTATTTGTAACTAATAGATTGTTTTTCGATCACGGATCACTTTAGCTCACAACAAAATGGTTAGTCATTTTGTATTCATTTAGTTTCATAATATACCAAAAACATCATTATTTCTCTCATTTTTGATAGCAGGTGTAAACAAGTTAATGGAATAATCACTAAGTTCCGTTTTCCTTCTTTTTCGATGGGCCTGTTAAATGAGCAATTGAAAATGTTTCCTTTTATATTTGTAAAATCAATTAACGCATTTTTCGACAGTTAATTCATCTTCTTTACATAGCTTTCTGTTTTGGTGTTTTAAACTTAAATTTGCGTCGTTTATAAAAGAGAAATATATATATATATATATATATATATATATATATATATATATATATATAAAGCAAAATAAAAAAGCAAAATGTGTTAAAAATCTGAATTTGAAACCCCAGAATTACTTTGTCGAATACTCTTTGACGCGTTTTCTCTAATTAAATCAAACCGATTTAATTGACGATTCTAAATCACCACTCATTTTTGCCGTCGCCAGGTATATGTTATTGAGGGTAAAAGGAAAGAAGTATCAATAACACGAGTTATGGAAAATGCATTTTTAAATCAGCAGCTTTGATTAATAAGCGTTTCTTCACACTCATCGCCCACGGTAGCCAATTAAAACCTGTCCTAATATCTTTCTTAATTGTCATGTTAGCGAGATGTCTTTTTAATATGATGAGTGCGAGAATTGTCCTTGATGTTCATCCTAATGACTGCCACATCTTAGAATATTTTCTATGAAATATTTTGGAGTTTCGGGAAGAAATAATTTTTGTCTGTTTCATTTATAATTGGATTAACACAATAACGTTACGATAACGATAATTGGATTAGCACGATAAGGCTACAAAGATATGACGTTACAAAGAAATGACGTTACAAAGAAATAAATTTACAAAGAATTAAAGGATAATTTGATTAGAATGATAACGTTACAAAAGAAATAAACTTACAAAGAAATAATCTAAGAAAGGAATAACTTTCTTTCCTTTTTATGTTCCTTTCAGAACGTAGGCGATCATAGCTCTCCACCTCCTCCTATCCCTTGCATCTCTCAACAATTTACTTCCTTCTGCTTCCTCCCTAAGATCACGTTCTGTCTTCAACTTCCTTAAATCCACCTGGTATGTCACGCGTTGTTTTCCCTTGTCGCTCTTTCACTTTCTTCGATCAGTGAGTATCAGATTCTCTAGGCCCTCTTTCTTCGTTATATATCCCAGAAACTTCAGCTGCCTCTTCCTGACATTAGGTATAAGCCCCCTCCTTGTTTGCAACCTCTAAAGTCCAGAGGCAAAAAGTCTGCTTCATGCTTAAATGCAATTGTGAGGCCATATGTGTTGTGCTTTTTGTTTGACGTTATATCGAAATAATCTAACGGCTATTGAATGGAGATAAGACCTCATCATTGCTCACACGCTCGGTCTATGATATCCTTAACATCCTTCTGTAGAACCACATCTCTGTCGCCTCGAGTTTGTTCTTCATCTTTGATGAAATCGTCCAACGTTCGCTGCTGTAAAAATGGACAGATGTCACGTTACAGTTCAGTTTTCTTTTCTTTGGTAACAAAGATATCCTCTTGTCTCGCAGAACTCTGCACAATTTTAGAATGTGTACTTGGCCATGGCAATACACCTACACATGTCAGTATCGCTCTTACCGTCCTCTATCAAGACGCTTCGCAGACATTTAAACTTCCGTGTCTGCTTTTATTCTAGTGTTCCCGACTTTCGAATCGGATTTCGGGCTTATCGTCTTCCTGACACTCATGCACTCTGTCTTCTTGTAGTTTATGATAAGTCCCTTCTTCTCACTCTCCTTCGCTACTTTCTGTAGAAGATTTTGTAATTTCATTTTCCTGTCTTCTATCAGCTTTACAAAGAATTACATTAGCACATTAACGTTACGATTACAATAAGTGAAGTAATGTGACCTCGTCCCCCGGTCGCAGCGTCGACTGTGTGGTTCGATCCCGTTCGCGGCGCCAATTGTGACGTCACGTGCTCCCCAGGCTCTGATATTCTGGTCACGGACAGCACCAGTTGTGACGTCTTTTGTCGCGGCGTCAGCTGTTCGCTCCTCGCTGCTCCAAACGAGACGTTCTAACACTTTGGTTAGATTGATACCAGCCTTGTCGTTCTCAACCCGCTTCCAACGCCTGGTTACCAGGGTAACTGCACTGATCTCCGGTCTGCCTACCCACGTTGTGACTTGATCTTAGACAGACGAGATCAAACAGGGCTGGTATCAATCTAACCAAAGGGTTAGAACGTCACGTTTGGAGCAGCGAGGAGCGAACAGCTGACGCCGCGACAAAAGACGTCACAACTGGTGCTGTCCGTGACCAGAATATCAGAGCCTGGGGAGCACGTGACGTCACAATTGGCGCCGCGAACGGGATCGAACGACACAGTCGACGCTGCGACCGGGGGACGACGTCACAAATGGTGCCGTGACCAGGATCTCATTGACCGAGAGCGGTCACGTGACGCGCGAGGAGAATCGGTCGACGCCCTTGTCAGAAGTGTAAGTTTGAGGGGCCGATACGAAGAAGCGGGGAAGTTGGTATACGCCCCTCAGATGCACAATAAGGAAGTGGGAGTGAAAGTGAGTTACCGAAAATGGAAAATCCCTAACCAGAAATAAGAAGGGTGGATACGTATCAAGAAAACCCTGGCGCCGACAGACCCACCCCAGTTTTTGACTGCGTCAATAAAAGCGGGACCCCAAACGACAGAAATCAGATCAGCCGCGGACGGCGAGCGGATTGCAGTTTGAGCCGCGGACGGCGGGCCGGATTCGTTCCCCCCCCCCCCCCAGCGGGCAGGGTAGGCCAGCTCGTTTGGCCGAAGTGAAGCAGCTCGTTTGGCCTAAGTGAAGAAGTTGGAATCAGACCAAGCCGAAGAGAGGAAGTTAATTCGCGCACTGACGGCGGAGATGAGTGACCAGTAATTCAGACTCTGAAGAGTTTGAGTTAGAGTTTGCGCCGCGGACGGCGAGAGAGATCAGCCGCGGACGGCGAGCGGAATGCAATTTCAGCCACGGACGGCGAGAGTGTTTGAGTTGGAGTTTGAGCCGTGAACGACAAGCAGAGATGAGCGCCCAGTGTTGAAACCGCGTCAAGATAGCTGACCAAGATTCACGCACACTTCTGGACTCTTCTTCAACCAAGAACAAGTAGTTTGAAGAGCAAATTAGAATCAGACCACAGAAATAAGTTTTTTTTCGACTTTCGTCCAAGGACACGCCGAAACACAAATTTCTTAGAGAGCAGACAACTGGAAGCCTTAAAGTTGCCTAGTAAAAGCGTCGTGCCACAATCCACAAAACGGGTCGGGAAGTAGACATAGTCCTATGTAACGAGCAATTAGACATAAAAAGTTTGTTACCTTTTTCTTGATACGTTGGACCTTGTGACTTTTTATTTTATTTCTTTTTTTTATACATAATTGTGTGTTATCACCCCCGTTAGACTCAACTTGCATTACGGCCCCAAGCCCTGTTTGATTTCGTCTGTCTAAGATCAAGTCACAACGTGGGTAGGCAGACCGGAGATCAGTGCAGTTACCCTGGTAACCAGGCGTTGGAGGCGTGTTGAGAACGACGAGGCTGGTATCAATCTAACCAAAGTGTTAGAACGTCTCGTTTGGAGCAGCGAGGAGCGAACAGCTGACGCCGCGACAAAAGACGTCACAACTGGTGCTGTCCGTGACCAGGATATCAGAGCCTGGGGAGCACGTGACGTCACAATTGACGCCGCGAACGGGATCGAACGACACAGTCGACGCTGCGACCGGGGGACGACGTCACAGTAACACAATAACCTTACAAATAAATGACGTTACAAAGAAATAACTTTTCAAAGAATTAAAGAATAATGGACATAGCGCGATAACGTTACTAAAAATAACGCTACAAAGAAATAACTTTATAATGAAATAACTTTACAAAGAATTAAAGGATAATTGGATTAGCACGCTAACGCTACAAAGAAATGACGTTACAAAGAAAGAACTTTACAAAGAATTAAAGGATATTTGGATTAGCAAGATAACGTTACGTTAACGATAACTGGATTAGCACGATAACTTTAGAAAGAAATAACATAACAAAGAAGAACTTTACGAAGAATTAAAGGATAAAAAGAATTAAAGGATTATCACGACAACGTTACAAAGTTATAACGTTACAATGAAATAACTTTAGAAAGAATTAAAGGAAAATTAGTTTAGCACGTTAACGTTACAAAGAAATGACGTTACAAAGAAATGACGTTACAAAGAAATAATGTAACATAGGAAAGCAGAAAGTAATATACATAATTAGCTTGTGTAAACGGTTGACATAACAGAGGTTAGGGCAGGGGAGCACAAAGAGAGAATTTACTAAGAGCTAAAATCGTCAGGATGTTGTGGAGGGCTATAATCGCCCCTATCATGAAAGGACACGTAGCATATAGAAAAAGAAAAATTCATTGATCTGAATGTAGCCTGCATTCTATTTTGGATGGACCGTACTGGAACACCCTGACCTTTTGTACGCGATTTGTGAACACGACACGACATTTGCACTGTCATAAATATTTGCTTCTTTCTTTTTATTGAGTTAGATGACTGAATCATTGGTTTAAAAAAAAAAAGAAAAACGGTTTCCTTCATCCTCGCTCCGTGCTGCGTACGGCTTAAGAAAGCTTAATGTTCGCCAAAAAGATGGATGGCCATAAATTTCACCTGATCTCAGTCCCCAAGAGAACGATGGAGCCATCATGAAAGCTCGTGTTGAAAATATCCACTTGATTTGGCGGAAAAAAAGAAAATAATGATCAAAAAATTTCTAAGAATATTGTTGAAAAAAAAATTAAGAGGGAAGGAATTTTTTTTTTAATATAAACAGGTTTTCGTCTAACTTCTGGTTCGGAATAACTTAAGACATATTAATTATACATTGATATAGATTTTGCTTGTAAAAATATCGGCTTTATGCATATTTTTACACTGAATGCAAATTTTCGCGTAAACAATTATTCTAGATACTTATATAAAACAAAAAAAACAATTAGTAAGAAAGATAGAACAAAAGTATAGAAATGCAAGTTAAACTGGATCCTAAAACTAGATAACCGATTTTTTTTATTTGTAGAGGACGCTAAATGTCGGCTAGTCTTTATAGCTTTTCTTAAATGTCATTATACACCGCCATCTTGCTCACAGCTTAATAGCACAAATGATTCTTACATGAGTCATGTTTTTTGTTATAGATCAAATAAAGGAAGCCTTAATGTCAAAGCATGATTTGATGATGTTACAATTAGTTAAATAATATAAAACTCAATTTTCATGCATCCGTTTTTCGTGAATACTTTATCATTTCTTCTTATTCTTTATTCTTTGAACGCTTTCCTTTTATTTCAAAATCTGCATGACCGCAACCTTCATTTGCTTCTCTTCATACTTTTCTAATTATAACACGTTTCTCCGAAACAGATTTTTTGGTAAAAATCCTTGCTGGAGACCAAGTAACAGCAAGTTATATCTAATCTATAGTTCTAATTCTCTTATTCTTGCCACCAACATTAATAATAATAATAATACGGAGATAGAACCTGTTACAATTCTATGTGGCTACACAATACACACTGACAGAACAATCAAGGCCAACCGCACAGACACTGTTATTAAAGACCACAAACAGAAAAAGTGCCTCCTTATTTATATGGCAGTCCCTGCTGACTGCAATGTATCTTTGAAGATATTCAAAAGCTGTCAAAATACAAGGACCTTGAAATAGAAATCTCAAAAATGTGGCATATGGGAACATCAATAATTCCTGTTGTAGTTGCAGCCCTAGAATTTTTTGGAAAAGATTCCAGTAGACTAATTGAAGGGATTCCTTGGAGTTCATGGCTCAAAGAGATACAAACATTGTTCTGACAAGTACAGCCCACATTTTACGAAGGGCTTTATCTATGTATTTTTTTTTTTTTTGTCAGTGGAAAGTGTCATGATGCCATTTCTAACCTAAGGTCCCTGGCCGAGACTTTGAAAGATATCAAAAAAATAATAATAATTATTATTATTATACTTGTTCAGAAGAAAGGGGAGGTGCGAGAAAAAGAACACCAAGAAAGTGATGCTAAAGAAGAAATATACGATATTCAATATACGTATGAGGGTACGCCAGGAATTTGCACTACAGCAAAAAGCATATGACATTATGAGAGGTTTTGATAAAATTGACGAATAAATTTGCAGATGCAACCCAGTGCAAAATAACTTCATTTCGGTATGATGATCAACATAATATGTACTTCTACAAAAATAACATTACCGTCCATAATATATATATATATATATATATATATATATATATATATATGCCTCATTAAATATGACAGACAAGGTGTTTGAGTACGTGTTTTTATCATGATTTCATAATGTTTTTTTCCGTAGATAAATTATACAAAAACTGCCCATATGTTTTATTTTTACAACCGCTTTCTGCTGTCACATAAGCGATTATCAAGGAAGAATTATATTTAATGTCAACTGGAAATGGATTGTTCTGTCTACTTCTTTTCAATTTGATGCATTCATATTCATGGACAAGCATTTGGTGTCATTATTAAAGGAAGAGAGAAAATTTCCATGTTAATACATATTATTTTATCCCAAGTACTTTCGACATAGCACAATATCATCATCAGGTCATCAGGGTGTTGTTTACTTCAGGACAAATACTGCAACACCAAAAAAGATAATCCGTGAATATGAAAGTATTCAATTGCAAATAAGTAGAGAAAACAGGTCTAAATTATTCAATAAAACATGTCTCAATGAAAGCAAGCTGTCAATATATATATATATATATATATATATATATATATATATATAAGGTCCAGATTTCTGTGGCTGAAGTTTCAACGCTTCAGCACCATATATATATATATATATATATATATATATATATATATATATATATATATGTATGTGAGTGTGTGTGTGTGAGAGAGAGAGAGAGAGAGCGAGTGTGTTTTTGGGGGGACAACAGAGAGTTTGTCTTTAGAACTATGTATTCTCTATCTTAATTTCCCTAGACTATTGCAAATTATGAGCAATATATTCATGTACTCATTAATTCACATACACATGCACATGCACACACACGCATATATATATATATATATATATATATATATATACACACACACACATATATATATATATATATATATATATATATATTATATAAATTTAAAATTTTGAGTAGTTGAAATTTAAAGCAGATATTTCCATATAGTGCTCAATGTTAAAAAATATATTCAAATAAAATTAACATTAAAAATAGGCCATTGCTAATATGATAAATTTATTAATCCGTAAATATCAATTTTTGATGTTGTTTACCCGACTTCGATGTTTAAATTCCAAATCCAACAAACTTCTAAGCCGAGTTAACATCAAAAATTGATATTTACAGTTAATAATTTTTTGATATATATATATATATATATATATATATATATATATATATATATATATATATATATATATATATGAATGATCAAATGTTTGCTATTAAATAACTGAACAAAGAATGTAAAACATAATGAAACCTAAACAGATGTTTCAAATATTTATTCAGTTATCACCGTTTTAGTCATTAAGAACACCATCTATTATTAGAATATTAGAGATTCATTAACATGATGTCATTTCTTCTAACAAATAGGTATATAAACGATGGCAGACGGAGTAGTCAATGGACTGGACTTTTTTTACTGTCATACTCTCTTCGTACAAGGCCCGTGGCCCACTCGAGATACAAGGTTAAATATTAAGAGGTATAGCTTATCCGAATAGTGGAATATAAGTGTTACCACTAGACTTGAACAGGTTAAGATTATAGTGATCACCGAAATAACCACTTAGGAGTCGGTTTCACGAGACATTGGTTCATGAGAAGAACCTGATTGAGGGGAACTTAAATCTCACTAGGGAAATACGAAGGGGATGTGCGTGGCAGGGTGGGTCTTAGCCGTAAATGGTAGGAATGGTGGAAGCAAATAGTGTAGTCCATCTGAACATTCACTATGGAAATAGCGATGGAGCAGCGGGATTCTTGGTACGTCTCGTCTGTAGGAATGAGGTTTCAGAATAGGAAAAAATCAATGGTCTACAAGGACGCGGAGACGTTTTTGAACCCTATCGAGTTGGAAAGTGAATGCTACGCAGTTCCCGCCCATATATGACAGCACTAATCTATTTTACACTAGAAAGTATGTTTAATAATTGAAATATATCAATAAACTTTTTCACTTTCATATCTATCTATAAAAGGCAGGATGTGTGTGTGTGTGTGTGTGTGTGTGTGTGTGTGTGTGTGTGTGTGTGTGTGTGTGTGTGTGTGTGTGTAACGAATGCACGGCCGCAATTTTCGACGGATTTGCACCAAAATTTACATGCACATGCTCCAAGTTAGCGGGAAGGCCAACACCGACTTTCCATTTCCCAACTCCCGTCGATAGTGGAAATAATCGATTTTTTCATGCTTCTTCCGCACTTTTCATGTAGTTTGCTGCCATTTTCTACTGGTCAGAGTGCGAGCCAATAGCTGGTTGCCACGAATAGGCAGGAAGATTCTATTGGCTAGCGTGAGAGCCAACCGCTGCCTGACACGAATGTTAACTAGCATGCTAGTATGCAAAAAAATCGATAGCTGCATTCGTCACAAGTGGGAAAAATTTAAATCTGCATGGCACTTTACTCAATTGGCTCATTCACTTGCTTATATTCAACGTTGATTCTGATTCCGCAGAACTGGGTTTGGTCTGAAAAAGTATTTCTTGTTAACATTCTTTTCTCATTCGGTTTTTCCAGTTACGAGTCCTTTTTTAAAGTTGATCGTTTTGTGTACAGATTTAATGTTTAGTATAGAGCTTAGAAAAAATTCGCAGTGTGAAATAGGCAAGAAGTAAGGCATGTAGCAACATGAGCACGGGAAAAGTGCACTCCTTTAAAGGCAAGGAAGGACAAAAATATTTTAAGTCAAGTGATAGTGATTGCTGTATGAATCGTACGATTTTTGAATCAAGCACGGGCAACGCCGAGCCATGCTGCTAGTATTCGTTAAATGTGATTATTTTGGATGTGAAAGTGAGGTAATTATTAAAGTCTCGGAACAGGAAATCGATGAACAGAGTTCGAATTCCGGTGGAGATCGTTTTATCCAAAGACCCCTGGGATATAAATGAATCCACACATTCTCCCCCACTTATGAGTTAAATAGTAGGAGAGACGGAAATCTCTAGCTGTGGGTGGCAACCAGTATCGGAGAAGGAAAAATTTGAACACAAAACGTGTTTCCTCAATGAGGCACATATTTGAACTCCGTTCTTCATATTTGCAGTATTAATGAAAGTTTGGCTCTGAGGGTGTTGAACGTCTGCGCAGATACTTTGAAAAGAGCAGCCATGTCAAAAATGTGACATTCTACAGATTTTAAGTGTGTTTCCAACACGAAAGAGCTCTGATCACACTTCACCAGTGAAGTAAGTGTGTTGACAAATAATGGCGTACATATATTTCTAGGTAAAATAACTTTTTTAATTATTGGTAACTGTAGTATATATATATATATATATATATATATATATATATATATATATATATATATATATATATATAAATATATATAAACTAGCAGCATAACCCGTCTTTGACTTACTGGGAAATTTTGCCGTTCAATTCGAGCAGTTTAAAGTCAGCTCACCTGAAAATCAATAATAGGAATAACATTTGCATGCAAATGAGGCACATGCTCAAATGGGGGAAGGGTTACCGATTTGGATGGGGAGAATAATTGTATTGTATTGAGAATTATTCTTAATATATTTTAATCCCCCCCTCTTCTTAGATTCCCTCTACCATTGCTTCTCCACTTATTATTAATCCTTATTGTTAATACTATATTTCCCTCCCCAGCAATTAATTACTTCTATTCTTTCTTTGGTTTTTCTCTTTTAAACGTATTTCCCGTTGAAAATGTTAAAAATAAATAAGCTGTTCGAGATATACAACTATACTCTGCTGCTTGAAGAATCCTACCGGTAAAAACCATGGTCGCATGAGTGGTTAGAAATCCTTAACGTTAATATATATATATATATATATATATATATATATATATATATATATATATTTAAGCGTTTCACCCCAAGCAAGGCGGGAAGCCACTAGGATGCAAGGGCTTACAGGAAATAGCAAGATCAGATAGGAAGGAAGGATGAGGGTAGTGGATAGATTAAGGCAACTGGAGATGTCGATTGACATTACATTTGAATAGCTGGAGATTATAGCTCACAGGGAAACAGGAGAAGGGAAGGGAGTTCTACAGGCGAGAGGTGCGAGACATGAAGCTATTAGAGTAGAAGAGACGGCTACATTTAGGAGTTTCGACAGTGAGGGAGTGAGAGCGGGATGCCAGCCTCGTAGGGTGCTGGAACTCATGACGTCTGGGAACCAGCGAATGCAGCTCCTCGGAGCAATTGCCATGAAAGTATTTGTAGAACAGACAGAGGGAAGCGACGGCGCGTTTGTGAGAAAGTGACTGTAGACGAGACGCCAGGGCAGGGCCAACCATATTGCATATCCGCCTCTGGAGCCTATCAAAAACCCCGAGGCAAACAGAAGGGGCGCCAGACCATATATGTCAGCAATACTCCATGCAAGGGCTAATTGTGGATTTGTATATATGGTGGATCGACTCAGGGGAGAAAAACTTCCCAGCTCGGCTCAAGGAGCCAACTTTCCTCACAGTGGACACAGCCAATTCATGCCCCAGTTCACAATCGATTGGAGGTCCTTTTCGAGACGCACGGCAAGGTGAGTTTTGTCAGCGAGACTAGATTTGTTTTTGAGGCAGGAATAAATCGTGGTGTCATCCGCGTAGATGCCGACTTGGGAAGTTACGGCGTCAGGAAGGTCATTTATGTAGATAAGGAATAGAGTGGGGCATAGGATGGAGCCTTGAGGGACACCTGCGTTCGTGGGATAGGAACTGGAGGAGGATCCGTTGAGAACGACCTTCAATTCACGGTTTGACAGGAATGATTGTATTAGGTTGTATAATCGACCCGAAATGCGATAACCCTGGATCTTGCGCAGAAGGCCGGCATGCCAAACCGTATCAAATGCTTTGGAGATGTCTAGTGCCACGGCTCGGGCTTCCCCATTATTTTGGAGAGCTCGGTAGACCGTTTCAGTGATGGCTGTGAGCACACCGGCTGTAGATCGGGCAAAGCGGAAACCATATTGCTTGTCAGAGAGCAGATTATGGGATTTGAGGTGGTTAACTACCCCGGGATTGATTAGAGCTTCGAAGACTTTGCCGAAGAGGGGAAGGAGACCGATAGGACGGTAGTTGGAAGGGTCAGAGGGGTCGCCGGAGTTCTTGAAGACAGGAACGATCGAAGACGACTTCCAGCAGTCAGGAAAACAAGATTCCTTGAGGCAGTAGTTGTATAGTTTAGAAAGGGCGGACGCCAGTTCAGGCGCGAATTTCTTCAAGACAATGGCTGGTATCCCGCCACCACCACTAGCTTTGTTGGGATCTAAATTAGAGATAACGCCCAGTACCAAAGATTGGGTTATGTTTAACCCACTCAATATAGCCTCAGTTCTAAGAGGGAAGTCGGGTATGGGTACACCGGAAGAGTCGAGCGTCGAGTTGAATGAAAATTTCCGAACAAAGCATTCAGCCTTGTCGGTAGAGGAGGTCAGAACTTCGAACTGGTTGAATAAAGGAGGTATAGAGGGTTTGCAATTGTTCAATACGCTCTTGCAGAGACGCCAATAATCTTTTGGAGCCAAATTTGCGAGATGCAATACGTATATATATATATATATATATATATATATATATATATATATATATATATATATATATAAATGGCACTATTTAGCGTTTGGCTAACTAATTAAGCGTGAAAATTAAAAGCGAGAAATACTTAAGCCGAGAAGAAGCGATCACGAAAGACATACTGAGCGATGTTATTTTTTTTAACAAAAGAAAAGTGGTAAAGATTTTATTTTCGTTTGCGAAGAAAAATATTTTTCTTTTTTCGCAGAAGATAGGAAATTCGTAAGATATCGGATCTGTCAGAAGTAATTTATGCTATGACGCGGCGAATCAAAGATAGCAATCTGCACATGGCAATAATGAAAATTTCAAATTGGTCAAGTGGCTCGCAGGGCGAAATGCTGGAAGATAACCGTAATTAGGTCGAGGATGCGACCGTGAAAAAAGATCAGCTGAGACCATCCCAAAGAAAAAGGAAGGGAAAAGAGAAAAAGGAAAAGAATAAACCATTAACTATATTTCGGAGATATCATTTGGTTTTGGAAAGGGACCACCTGTTTTATGTCCAGACCTTGACATGATAAATGTTTGCTGCCGGGACGGATTGTTGTCGACAGAAGTACGAAGGCGTTAAGGATACAAGGAGATTCTGATAATCACTTGACGAAAATCTCGTTGATAAATTCCATATGACATTCAGTTAAGATAGAGAGTTAATGACCACACTACGAGTCGTGGGGGTCCCAGTCGGGGAAAAGAAAGAAAAGAAAAAGGAATATATTTTTTTTCTTTCAGCGATAATTGTAAAATGAGGCCAGACTAGCCACTCCCACGCTGCCGAGCGTTCATTGGCTGAGTGGTTGCTGAGCGATGGGCGAAGGTAAATATATGAGAAAGAAGTGAAACCTGTTGACGCCTCTGAGGGAATCGGTGTGAGATACCACTATAAGAAAGAAGGAAAACCTCTTCATGCCCTCTGAGAGGATTGGTATGAGATACCAATATGAGAAAGGAAGATTTCGGGAGAACAATTCCCTTAAGAACCTCTTTAAAACAGAAAGTAATGGACTTCCAAAAATGGAAAGTGTATAAATTTTCCTGTCCGAAAACAAATAAAATCCTTATTGCGGATTTGGAATTATCGAGGAACCTAAACCACGACAGGACCCCACCCGTTTTTGGTTGCGTCCATATAAACGGAGTTACAGGGCAGAGACGTTGGCAGTTGGGCAGTAGCGGACAGCCAGCAGACGGTAGCAGTTGAGCTGTGAGCTCGGAGACCAGCCTCGCAGGAGCTGACTGAAAGATCAGACGCATTCCGAATTCTAACCAAAAACAATTTAATTTTGAAGAACGACTTAGACTCACAACACCAAAAAATGTTTTACGAATATCGCCTGAAGATACCAAAAAACAGTTTCTTGAAAAACAACTTAAGATATTAAAACTCGCCTAAAAAACGCAAAGTGTCACGTATCCATAGAAGCGGTTTGGGAGGAAGACGCAGTCCTGTATTCACAAACCAGATATAAAGATATTTGTTATTCTTTTTTTTAACACATTTGAACCTTTCGAGTTGTTACTTTATTTTCTTTTACATATACTTGTGCAGTGTCACCTTTGCTCGATTTTCGGCTTGCACTACGGCCCGACGACTGATTGATTTCGTCTACCTAAGATCAAATCACAACGTGGGTAGGTTAGACTAGAAATCAAAGCAGTTATTTCGGTAACCAGACGTTGGAGGTGAGCTGGAAACGACAAAGCTGATACCGAATCTAACCAGATTCCCATCCGAATCAGCTAAGGGTTAGAACGTCACATTTGGCGCCGCGACCAATACCAAGTCACATCGGTCGTCACAGGATTGCACGGGGGCAGGAGAGGCCAGGGTGGTGACACACACACACACACACACACACACACACACACACACACACACACACACACATATATATATATATATATATATATATATATATATATATGGGCACGGAATATGTATTCAGATCCTAGCAAAAAGCATACACGCACAATCAATACACAATAATAGAGATAGGTTTAAGTAGATACCGGATTCATAAAAAGATAAGATTAAAGACCCGCTTCCTTCGTCCCTTCTCTGACCAATCAAAATTTGTTTATTACTCCTAAAGAAGAAGAATATTTTCTTCAAAATTACAAGAAAAGAATATAGATTATTTTACATACAAAATACAATGGTAAAACACGTGAAAACATAAGAAAAATTAATTCTTTTTAATAATATGTGAAAAAAGAAACACACTTTTTCTGATGAAGGTCGCGAGACCAGAAGCCCGTGTAGCAAAAATATGGAAAATAAAGTATTATATGTATATATATATATATATATAAAAAATCAAAATTATAACCCAAAACGTTTGTGGCTTCTCTCTTGTCTTTAATATAGATATGGATATATATAAAAAATGTATATACATGCACACACATATACTTGCACGTACATATAAATATATATCTTCCACACGTGTTATAAATACAGTTCTCCATGTTATGTGATAGAGCTATAACAGTATATTAGTGAAGATACATAATATCCCGAGTCGATAGCACAATTCAATACTGCATGAAACTCTGAGTCGTGTTATCGTCTTGGGATATTATATATATATATATATATATATATATATATATATATATATATATATATATATATATACATGAATTATTCACACAAAACTAATGCAAAAGTTAATGATTTAAATGGCGAGACATCCATCTCGCTAACAATTCAAATAGTACACAAAAACCTCCAGATCCGTTATGAATGAATTGATCCTTGTTTATAGAAATTTCTGCCGTATTAGTTGTTATTTTTACTACAAGCTTTCGTCTGTTCCTACAGACATCTTCAGGTATATAATAGATGTTGTTCTTTTGTTTTTTCTCTTAGTAATAAGAGGACATCGAAAATATATGTGTATTGTATCCGAAATGCTATTGAAAATGAGATATTGGTTTTGAACGCGCCAAAGCAACGCTGAGTTTGATTTTAAATTTTTTTATAAAGTGTTTGCGTTTATACCAAATATGGTAATGAACAAATTATTTTACTGGTAAATTTTACTGTCAAAGTGGCATGAACTATATTGTTCAATAATTACAGTAATGTCGCACTTATTAACCAAATGTCGCACATGGATCAGTTATTTAAATTACAATAAACGTGCAATCAATTTACAAATACATGAATTATTCACACAAAACTAATGCAAAGGTTAATGATTTAAATGGCGAGACATCCATCTCACAAACAATTCAAATAGTACACAAAAACCTCCAGATCCGTTATGAATGAATTGATCCTTGTTTATATAAATTTCTGCCGTATTAGTTGTTATTTTTACTACAAGCTTTCGTCTGTTGCTGAATCGACTAATTATATGTTATCCTTAACTCCACGAGAGCACCTCTTTGCGACTGCTTGGTCTCACACTGTCCGCCGACCTGAGATGGAACAATTACATTGAATCAATAGCTTCATCCATCGCAAGGAAAATTCGTTCCCTGTGCCGCGCCAGAAAGTTATACCCGCCCGAGTCCATCCTTCAAATCTCTAAATTAACCATTGGCCCTTACATGGAATACTGCTGGTGCCCCCTCTGTTCATCTTAAGGTCATCGAAAAATCCAGAAATGGATATGCAATGTGGTTGGCACTGATCTGGCATCTCGACTACAGTCACTCTCTCACAGACGTATCGTCGCCTCCCTCTGTCTTTTCTACAAAGATTTTCACGGTAACTGCTCCGACGATCTACTTTCGCTAGTTGCCGGAGTGCATGAATTTAAGCGTGCTACTAGGCTGGCATCTCGGTTACACCCATTCACTGTCGAAACTGTTACATGTAGCCGTTGCTTCTGCTCCAATAGCTTCGCGTCTCGCACCACCCGTCTGTGAAATTCTCTTCCTATTACTTGTTTCCATGATAGCTATAATCTCCAACTATTCAAATGTAATGTCAATCGACATCTACAGATGCCTTGATCTATTCCCCGGCCTTCTCTTCATCATTTCCTCTATCACGTCTCTTTACTCTTGCTTCTCCTACTCTCTGTGACCCCTTGCGGGCTAGTGCCATCCCGTCTTGCTTGGGGTGAAATGCTTAAAAAATGCTAATCATGTTGCTTTATTGGTCGCAATATTTATTATATTATCCTCAGGGTTATTGTATAGACGTTAAATTTATATTTCAAATTAGTTGAGATGCTATTGCATAGAAATAATTGTGTATCCAGAAGCGGTATTTGTAGCTTTTCTGTAGAGTGTTTTTTTAACATTTTGGCCGATATTTATTAGTCATTGCTTTTATTGTTAGTTGTTGATTATTATTGCTATATTTACTTGTATTTATGTGTGCATCCCAACAAACATGGCCTGGAGATTGTGTTCAGCATAAAACAAACAGTGTCCGCTTGGTGTTGACCTTAGTGTCCACTTTTATACATACATACGGCGTATCTCCAATTAACACTAGACTTAATCTGAAAGAATCAGCAGGTATACCAGTCTGTGAGGACCTCCTTGGTAGGCCCCGGAAAGAAAGAAAGAAAGAAAGAAAGAAAGAAAGAAAGAAGACAAATGGCAGTTGGACATCCGCTGCAGGTGTAACAAAAGAGACAGTTACTCTAAGTTGAGTCAAGCAGGACAAATAGTAGCAGCGACAACACTCATCAGCAGACACATTCAAAACTCACAAATTTTCCTAAGGGAATTGTCCACGGACAGTAGCCATGAGGATTATAGCGTTTGTTCGGAAATATTGCGACATGATAATTGTGAGTTCAGTCGTTTGATGGAAACGGAGAGAACAGTAAAGGTGCATAATTTGGAACTAGACAAGTTATACGTATATACCCCCCCGAAGTAAATTAAATAAAAGGTTCGTTTCGGAATTCCCTGTCGATGAAACGCTAATGGCACAACGTCCGAAACGTTATGATAACACGGCCATCATGACTTGCGACCACGTGCTAGCACAACCACAATATTGTTTTCAGGCACTTTCTGTGTATGCCACTTGTTGGGATCGCCACATAAAATTAATTGTTTGACAATTGGTTCATAATGAAATTCGAACCCAGAATTTAAAATCGAAAAACGAAGCTTCTAGCCACGCAGACATACCAGATATTAATATAATTTAAGGTTAATATATGCAGGTTTATTTTCGAGATTTTTTCAACAATTATAGACAAAGCTGACTGTCAATCTTCGTAAGACATTAGCATTTCATTTTTGGAGTAATTTATTTTGAGATGCATTTCCTTATTATATCATTTACAGTTCAATTCTAGAATGAATATTTATATTTCATACGTATAAGAATATTATTCTCTTAGTATCACTTTCATGAATTTCTGACCACTACCTATGCTTTGTAATGTATTTATATTATGCTATATTTCGCAATGATTTACTCTCGTAATTTCATTTAAGCAACCAGACTCGTACATATTGTGCAGTAATTGACATAAAAAAATATAATCAATACTCTGATATATATTTCTGCAATTTCTGACTGAATAGGGCTATTATATTCACGGCAAATATACATTTGCACATTAAAAATCATTTGCAATGTATTCTCATGTTGAAAATATTTTGCCATGCTTTACTGTACTCAAGTAATTTCAGCCAACTGCACTCGGCCAAGTTTGGCTGGCGCTGACATCGAAAATATCATTAATAAACTATTGCATATAATTTCGTGATTTTCTGAAAGTATACCGCTATTATCTTCAGAAAAAATATAACTCTGTATAATAAAATTTTGTAATTAAATAAATTAAGGAAAATAAGTTCGGCAAACAACAAAGAATTGAAACATTTCAAGAAAGTGATAAAGAATTATATGAAAGGTTTATTTATCTCTATCTATAAAAGGCAGGATGTGTGTGTGTGTGTGTGTGTATGTGTGTGTGTGTGTGTCTGTGTAACGAATGCACAGCGGTAATTTTCGACGGATTTGCACCAAAATTTACATGCACGTGCACCAATTTAGTGGTAAGGCCAAGACCGACTTTGCATTTCCCAACTCACATTCATAGTGGAAATAATCGATTTGTTCATGCTTCTACGGCAGTTTTCATGTAGTTTGCGGACATTTTCTATTGGCCAGCGTGAGAACCAGCAATTCACTGACACGAATGTTAACTCGCATGTTAGCATGCAAAAAAATCGATAGCTGCATTCGTCACAAGTGGGGAAAAATTTAAATCTGCAAGGCACTTTACTCCAATTGGCTCATTCGCTTGATTAAACTTCACGTTGATTCTGATTCCGCAGAACTGGGTTGGGTGTGAAAAAATATTTGTTGTTAACATTCATTTTTCCTTCGGTTTTTCCAGTTACGAGTTCTTTTTTAAAGCTGATCGTTTTGTGTTCATTTTGTTTTGTTCTCTTTTCGTAACACATTTAATGTTTAGTATAGAGCTTAGGAAAAAATCGCAGTTTGAGATAGGCAAGAAGTAAGGCATGTAGCAACATCAGCATGGTAAAAGGGCACTCCTTTAAAGGCAAGGAAGGGCAAAAATATTTTAAGTCAAGTGATAGCGATTGCTATATGAGTCGTACGATTTTTGAATCAAGCACGGGCAACGCCAGGCCATGCTGCTAGCCTGTCTATATTTCTGGCAGGAGGTATTGTAAATATTTTCATTGTTTGGACTGTTGTCCTTATCTTTATCGCCATTTTTTTGAATCAAGCACGGGCAACGTCGGGCGATGCTGCTAGTGTACGTATAAATTACATAAAAATATATATATAAATATATCCTGCATATACTTTTGCATAAGACTTTATATAACCGTGTATACTCCTATCTAAACCGACTTCATGTTTACCGCATATAATTGTGTATAGGCCGGCAAGGTATGTTATATATATAAACTCGTGTACAAGACGATTTTATGTATACCGTATAAACTAGTATATAAGCCGACTTCATTTATACCGTATATATTCTTGTACAAGCCGACTACATGGATACCGTGTATAATTGTGTATAGACCGGCAAGGTGTACTATATATATACTCGTGTACAAGCCGATTTCTTGTATAACGTATAAGTTGGTATATAAGCCGACTTCATGTATGCCGTATACATTCGTGTATAAGCCGACTGCATGTATACCGTCAACCGAAGGTCCCCCCTCAACATATTTGACAAAGTAAACCTGGCAGCTGCTATTAAATAGGACCTCCAATCCGTGGTTAACTGGGGCAAGAAATGTGGATTTTAATGCCTCCAAAACAAAACTGCTTTCATTTAGTCACCATAGAGAACGTGTCATGCCTGCGAAAAGCCTGGCTGATGCTAGAATCCAAAAAAGCAACGCATTGCGACTTTTTAACCTCACGTTTTCCACTGACTTTAAGTGGAGCGACTACATAGAATCAATGGTTGCATTTATTGCAAGGAAAGTGAAGGGTCACTGAATCCTGCCAGAAAATCTTTCTCATCAAAATCCATCTTGCACATCTGCATATCTATCATTCATTCGTGCATCCAATACTGTTGCCATATCTGCTCATGTGCTGATGCTATGCGTATCAGGATTTTTGCCAAAATCCAAGGGAGGATTTGTAATGCAAACGCCAATGATCAGACATCTCAACTTCAGTTTCTCACCGACTTGATGTGGCTTCGTTCTCTCTTTTCTACAAATATTTTGGTAACTGCAATGACGAGTTTGTTTTACCCTGGTATGAAATTAAGCGTGCTACTAGATTGACATGTAGGTCCCACCCTTTAATGTTAAAATTGATAAAAGGAACATACATTTCTACTACAACAATTTCTTTTTATGCATTGCCCAAATCCGTTCGGTTTACTTCTTCCTTGATGACTACAATCTTTAGAACTTTACATGAAACTTCAATAGACATTTTCTGTTTCCTTGAACCCAGTTTATATTTTGCCCTTTCCCCAATATTTTCAGACTTCGCTTCCACTTTTTTCACTTTCACTCTATGTAAAACCATGAGCACTAGAGGCATTCCAGCATTGCTTAAAATGAAATGATGATATATATATATATATATATATATATATATATATATATATATATATATGTATATATATATCTTACATCAAAGAGAGCATGAAAAAATGAATAACGAGAAAAGCGGCAGGCAGTCAACAGGTGAAAAGTACTGAGGAGGAACTGAATAAATATAAACATGTACACATTCCATCTATCAACTAAGTGAGACGTTTCATTTGTATTAATCCCATATATATATATATATATATATATATATATATATATGTGTGTGTGTGTGTGTGTGTGTGTGTGTGTGTGTGTGTGTCCGTCCTCATCCACGTCGTACCTCGTCCTCCTCTCCACCACTTCGTCGTTGTTTTCGCCGAAGTCGGTAGTCCTTCGGTGAAGACCTCTTTCTGCACAAGCTTCCCAAGCGCCGCCGCCGCCTCACGCGAGGATGGTCTGTAGGGATGGTTCATCGGACACTCTCCTCCCGTTAAAATCCTCTTGGCTCGCTCCATCGACACCCCTGTCTGCTTTAGACGGAGCCCTTTACTGCTCAACGCATGCAGTAGAGGGCCATCAGATTCGAGCATCGAGTCGCAAGGACTTTCGACGCAAGTATCACTCATTGAAGTGAGCGTTTCGGTGAGACGCGAGAATTACTCCTCGATAAGTTTCCGTCAACGGAAATGCAGGCGGGGTTATCGAACATAAACTTCGATCAAAATTCTTCTGTAGATCTTGGAGAGCAATTATACATTCTTATTGCTCAATATAGAGTTCAATTGTGCTATAAAACCCTTGGAAATTTCCTGTAAGATATCGTTTACAATGTTTCAAATCTTAATCTAGAAATTGAACGATTTTGCAGTTACACGATTCGAACAATTTTGCAGTTACACGCAATATATATATATATATATATATATATATATATATATATATATATATATATATGTGTGTGTGTGTGTGTGTGTGTGTGTGTGTGTGTGTGTGAGTGGCTGCTATCAAATGGTTGAAAAGCCTTACTGCAAATATTAACAGAATGAGTAAACTGAAAAAAAGGTTTTGCCCTGTAAGCACCTGATCTCACCACCTCACATAATCAAAAATGCTTTTAGAGTGTTATCAAACTGCAAGTATTGGAGAAATTGAAACATGAAAAAATGAATATTTCATAAGCTTAGGACCAATGACAGAGAACAGAATCCAGCCAATGAAATGCCGTGCTTGCCTTCAATTGATGTTCTGTCCCCGTGGAGATAGACGTGATAAAATCTTTCTGCTAGTAACTTATGAGGGTTGAATGTAATTGTAGTCGAATGGGTTCTTCAAAATGTAGAGATTATGTTAATATGAACATAGTTGGGCGCAGGAGTATATTTTTCATCTGTTTATTCATATTTCTCTTTCTTCTTTTATATCTACATATCTATATATTTACATCACTGTGTCTATTTTTATAGTGTATACTTTATGTCTATATATACTCTAATAATGATATATATATATATATATATATATATATATATATATATGTTAAAAAAATGGACAAGGTCCGACAATTTTTTTTTTAAAACCATTTTTTTTTATGTTTAATTTTGTTATTTTTTATAAGATAGGAGTTTATAAGCAAATGCTCTGTTTTGTAAACCGATTGGTTCTTTGTAGCCTGAAGGTCCAGGCACGTCAGCGTATATGACGGTTCCGTATAGGATGCAGGTTCGAATCCTGTCAAAGAACGAATATTTTCTATGAAAATTTTCTCGACATTCAGGCCGGTAAATGTTATTTAATACTGTTTATCATAAACAGAGCATTTGCTTAAATACTTGTATCTATAAAAAATAACAACGTTACACATAAAAAAATGTCTTTAATAAATAAATTGTCGGACCTTGTCCATTTCTTAACATATGACGTCATTTGTTTACATTCGATACGCCAGAGCAGTTATGAATGTACGAGATTCATGGAAGATAGGAGTTTATAAGCAGTAAATTCGATCTTGTCTACCGATTGGTTCTTTGTAGCCTAGAGGTAAAGGCACGTCAGCGTATATGACGGTTCCGTATAGGATGCAGGTTCGAATCCTGTCAAAGAACGAATATTCTCTATGAAAATTTCTCGGACATTCAGGCCGGTAAATGATATTTAATACTGTTTATCATAAACAGAGCATTTGCTTAAATACTTGTATCTATAAAAAAAAAACAACGTTAAACATAAAAAAATGTCTTTAATAAATAAATATATATATATATATATATATATATATATGAACACATATCAGAAAAATAAATTTTAATGTGTATATACATATATATATATATATATATAGAGAGAGAGAGATAGATATATAGATATGGCGACTACATATTTCCCATATGCGTATATATATATATATATATATATATATATATATATATGAAAAATATAATTATAACATGTATATATATATATACATATATGCATATACACGATAATATATATATTTTAAATGAAACTATATTTATGCGTAAAAGATCTCAGAATATATTTTGTTGGCTATCTATCTGTCGATGTACATTCATATATTTCTACATGTATTTATATCATTCTCAGTATTTCTTTTATCCATTTCTTTCTATTTAACATTTGCCTGCTATATATTTTTTCGGCACCCACTGATATATATATATATATATATATATATATATATATATATATATATATATATATATTTTATGTATATATATATATATATATATATATATATATATATATATATATATATATATATATATATATATATATATATATATATGTATTGCTGCCATATATGCTCTGAATCCTTCTGTTTGCCTCGGTTTTTGATTTATGCTTGTATTACTACATGTATTATCTTTTCAGAAATTAAAGTCTGTAGAATCTTTCGAAATGTTCTATTTATCTGAGAGCTTTTTCTAATCCTTAACTTTACCTAGGAACTGAGTAAAAAAATTATCCCCCTATTCCTAATGTTCTTTTAGAATCTAGTAATAACATATTAACAACTGCGTTATACGAAAACGAAACTACAACTAAAAACCCCATACCACCATAATTATCTGAGTGAATGTCAACTTCGATATTAAACAGGCGTCATAAAAAAATATTCCTTAAAGCAGCGCAAGAGAATTAATCCTCACCACCGTTGTTTTTTGCATAACTCAACAATAGTCAATAACAGCTTTCCGAACTACCTCATAAATAACCAAATTAGATTATTTCTTTCTAAAGTAAGCAACAGCAAGACAGAACATACACATGAAAACAATAATATCAACCTTTTTCAATAATATGTAATACCTATTCAGTTGCATGTAAATTAGAAGCAGGATGAATCTCCCCTTAGAAACATTATGAAAAAAATGCAATTTGATTGGACATGACTTGGGGTCTCGAATCCAGTCACTTTCTCACCGACGTAATATAGATTCCCTCTGTCTTTTCTATACATATTTTCAAGGCATCTGCTCAAACGAGCTATTCTCATTGGTGCCCTTACTGCTTGTCTTGAAGCGTACTACTAAATTAGCATCTTGGTTCCACCCTGTTACTGCTGAAACAATTAAGTGTAACCGCCTTTTCTACTCCAACAGTTTCTTCTCTCGCACTTCCCAACAGGGAAACTCCCTTCCTCTTACTTGCTTCTCTAGTAACTATAATCTTCAAAGATTTAAATGTAATGTCAATCGAATCTTGTTTTGCCTTCATCTACGTTCTTCACTTTATCCTTTTGCCTTGATCAACGCTCTTCATTTTATCCTTCTCCGTTTTTTCTTTTTTTTTTCCTCACCACACACCATACACAGTTTTCGCAAATTAGCAACGCCATTTTTTTTAAGCGTTTCACCCCACGCAAGGCGGGAAGCTACTAGGACGCAAGGGGTTAAAGAAGATTTGGAGCAAGATCAGATAGAAGTGATAGAGGAAAGGATAAGGAGAAGGAGAAGGATCAATGCAACTGGAGATGTTGATTAACATTACGATTACGTTTGAATGAAGCTATTGGAATAGAAGAGACGGCTACATTTAGGAGTTTCGACAGTGAAGGGGTGAGAGCGGGATGCCAGCCTCGTAGGGCGCTTGAACTCACGAAGTCTGGGAACCAGCGAATGCAGCTTCTCGGAGCAATTGCCATGAAAGTATTTGTAAAACAGACAGAGAGAGGCGACGACCCGTCTGTGAAAAGTGACTGTAGACGAGATGCCAGATCAGGGCCAATTATATTGCATATCCGCCTCTGGAACCTATCAAGAACCCCGAGGCAAACAGGGACTCCAGACCATATATGGCAGCAATACTCGAATGGTTGATTTGTAGATCTGGAGGAGCGATTCCGGGGAGAAAAATTTCCTAGCGCGTCACAGTGGACGAAGCACTTGACTCAATGTATTTGTTCCATCTCAGGTCAGCCGCCAACGTGAGACCGAGCAGCCGCAGAGAGGTGCTCTCGAGAAGTTGAGCGTCAGACATTCTAATGGAGGGCAGGGAGAACAAACTGAAAACCATCGTCAACAAAAACTCACCTGCAAGGTCCAAACTACAGAGAACCGATATCATTTATGAATTTAGATGACCCTTAAGAGATTACGTCCTAGATCAAACCAAATTCATGATTAATCATATTGGAAATGTATTGTGGAGTAATGGATAGCGGCTCGGATTGAGGAATCAGAGATCCAAGTTCGAATTCCTGTCGAATCCATTATATTCATTTACAAGCTACATTCATTTACTTTATCCTCTTTTCCCCACAGCTATGGATAAATAGCAGGACAGACCGTGTTCTATAGGCTTGGATGGTCTACCACAGAAAGAAATAGCAACCTACTGCGGGAAAAAATATCTACCTTGTCAGCGGAAGACACGCATGGAACATGACAGATGATATTGGAAATATAAATGCTTACCAGGAACACTAACGTTACATATGTCAGTTCATAGCTTATTTCGGATCCATTTAAACACACACGAAAACAATCTCCATCCTCAACATCCCTGTGTCAAGTATGACTATAATAGCAACATTCGCATATAAAAAACGGTAAAAAATATTTGAAACATTAATAACACTGAATCGACGAGATGAGAAGATCATTTTCTAGAGTCATACCAGGAAAAGTCAGCGACGAACATGGTGAAGGTTTCCATCAAGATATTGTCAAAATAGAAAGACGTTTCTTAGAGAAAGGCCAGATGCTAAACATAGAAAAAACCGCCAATACTGTAAAAAGATTTTTTTTTAATAAAAATTATCTTTTAATAAATAAGTTTTTTCGTTCTCATGTATTTCAAATAAAATGAAACGTTAATATGAATATGTATAATTGCTATATATATACGGATAAATATAGATTTTTCAAAATTTGGAAAAAAAATTAATTTGTAAGTTACAACATAATTGGCCCTGTTCTGGCATCTCGTCTACAGTCGCTCTCTCACAGACGCGCCGTCGCCTCTCTCTGTCTTTTTTACAAATACTTGCATGGTAATTCCTCCGAGGAGCTGCATTCGCTGGTTCCCTGACTTCATGAATTCAAGCGCCCTACGAGGCTGGCATTCCACTCTCACCATTTCACTGTTGAAACTATTAAATGTAGCCGTCTCTTCTACTCCAATAGCTTCATATCTCGCACCTCTCGCCTGTGGAACTCCCTTCCCTATTCTTGTTTCCCTGAGAGCTATAATCTCCAACTATTCAAGTGTAATGTCAATCGACAACTCCAGTTGCCTTGATCTATCCACTATCCTTCTCCTTCTCCTTTCCTCTATCACTCCTATCTAAGTTTGCTACAAATCTTCTGTAACCCCTTCCGTTCTAGATGCTTCCCGCCTTGCTTGGGGTGAAACGCTTGAAAAAAAAACTGGAGTGATTACATGAAATATGGAGTTGAAAAATACATTCTTTTTTCTGTAACAAAATCGTTGTTGGACTGTGTAAACAGAAAGAAAAAGCCTATACTAAATAATATCAATGAGGAACAAGGTCACAACGTGTTTGTAAAAAAAAAAACATTCTCATCACTATAGATGCACATATATAAATATCGAGATATTCAGTAAAATCATTCGAAATAAATCCTTGATAATGTCTACTAGAATAGCCGAAACCTCTCAGATATATAAGATATTTGAACATTTTTACGCAGTTTATGCCTAGAAAAGTTGCATATATATATATATATATATATATATATATAATAAATGGAGAAATGGTCCGACAATTTATTTATTAAAAGACATTTTTATGTTTAAATAAAATATCAACGTTAAACATAAAAATCTTTAATATATATATATATATATATATATATATATATATATATATATATATATATATTTCAAAGAGAAAAAGATGTAAACAGTTTTTTTATTATTATATGTATTTTTCATTCTATATTTTCGGTATATGGCTACACGTGTTTCGGGTTCTGTGTCTCTCCTCAGACAAAGAAAGATTGGTTAAACATATTATTTAAAGAAATGTATGTTTTCTTCCTATGTTAAGCCTCTTAGGATGCGGAAAAAGGTCAATTTCATGCACGGGGTTGGGTGAAAGTGCGTGAAACTTGGGCCAGGTCCAAATTTAGCCCATCCCGGCAAACTAATGTGGGCGCTGGTGTCTGTATTTTTCCCGACCACAACTCTTCAGTTCAGTAAGGGAGGTGCTGTCGTGAGTAACAGTTTCTGGGGACGAAGAATCCCTCTAAATATATTTTTGTCTGTGAGATGTTAAGAGAAGCCTCCGTCTTCTATCGCACCTCTCGCCTGTGGATCCTGCGTCCAGTTTCTTGCTTCCCATTTATATTTGATATACAATATCAGGCGTTATTTTTTGTCTTTTTAATTTAATTGCGTGATAGTGGCCTTACTGTCTTGCTTGGAGTGAAAAGATTAAAAAAAAGCTTCCTTCGTGTGTGAAAACACTGTTAGCTTTATAGTGAGTCACTGTATTGGCTCGGAAACCGGTGCTGCGTAAACCGCTTGGCCTTTTCGGATTGGTCGGAAGAGATGTTTTATGACGCTGGTATTTTTGGACGTTATTCCGGAAGTGGGCGCGCAGAGCCTGATGAAATTAAGGTCAGCTTTTGTCATACGAGCTGTGAGCACTTCCGTTTCAGATAATCATTTGGAGAGTACGACAATGTTATAAAAAAAAAACGGTTCGTGGGAAAAATTCAATCAATAATAATGACTATATTCTGTCGACCATATTTCAGCACATTACATACAGGAAATGTTGCGACTGACTTTACCAACACTCCTTCAAGCATATTTATTCTGTTTCTGAACTGACATTAAATATTTCTGAAGAAAGGGGAACATCTCCCAGGAGAACATTTCGCAAACTATAACCTAAAATGTTTTGGAGCTCGTTTTCATTAAACGACTCTACTGTTTAAAAAACTACTCGACAAGAAATTTTCTGAAACTAAATATACACACAGAGACATGCAAATACTTATACATATACAAGCGCAAACATAGACAGACAAACACACACACACATATATATATGTATATATATATATATATATATATATATATATATATATATATATATATATGTGTGTGTGTGTGTGTGTGTGTGCGTGTGTTTTCTTTACATACGTATATAAGTTTGGTCTATTTTAAATATTTCTGAAAAGGACTTTTATATATACCAAAAAAATTGATCTCTTTACCCAATAACAAAAATGTCATTGATATTGAAAAACATTAAAAGAAAAAATCTCGAGAGAGTACAAATAAAAAGCCCCCATTTTGAGAAGCAGTGCTGTTAAGAGATAGCCATTTCAAAAATAACATTTTTGAATATATGTATTGAAACCGTTTGTCTGTGGATGACACATATACACGCCCCAGACAAAATAAAATTCCATCGAGCGCTTTAGAGGGAAAAGCGCGAATTTGTAAACAGTGAGCCTACTGCAGATGCAAAAGCTCTTCTATGAATTGAGCACTCTGAGTCACTGATGTGTTCATTCGTAAATAAATACGTAAAAATTTACCTTCCTCTCTGCCGGGAGCTGAGAGCTCAGGAGAAATATCTCCGACTGATGTCAAATCGGTTGGGTTTCAAATCAGATGTCAAGCCACACTGATTGGCTGTCAAAGCGAAACAGTTTGTCTGTGGGTGGTACACACACACACACACACATATATATATATATATATATATATATATATATATATATATATATTGAAAAAGAGATAATAGATAGATAGGTAGATTGTCAAATAGTCAAAGAACAGACAGATAGATAATGAACACACTGAAATAGATAGAGATATATGATAGAGATATATAATGAACATGATATATATATATATATGTATATATATATATGTATATATAAATATATAAATATATATATATATATATATATATATATATATTTATAGATAGATAGATAGATAGATAGATAGATAGATAGATAATGAACACACTGAGATAGACAGATAAACAGACATAGATAGATAAATAGGTAATGAGAAGACTCATATATATATATATATATATATATATATATCTATGTGTGTGTGTGTGTATAAAATATATATATATCATTTAGTTCATATAGATAGATAGATAGATAGATAGATAACGAACAAACTGAGGTAGATAGATAATGAACAAACTGAGATAGATAGATAGATAGATAGATAGATAGATAGATAGATAGATAGATAAGGAACTGTCTGTGATAAATATTACATGTATGACTTTGTTCAGCTCACCTTAGCCTACGAAAATAAAAGATGAAAGTGTACGAAAGAAAGATAAACATTGTCAGATGAAAGAAAATAGCAAGGAAAAATAACAAGCTATATTCAAAGGCAGATGAGAGACAAAATATCATCAAAGATTAATTAATAAATGACGAAACAAAACATGCAAGCAACATCCTCTGAAAATCGATAATTATATCTCTTGGAATGTTTTAAGGTATGTTGTAGAGTTCGTATCTACGTTGTGTTTAAAAGCTGGTCACCGTTGATTTATGGTTTTCATTTAAAGGAACAAATTACCACCCTTAATCATCGTAAACACATTTTGGCAAGTACGGTCGGGCATTATTTAGTTTCCTTCCTCTACCTGTTTTAAGATGCGTCCAGAAAGACTAAAATAAAATTAAAAAAACTTATATAGTTTTGATAAATCTCAATCCTCGTGAACAAAATGTATAAAAAGTGAAGTAGAAATTTTACTGAAAGCATTTCGCTGTTTAGTTTTAGTTTTCAATGGAGAACAAAATACGAACCCTGATCAAAAAAGTATGGGGCTGTTGCTATGGGGACGGTAACTAAGGTATGCTCAGTGAATCCGCTTAGCAGTCGCGGATACACACTAAGTTATAACATACTCGCCCATTGTATTTCTTACTAGCATCATGGCCCGGCGTTGCCCATACTTAATTCAAAAATCGTACGACTCATACAGCAATTGCTATCACTTGACATTTTTTGCCCTTCCTTGCCTTTAAAGGAGTGCTCTTTGCCGTGCTGATGTTGCTACATACCTTACTTCTTGCCTATCTCACACTGCGAATTTTTTCTAAGCTCTATACTAAACATTAAATCTGTTACGAAAAAAGAACTAAACAAAATGAACACAAAATGATCAGCTTTAAAAAAGGACTCGTAACTTGAAAAACCGAATAAGAAAAGAATGTTAACAACAAATACTTTTTCACACATAACCCAGTTCAGCGGAATCAGAATCAACGTTGAGTTTAAGTAAGCGAATGGACCAATTGGAGTAAAGTGCCATGCAGATCTAAATTTTTCCCACTTGTGACGAATGCATGCTAGTTAACATTCGTGTCAGTCAGCTGTTGGCTCTCACGCTGACCAATAGAATCTTCCTGCCTATTCGTGGCAGCCAGCTATTGGCTCTCCAGTAGAAAATGTCCGCAAACTACATGAAAACTGCCGTAGAAGCATGAAAAAATCGATTATTTCCACTAACGATGGGAGTTGGGAAATGCAAAGTAGGTCTTGGCCTTTCCACTAACTTGGAGCATGTGCATGTAAATTTTGGTGCAAATCCGTCGAAAATTGCGGCCGTACATTCGTTACACACACACGCACGCACGCACGCACACACACACACACACACACACACACACACACATCCTGTCTTTTATAGATAGAGATCAGGAGTGGTTGGAAGGAAAGCGTTTAGAGAGTTCCGCATTTTTAGACCAAGGACCACGCCAGGTCCGCAAATCAACACATTCCCCATTTCGACTGTTTCAATTTTTTTTCCTTTGTCTTAAAATCAAACCCCATTTCAAAGAATCAAGACGACGAGAAAATCTAAGAGAATGCGACGTGGCAGCTGCTCGTTGTCACACAAAAAAAAGCAGTTCCTGAAAGGCTCCTACCAATGAAAAACAACGCTGGTTAAAACGGATGCCTTCAGAAGGGGACTAATTCGAAAGAGATTAAGTGCCGAATGTGTTGTAGTTTTCATTTTATAGCGCTCGTCCCGATACTTTTTGATCGGAACTCTTATCTGTTAATGTATACTTTTGCAATGTATTTTCCCGATAAAGTTTATTAATTCTATTTACAGCTTGTAAGTACTTTCCATTATATTTGTTTATATAAATGACTTTGTTGTCACGGGCATCTGTTGGAGTGCAATAGACAACTTGTTCATTTGCAAACCGCTGACACTGAAATATGTTTCCCGTACTTAATAAGCTGGACCATGTTTGTTTCATAACCAACTCGTGGTAGGAAAGTAATAAGCTTCCGCTTTTCAAACTAACGTCTCTCAGGCTAGTGAATGTTTTAGCAAGGTTTTTGATAGTACATTTTGAAACACCCACTGCATTCTTTTAAGGAATTGCAGCCCAAAAGAATGTTCAAAACTCATATAGATTAATCAGTACCTTAGTTTGCAGTTCGAATCTAGACGAAATTCCTAAATTTTCAAAATCTAAAGGGGATTATATATATATATTTTTTTTTTTTAAATCGGTGCCACACAATCAATCTTCATTTGCATATTTTCTATCTGGTGCTAGGGTTCTTCCTTGTGTTCAACCAATAATCGGGATTTCCAAAATGTGCTTCCAGAGAATATCATCAATTTAGTGTGGATGATCTATCGATTAAAGCACTTTCTATACATTTTTCTTTTGTCAAATTGGTGTCTTTTTTTAATGAGTGTAGCATTTTTAACATCAAATTTATGTTGAGGCTCATTGTTTTTTGTTGTTTTTTTTTAATTAATTTCAGGATTACTTAGAGTTTTTTGATTTCTCATCACCCAAATAACTAATTATTTTCAGAAATTCTGGTTCGATTGTATTTCGTTTAATTTCATCGTTTTATGAATACCAGTAAGTAACATTACTATTGTTATTTCGATTATTTCTTTGGATTTCTGCTGTATTCTGTTATCCCAACCAGAGACCTAAGGACAAAAATAGCTTCATAATATTTTCCATTGTCATTTTTTTTTTTTAAAAAGAAGAAAACGCTAAGGTCACACACATTTTACATAAATAAAGCTAGTCGTAATATGTGATCTGTAGTTGTGAATACTATATTTTGTATATATTTAAGACATGGGCTACAAGGAATCCCTTCCTTGTGTCAATCCAAGAGATCCATCTACAACTGAAATTATGGATGTCCTCATTTGTCACATATTTTAGAATTCCACTTCAAGATCCTTGTGTTTTGATAGTTGTTTGAAGATCTTCAAAAATACTTTGATCTGCAGGGACTGTCATGTCAATGAGAAAGCACATTCTTTTCTTGTGGTTTTGATCACAATGTCTCGGGATTAACTTTGATTGTTCCGTCAGTGTATATTCTCAAGTCTCTTAAAATTGTTACAGGTTCTTGTTGGAATTTTTGGGTACCTTTGAGTACTAGTGATCTAGCTAAAATGGAAGGGTTAACCAATCAGAAAGCTCGAAATATTCAATCCGACGTGTAGAAAGGCAGCCATTGTGTTTTTTTCCCAAATTATACTCACTGCCAGCCTGATATCGAAGTCTTAAAGAATTACTTAACAGCCGCTACTCTCTCTGAATCTTCACTGCCAAAATCTGATATTGAACACTTTAGGGACTTCACTGAATTCCAAAATCAGGGACTACTGCAAACATGGTCAACAATTCTACCTCTGGGTGTTGTTCATAACAGTTCCTTTCAGTTTCCATCCAATGAAATTGGTATATTTTCTAGTGTGGATATTGATCAATTCTATCATGCCTGGTTTTATCTTCAGATGGTGCTAACACTATGAAAAATGATACAAGATGTTCAGCTATTATTATTATTATTATTATTATTATTATTATTATTATTATTATTATCTGGTATATTTAATGCTGTATTGTCATCAAAACGTGTATGAATATTGACATGAGATATTTTGAGGAAAACAATCTTTTAAGTCTCACACGATTTATAGTTACGCCGGGATGTGTTTAATAAGTTTTTGTTTCTCACAATATTTTTTAAAGTTTGCTCTATGCTAAACTTTGTATAACACCACAGCAATTTCAGCCGTTTTTCGAACAGAATTTATCACGCACATACGCCTATAGAGAAATATAAAAAGCACATACGTATACACACAGGATGTGAATAAAAAGGCTCAATGTGTTTCTCCTTTTTGATCTTAAAGTATCGCACGAAACTAATTAACAGTGTTTCCTCAATTGATTTCAACGCAAGGTTTATCTAATGCAAGAGGAGAGTGTAACGGGTTTACTGCTCGATATACCAAGTAATTATCAACATTGTAGAAAAAAGAAGGAAAATGCCGCCAGACATTCTACTTTCACAAATGGGTAATTAGTTCCATTATAAACCTGTTCACCTTTTCATATATATATATATATATATATATATATATATATATATATATATATATATATATATATATATATATATATACTAAGTGACAGTCATGGAAAACACATGCTTCGAGGTATGTAAAAGCTGTTTTCTTCAAACCAGTTAAGAAATGGACATGGCCTTGATATGATATTTGTGGCGCGTTGAAAATAATTTATAATGTGCTTATTTTCTTTCTTTTAATCTTTAACAATTGCTTTATATACAGGGCTAGTTAAAGTTTAACAGGGATGGTTGAAAAACCGCGCACACACCCCCCCCCACACACACATATATATATATATATATATATATATATATATATATATATATATATATATATATATGTATGTATGTATGTGTGTGTGTATGTCTGTGTGTGTGTGTGTGTGTAAGTAAATAGTGATATTAGCCGGTACTGTTATTCATTTAAATTTATAAATTCATTAAAGAAAGAAAATTTTAAAAAACAAAAAAATTAAATAAAAGAATTACCTGCAGTACCTTGTCAGTAGCTTTTAATGGAAGAGGATTGCCGCTTAAATAAACAATCATATATATATATATATATATATATATATATATATATATATATATAGCTCCCCCTATTTTATGTATGATGGACCCTCCGTCTAAGTATACTTTTTACAAGATCGGAGAGTCCATCATACATAATATAGGCAGTTACTTCTCAATAATCTTCATCATATATATATACATATATATATATATGTGTGTGTGTGTTGCTCTGAATTTACATTGATCTCTCCGGACGGATTACCTAGTTTAATATATATATATATATATATATATATATATATATATATATATATATATATATATTTGGTTGGATAGATGTGAGTTTGTGACCCTGGGTTTCACGCTTTAGCGATCGTCAGACAAACTGATTATTGTTTTAAAAAATTTGGGTTTATGTAGATTGCGTGTATTGGTGTTATTGTGGAAGTGGTGGGGGAAATATCGTCGTTTTGTCATTCATCGTACTAACGCAAACATCGATGTATGCAGACACATATACATACTTGGTCGTCCGTCGGGACTCATACATATATAAACATATGTGAGTAGTTTCGGCTCTGACACATCTATGTATACGGGTGGTGTTATGTCTATACATACGCATTTGTATGTTGAAATGTTGAAATTTAAACATTGGAAGTGTGGCGGAAATGTCTCGTTAATGTCTCGTGAATGTATCCATGTCATATTATGAAAAACTCACATCTATCCAACCAAATATGTTAGCTCTATCACTGATATTGAGCGCTTTCTAATAAGTACCGCGCATATAATATATAAATAATTATACATATATATATTTATTTATATTTATATACATATTTTATATATATATATATATATATAAGGTTATAAAAAAACAGTAGCAACTCAAGTTTCACCATCAAAATTGAAGGATCGACAGTCCAGGTTCAATTTTTATCTCTTGCAGTTTGTCGTAACGCGTAAAAAAAAAATCGTATTGTCTTTTCTTTATTTTTATTTTTTATATTTTTTTTTTGTTAGCCCGGATGTGAATGTCACCTTGTTTTCTTTTAGTTATAAGATGGTTTTCACATGTAAACATCCTGTCATAATTTCCGCTCTCTTATTCAATTTCAAGCCTGGGTTTTGAAACATGCAGATCCACAAAAGTATTTAATAACGAACATGGCGCCAGGTTGCCATTCACATCCTTGCGATAAAAAAAAAACAACTAACTCCGTGTTCTTCATATTTAAAGCGTAAACCACGACCTACACAAGATAAATATTTCACCTGGCCTGAGGATCATTCAAGTTTTTGAGCAAATTCCAGTTTGATTTTATTTTTTTCTTCTTTTATCCTATGTCGCATAGGATCAACTTTGCAATGAGTAATTCAATTAACAGCTGTATTACAAATAGAACCACCCCAACTATGATTGCATTTTGTTTATATATATATATATATATATATATATATATATATATATATATTTTTATATACCCGCAGTATTTAATGGAGCGCGCTCAATATCAGTGATAGAGCTAACATATTCAGTCGTATGGATATGAGTTTGTAACCCTGGGTTTCACACTTCTGAGATCATCTGACAAACTGCGTAAGGCGTTGGTGAACTTGCAGAGCGAAATTAACAGGAGATAACTGGTAACTGACAAACATTGGACACATCACGAAAAACTAGAACAGTCTACCCCCAATGAGCGAAATAAAGGGTTCAGTTCGACATTCCAACCGCCTGAAGAAGGTCGGAGCGTACAACGGCCGAAACGTTGTGATAAATATGGTGACAAAGATGAGGACAATAATCCGAATAATGTAAATAGTGTACATAATAGCTCATCTCAGAAATATAGACAGATATATATGCATATATATATATATATATATATATATATATATATATATATATATATGTATAGAGAGAGAGAGAGAGAGATAGAGATAGAGAGAGAGAGAGAGAGAGATAGAGAAAGAGAAAGAGAGAGAGGGAAATAAAGTATCGTCCATTGAGTGTTGGTGGCAATGAAAAGACGAAAATTAAAGGTAATAGAAAAATTACAGGGAGAAAGATAAAAAAAATGATAAAGGAAACTAAATGCAGAAAGTAAAGAGAAGTGGAAAAATCGTGCATACTCGAGTATAGTTCGATTTTTTATGATCATTTTTTTTTTTTTTTTTTTTTACACAAAGTTTTGGGATTAGCACAAGGCTCATGAAATCTTTTTGTTGATGTTCAAAAATTCATTTTTCGGTGACCTGTTGCACTATTCTAGTTTATCAGCAATACAATGAAGGTTAATGTAGAAAAGGAGAAAACATTTATAAATGAAAAAAAATCGAAAAATGAAAACGAGAAGCAAGATTATTTGTGAATAGTATGGAATAAAATTAAAGGAATAATGAGTCGAAGAAATAAGGAGAAGAAAGAATAAATAAAATAGAAAAAAGAAGAAAAGAAAATGAGGAGAAAAATGATTAAAAGTGAGAAATGCAAAAAAGAAAAAAAAGAAATTCTGCAAGAATTTAGAGCATGAAAAAAGGATAAATGCGTGTAAATTAAAGAGAAATAAGAAAAGAAGGTAAAAGAAGAAAAAATTAAACGAGAACGAAAAGAAGGAAAATCGAGTTTCGTATGGCGAAAAAGAAACAGGAAGGGCAAAAACCGTATTAAAATTGTTCCATGAAAAAAGACGGAAAATAAATAAATAAAAAAAATATATTTCAGTCTCATGCAAAAGAAAATAACCTAAAATAAAAATCTGAAATAGAACAAAACTTAAAACGAAGTATAAAAAAATAAATTGAAGGGAGAAGCAATTAAAATAATGAAATTAAAATATACAAAGAAGTTAATCAACTTATTTGATTCGGTGAGAGCTGATACGATTATTCTTAACGAAACGAGAGTGAGGCGCGCAGGCCAAGCATAAGTACGGATGTCGGGAAAAAGAACAGATTCTTTTTAAGTCGTAAAATTGGTTAGCGCTGGTTTAGAAAAGAAGTAGCAATCATAAAATAAGAAAAAAGAATGGAATCAACGCTGAGAGATAAAAAAATAAAAAAAAACATCTGAAGTAAGGAGTAAATCTAGTAAGAAAATAATAAAATAAAAAGTGTAAGCGCCAAGAAAACTTGGGGTTAAAATAATAATGGAAAAGTATAGTGAAACTGAAAGTATTAATAACGAAGTGTTTATCAGTCAAGATTATTATGATAAAATACAACAAAATATAAAAGAGTAAACTTTGTAATAACAAAATATTAATAATACAGATTATAAACCCAGAGTTTATAGATAATCCAATGAAAATAAGATAGATTAAAACTAATAAAAATATTAATATTGAATAGTGTACAAATTCAGTGTTTTGGTAACAAGTCTGTTATATGCCGTGCATGATACACGCTGAAGAGGCAGATTTTTTCCCGAATTCTTTCTGTGTTAGATCATTTGCCATCCAAGGCTATAGAACAATTACCCATGGATTATTTACCCATAGCTGGGAGTAGAAGAAGAGGTTTTATACCTTTCTCAATGGATATTAGCACGTAAGTGAATGCAATGGATTCGACTGGAATTCGAACTCAGCTCTCCGATTCCTCAATCCGAGCTGATATCTGTGCCTCCTCTATTGTAGTAAAGCAACATAGATTAAAATATTGACTATTGTATTAAAATAAATCTAAATAAAATATAATAAAAATTAAATAATGAATGCATATGTTTAGTGATTTGTGATATAACAACAATATTATGATAGAGTAAAATTAGAAAGTAATATTAGTAACATCGTGTTGTAATAACAAGCGTACACAAGTATAAGAAAGCTTTATTCAACTGATAATACAAGGTTAACTTGTAGTGTCCTTTTATAGTCCCAGTAAACAGAAATAGCTCTCTCAAAGAAGAGAATAAGAAAACAAGGGGAGACCACTTTTGATTATTCATAAGAAGTACATCAACTCTAAGTGTTTTAATTTTAAAAAAATAATAAATTCTCATGTTTTCTCTCTTTCTCTAGAAGTGCCGCCATTTCCTGCTCCACCAACAACCCTGCTTTTGTTCCTGCTCCCAGTTATACCATTCATATATTCAAACTGGACAAGTAGGTCATTCGCAGTTTTTTCCCCAACTTCTCTTACCCTGTGCGTGTTATATTCTCCAAGACTAATTTCCTCAATATGCGAATGGTAACATTTCTAAGGAATCTATAAAATATTTCAGGTAGAAAAGAAATTCCTTGCCAGTAAAATGATTCAATATATATACTCTGCTTAATGAATGAATCTTTCGTAGACAAAATAATTACAATGGCGTCCATGAACGAATAGCTACCGGAGTGTGGTTTGTGAATTAATAAAGCATCAGATTTATTTTATGTTGATTCTGGGCTGTCGTCTCAGGTGTCCAAGGCATACGTTTACATAACGTTGACCTCCGAAGTTAAGCAATGTCGTGCCTGGTTAGTACTTAGATGGGTGACCGCTTAGAAATGCCAAGTGTTGTAAGCTTGAATGTGCAGGTGGTGGAATAGATAATGCCTCAGAACTGGAAGTCGGAAACCCGAGTTTCAATTCCTGTTGGGGTCATTATAAACAGGTACGCGTTAATAACTTTGGGAAAGGTAAGAATCCGCATCTTACCCATCCCAATTCCATGGGTTAACTTGTAGGACCTGTGTGAGTAAATCATTATTGTCTCCAAAATATTCTTACAATGTGAAAATATTTTCTGACTGTAAATAACTTGCAAATGTTTGATAAGCCAGGAAAAAAAAACCAAAAAAAAACAAATAAATCATGTATCCAAAATTTTTATTTACTTTTTGTGTTCTGAAAGAAAGGAATGATAATGAGGTAGAAATAATAATTTATTTAAAAAAAATCATCTTGATGGCGAACGAGAATTCATCGTCTCGTCCCCTTTTCTTTAAAGAACTGAACAAAAAAAAAAAAAAAAAAAACGACCGCCATTATACTGCATTTACGTTTCTTATTTAATTTTTCTGTTTCGTTTATATATATATATATATATATATATATATATATATATATATATTATAAATTTGTATGTAATGAATACATAAATTGCCCGAATGTTCTGTTTGTCCGAGCCCATTCGGCTAATCTTTTAGCCATTATCATGGATGATTTTTTTTTACTTTTATCTCAATGTATGGATTTCATATGTATGTATTGGGATGTTTTTATTTTCTAAAACACGGTCAGCACATCCTGGCTGTCTTCATATTTGACGTTAATGAGTGTTGTTTTTTCTTCCATTATTTTTTAGCATTGTTTATATCTGAATAGGGCTATTATATTTGTATTTTCTACGAGCATATTGCGGATGGAGTTTGGTATGTTTCCGCCAGTGATTTAATGGGACCCAATTGAACTATGATCTGAGATGTAAGGTGAGTCATTTGTTAGGTATGTAGTGGTATGTTCTATACAATTATTCATGAATTTTATTTGAACAGGAACAAAGTTCCTTAAGAGACATGAGGATTTATAAATAATATTGTTTTTCTGTCATTTGGATTTTGCAAATGAATTATTGTTGTTGAAGAAGAATGTAGCAGTTTTAAATTTTTATAGTAGATGATTAATTTAATTTTCTTGCATCTCTCGACGAGAGTTGTATTGATTTCTTTATAATGTTTCTAAGGGAAGACTCATCCTGCTTGTACTTAACGAGTATTTGATTTTTTAGATGTTTTTAACTGTGCTTCCACTGCTTTTATTGTTTACCTTAGAAAGAAAAAGGATAGCTAATTCCGAAAATCGTTATTAAATAGCATCAGTTTCACGTTCTTCAGTTCTTTAAAGAAAAGCGAAAAGAAGTATGAATTCTCGTTCGCCCACACGATGAAGTATATTATAATTCTTATTTCATATTTCAATAGTAAAATTTTATATTTCACTAGAAAAATTTTTATATTTCACAAGTAAAATTTTATGTTTCAATAGTAAACTTTTTATATTTCACTAGTAAAATTTTGTATTTCACTAGTAAAATTTTGTATTTCACTAGTAAAATTAAGATTGCAAGTGTTTCAAGAACGTCCATGGGAGATTAATGGGGGATTAATTTTGTTCATAGGTAAAGTTAAGGAAATACTTTTTTCGAATGTAGCTCTGAGATTATCCATTTCATTTTGTCTTTAGCTAAACTAAAAATATCATCTAAATAGTTGGCATATATTTTAGGTTGAGTAACATTTTTAAATACTTTGTTTTCATGAGACCGGTTGTAGTTTGGGAAGCATTGTCTAAGTGGATTTCCATACTAACGCCGTTAGACTTAGTATGAATTTTGCCAGTATGGTCGTAGAAGTTGAGTTTAGTTGTTGAAATACAAATATAATAGACTAAAACGGCTAAAAATGATGGAAGAATTCATAATAAAAAAGATGAGCGTAACACACAATAACATCAAGTACGAACACGGCCAGAATGTACTTGCCATGTTTGGAAACAAACAAACAATAAAAAAAAAAGATTCCTATAACTCTAGATAAATAAGTAAAAATAAAATCATTCATAGCCCAAAGCGCCCGTGCTTACAGAACATTTGGCCAATGTTTTTATATTTTATGTTCAGATAAGTAACAAATTATCTTGATACTAAAAATTACATAAAAACCCTTACTCGCAGTACTTTTTCAGTCGTTTTTAAACGAAACTTGTATAAAAGAAGCATTGCTGCCCAAATACATTATATATATATATATATATATATATATATATATATATATATATATATATATATATATATATATATATATATATATATATATGTGTGTGTGTATGTGTTTTCTGTCTGTCTCTGTGTGTATAATATTGTGTGATTACGTATGAGGTCTATTTCTAATATTACAATGCATTTCTTCCTGTCTTTATACACACACGCACACACACACACACACACACACATATACATACATATATATATATATATATATATATATATATATATATATATATATATATATATTTCTGATGAAGCAGATCTTACTATGAAAGTATGCGTCAGTGTATGCCGTGTTTTGAAACACTGCTTCCAAAAGGGAAAGAAAGAAATGTTAAGCATCAAATGGAATGAAAATAAAAACGAAACTTCACCTCCATCAAAAAAAAAATAAAAATAAAAATCTTAACGCAGATATGAGAACGACATCAAAAGAAAAGTTTTCTCCCCTGGATCCGTCACACGCTTACCATTTATAACCCTTTCTATAATCTATTTAACAAGGAGAGAAGAGCCTGCTCGCTTCAAATGGCATTAGTAAAAAGACAAGTGCCAACAATTACACCTGGCGTCTTCAGTGATAGGTGGCCGGGTTGGTTAGCTTGGGGATCGTGAAAGTAAGTATTTGACAGATTTTTTTTTTTTAGTTTTTAAGAAAAAGAGAAAAAATATATAACTAAAAAGGAAAAAGGGGTAATGCATATTGGGGGGACGAGAAAAGTCGGGTATACTGTGTCAATGTAACCCAGTCATTTGCAGAGAAGAAAGAAAGGAAGCAAGGAAAGAAGGAAAAATGAATGAATATAGGTTTTCATACACTAAAGTAAAGAGAGAAATATAAAAATGTAAGTAGCAAGTAAAAACACGTTTTAGGAAGAAAGAAAACATAAATAATATATAGATGCGTGAAAAACACGTTAGAAAAAAGGTGAGAAAACAAAGGAAATAAAGAAAGAAAGCAACATATAAATAATGAAAAACAAAGAGAATAAGACATCTTATAGAAAGAAAGCCGGAATAGCAAAGAAAGAAAGAAAGAAAGAAAGAAAGAAAGAAAGAAAGAAAGAAAGAAAGAAAGAAAGAAGGCGAATTTAAATTAGAAAAGAATATGTAAATGAAGACGAACAAAGAGAATAAAACATCAGATCGAAAGAAATCCGGAAGAGCAAAGCAGAAAGAAAAGAAAAGAAAGAAAGAAAGAAAGAAAGAAAAGAAAGAAAGAAAGAAAGAAAAAGAAAGAAAGAAAAAAAAGAAGAAAAAATTAGAAAAATTACATATAAAGGAGAAAGAAAGAAAAGAAATAAAGCAGGAAAAAAAGAAAGAAAGAAAGAAAAAAGAAAGAAAGAAAAAAGAAAGAAAAGAGAAGAAAGAAAGAAAGAAAAAAAAAAGAAAATAAAAAAATAAGGATAATATTAAATTAGAAAAATTACATATAAAGGAGAAGATATAGAATAAAACAGCAGAAAGAAATAAAGCAGGAGGAGAAAGAAAGAAAGAAAGAAAGAAAGAAAGAAAGAAAGAAAGAAAGAAAGAAAGAAAGAAAGAAAGAAAGAAAGAAAAAAAGAAAAATGAAGGATAATATTAAATTAGAAAAATTACATATAAAGGAGAAGATATAGAATAAAACAGCAGAAAGAAATAAAGCAGGAGGAGAAAGAAAGAAAGAAAGAAAGAAAGAGAGATAGAAAGAAAGAAAGAAAGAAAGGAAGAGAGAGAGAGAAAAATAAAGGATAATTTAAATTAGAAAATTACATATAAATAATACAGAAGAAATAAAGAAGAAAAGAAAGAAAGAAAGAAAAGAGATAGAAAGAAAGAAAGAAAGAAAGGAAGAGAGAGAGAGAAAATAAAGATAATTTAAATTAGAAAATTACGAGGAAACAAGAAAAGAAAGAAAGAAAACAAGAAGAAAGAAAGAAAGAAGGAAGGCAGGAAAGAAGGAGACTGTGTATCATATTGTAAATAATCTTTTACTTTTTTCATTTTAATTTGAAGCACATTCCCAGAAAAAAAAATATTCTCGATTTTTATCTTCATATAATCAAAAAAAAAAGATTTGAGATTGAGAGGAACACGTCGTTACTTTCCCAAGGGAATAGTAAAAGAGATAAAGAAAAGACAGTCATCCAAGTTAAACAAACGTGTATGTCTCTATGTGTGTGAATGAATTAACACTGAAACAATGAAAGTGGCGTAAAATAGTCACATGAGTTGAAGCTAGGCAAATTCTAATTTGTAAAAGCAGCATGTAAAGTAAAAATCAAGTGTTAAGATGTTTAACCGTAATTATGTCTTTCTGGCATTCCGTAAGAGTGTCGCTGCCATTTCGGCCACGGGGACAGATTAATATCTGAATTAGCTATTTAAGGAAAGCGCAGTTCTTTGGTTAAAAGTGGCCGTTTCCTTGATGGGAAAAAGCGATACAGGTTCGATTGTTGTTGGTGGCTTAATTCTTCTTCAGTAGGTCTTCTCAAGATAATATCAATTTCACTGATTTAAAAAAAAAAAAAAAATAGGAGATCAGCCGATCACACTACCTTAGTTTCAACCTTTCAGCATCTTCAGGTGAGCCAGGCTAAATAATTTCTTAGCGCTTTATTATTTAAAAATAAATGCATAAACGCACAACGCGAAGCGTAACAGAAAGGAAGGAGAAAAGCAAGGGTATTTGAATTCGTTCCGAGGGCGGGGTTCGAGGAAATGTACATTTCTACATCCTGGTTCAAACGAACTCAGAAGTTGTTTTTTTTTCTGTGTGTAAGCACTGTATCATTACTTCTGATCTTTCATTTCTTTGAGAATTCTACCAGACTAGCCGGACATGTGGAGAAATTAAAATTATGTTTATGTGTGTGTTTGTTTGTTAAAGGGTAAGGAACATATAGGAAACGTTTATAAATATAACATGTTTTACTTTTATTAAACCTTCGTCACACAATGGGATACAGAGAAAGAAAGAAATTGTGGACTTTCCATTTTTTTTTGATTTTCATTGGATAAGCAGGGTTCATGTGCATTTGACTTGTTAAACATCGTTAGTATAAATTATGGTGTTTTGTAATCAATATGTGTGCCGTGGTGTGTGCAGTGAGTTTGATCAAAATGACTGATAAATTGCTTCTGCTATATTATTTATTATATTTCCTATTGTAAATAATCGATGCCTATCTAATATCAACATTGCACAAAATTAACTATATCACCTTCGATTACGTTTACAATGTACTCGCAAACTAAAATTATATCGGCCTTTAATTTATACATTATTGAAAATAGCAGATCCACGCAATTTAGAAGGCTTCAACCCAAATCCTTGCAAATAATTATTAGATTAACCAAAATCGTTGACAATGAACATTCATTGGGAAATTCCGACACACACTAAATCCACAAAAAATGTCTTGTTCGTACACAGGATAATTACAATAACAAAAATAACAGAATTACCTTGGCAGGCGCTTTTTATTCAACATGTATGAAAAGACGATTATAGCCAAAATGCAAAACTATATATTTAAGAGATAATAAATATCTATTTTTTTTTTTTTTTGGTGGGGGGTTAATTTTGCGTGGAAATGTTTGGTTAAAGATCAACAAAAATTGTTTGTTAAGAATATTTTTGTTTATTTTTTCTATTGTGATAAAACTTGTTAATACTTTATATATATATATAAAAGAGACATTTTTATGTTTAACGTTCTTTTTTATAGATACAAGTATTTAAGTAAATGCTCTGTTTATAATAAACAGTATTAAATAACATTTACCGGCCTGAATATCCGAGAAATTTTCATAGAAAATATTCGTCCTGTGACAGGATTCGAACCTGCATCCTATACGGAACCGTCATTTACGCTGACGTGCCTTAACCGTCTCGGCCACAAAGGAGCGTTCGGTAGGCAAGGTCGAATTTACTGCTTATAAACTTGAATCTTCCATGAATCTCGTACATTCATAACTGCTCTGGCGTATCAAATGTAAACAAATATAAATTCGACCTTGCCTACCGAATGCTCCTTTGTGGCCGAGACGGTTAAGGCACGTCAGCGTAAATGACAGTTCCGTATAGGATGCAGCTTCGAATCCTGTCAAAGGACAAATATTTTCTATGAAAATTTCTCGGACATTCAGGCCGGTAAATGTTATTTAATACTGTTTATTATAAACAGAGCATTTACTTAAATACTTGTATCTATAAATAACAACGTTAAACATAAAAATGTCTTTAATAATTGAATTGTCGGACTTTGTCCATTTCTTAATATATATATTGGTTATCTTTGAGTAGTGGCTCATTATCGACGATTTTTTCATCTATTATTAGTTGTATTCAAAGTTGCTTTTACAACATTTAGTATGAATTTGAATTCTTTACGTTTTCTTATTTATTAATTGCAAAGTAACTTAATATACATGTTATTGAAAACACGTTCACAATTATAACGTTATATTATTTCGTTTACTACTAGACAATTTGTTTTATTTTTTATCGCTATTTTTTATCGTTCAAATTTTTGGGAGCAACAACAACAACAACAATAATAATGATAATAAAATTTTCTCTTATACATTATTAAAATTTATACTTTGTAGCAATATATCAATATTACGCCGATATCAAGCATATGTTTTATGCATGTAGATTGCAGTGGGTAGCAGTAGTAACTTTGTTCCTCGGCTGCTGCACTTATTATTAAGATGGACGGGCATCACTGGTCCAAATCTCTACGCACTAAACCCTGTAAACCGCTTCAGCAGGCTGGCTAAATCACGTGGAATTACCATCTAAAGGCGCTGCACTCTTCTGTGCACCGGTAACATCGGAGAGGCATAACTCCGTGATAATAAAATCTGAGGGGTGTTGTTCATTGGGTTCGTGGCAAATATTTGCACCAACTCCTTGTTATCAGCACTTCCAATAAGTGTGGCTGGTTCTACAGAAGCCTTCACCACTCTAAACAAATCTTTTGTGGGGATTGTCTGCCGTTCAGTTCTGTGTTCCACCTGAACAAATAAGTTCACTGGCGAGAGAGTTAAGGCGACGGGGACAGGTAAAGGATTGAAACTGAACTGAAAGACACTCATACGTTGAAAACGATGGAAGAGTCCATCATATATATATATATATATATATATATATATATATATATATATATATATATATATACAGGTAATAAACCGTTGGTATATAATCCAAGTGAATCCTAATAATATAACCTATTAAAAACTAATCCATAAAAGGGCTCAATGTATTTATTATAGCAGAGCATATAAATTACATGGAATAGAAATCCAAAAATAACTTATTCGAATAGGGATTTCTGCCCATACGACTTACTAGTAGGTCTTATTAACTGAGTGTTTATAAAAACTTAAGTCCTGTTGGCCGAAATATCTGTTGGAATGAGGCAATTTTGAATTTCTGTCTATGTAATGTTATATATATATATATATATATAAGCGTCTAAGAATGTGAATGGAACCTGTCGTGTAATTGATTGGGGTTGTTGTAACTTCTTCCTTTAATGTCGTTCTTATCATTCACCCCTTAGCCATCTATATCTAGAGACGAGACGCGTCAAATTTGAGCAACATCTAGCCGACACACTGGGGTTAAAAATAGGAAACTGAAATGATACATATGACACACTCATATCCTCTCTCCCACCTCACTTCCTCACTTCGTTAATTTTATGTATACTTGATTAGGTCCGTCAAAAACGTGTGAATTTCTTTTCATTTTTCATTTCAGCTTTTGGAAGTAAAGTCTGATGATCCAGAACCCTGTTAAAGGGGTTATGGTGAAATAGCTTATTACATGGAATCTTAACGTGGTCTGTCTCTTATTCAAACATATCTGCTCTGAATTTTACATTGAGCTCTCTGGATATCATCCTCCTCAGGTCTATTCATACGGATTACCTAAGTTTGCATAGACTATATATATATATATATATATATATATATATATGACAAACTGGATTTTTTTTTTTTTGTGACGCGTTTCATCCATTACGATTTCATCGGAGTGGGCTTTAATGACGTTGTGACGTCTACACATGCGCACGAACGAGACGAGAGACGCAGGTAGTTTCAAAATATTTTGAAAGAATATTTTGGGAAAGGATTTCTTTTTTCTGAATTTAGCTAAGATTATCTGTATTCTTCTTCCTTTTTTTTTTTAATTTTTTTTTTTACTATTTCCACAACATTTGTTCCTGGTTATCCCACACTGTGACAATATAAAATCTACCAAAAATGGTGATATATTGTAAGAGCCTGTAAGCCAATTTATTGAGGCTGAACTAGCGGTCAAGGCACTTTCCAGATATTTTCGTTCCAGTAGATTATTTTCTCTTTTAATCAAAGTAACAACGTCATCAAGGCCCAGTTGAACGGATGAAACGCGTTACAAATATAACCTTTCCAGTTTGTCATATATTTCTAAAAACTGTTTATTAATATATAAAATTATACTTTAAGCGTTATTGATAGTGGATATTTGTATTTAAGTAGACGCCTTCCTTTATTTATTAAACAGTATATTTATATTTTATTTTCGTCTTCCGGCCTGCATGTTCAGGAGAAATTTACGCACTCTGGCAGGATTCAAACATGCGTCCCTCTTGGCAGAGGGGGTTACCTTTAATCCAAAACGCTCTGAACAAATGAGCTACAGAGAACCATTTTAGCCAGGAAAGGTCGAAATTATTCCTTCTCTCGTCATAGATCTCGTGATTTTTTTCATATCTTTGTTTACAGTTATCAAAGTGTAAACAAAGCGAATTTTCAAAAGAAATTACTGGATCTGTTATTAATACGACAGTTTTATTTCAAATTTTTATTTAATAGGATTTATCGAACATTGGGGCCGTTAAACGAAAATAAATAAATATACTCTTTAATCGCTAAACGAAGCGTCTACATAAATACAAATATTTCACTAAGAATAAGGTTTAAAATGATAAAAATGGCGGATTATTAAAAACAATCTATTCTAAAATAATATTTTTTTAAGATTAGTTACAAATCTATACCCGCTCTGGGTAAGATGATAAACAACATCCGCGTCTTGTGTAAGACGATAAACTTCATCCGACAGTAAAGGCTCTAATCAGGAGGCTTTGAGGAGCGTAGAACTACTTCTTAATTGCTGATGTTATCAGGTCCACCCTAACCCGGAGTGGTAGCACCTGTTAGGGTCCAAACTATGAGCAAACAGTTAACCCCAAACTGGGGTCAAAACACGATAAAATACATAAAATAAATATTACCAACAATACATTTTTGTACAAAAATATTAGCATCAATACATTTTTGAAAAAATATAAATAGCAATAAAAATCTTGTCGGCATTAAATAACCCATTGAGGTTGATATGCCGTAAAACAAATCTAACCCAAACGAACGAATCTATGCTAATATAAAAATTTTCGGAAGACCTATGACGAGAGAAAGTTTGCTTAAAGACACACATTTAGCCTGAGCTGACAGATTGTACTCCGTATCTTAGATGGTTAGAGCATGCCAGGCTTAACTGTATATAACTTTATGGGACGCAGGTTCAAATTTTGAAGTTTTCTCAAACATTCAGACCGGTAGATAAAAATAAATAAATATACTCTTCAATGAAATAAACGTGAATACGTGAATGCACTTTACCATCAGCCGGTGTTTAGCAGCCATTACTTTGCCATATCATTGACTTGCATAACTGAATACTAAGTTCTGATACGCACACAAATTGCTGCTGGGACAAAGATGGCGGTTGTGACTTTGAAGCATGACATTACTCAACGAGAGATAGTTAAGTAGAAGAGATTTTCCAGAAACAGTGACAAAACTTCCCAGAAGACCTTTGCTAGCAATGCAAAGAATACAGGAATATGACGTAGTTTGTGTATGAGAATATCAATAGGCAATCCAAAAGTAAAAGGTAGACAAGCAAATGCACTCTGAACAGTAAGATGTCACTTAGAGTACAAACAATATGATGTAAAAACCCAACTTAAACGGGTGTCTAACAGGAAAGAAGCAAATAAATGTAATCGTAACAGAAAAGGGAATTGTTCAAAAGAATATCTAACACTGGATGCTGGGGTGTAGCAATTTTTAGTAATGGATACAAAATAAAGTTACACGCAAGTCTATATGAGAATACCCGTGAGAGTAAGAAAGAAATGCAAGATAAACCACGAAGACGATAAAACTTGGTTGTGTCACACAATGGTGCGATATTGCATGAAAAGCATCGGTAGGAGAAAATTGGTAAAAGTCGATGAAAACCTAAAGAGTGAAAACTATATTAGTTTGCTAGAGACCAGTCTTCTGGCAGACAACGAGGATGGAGAAATTATTATGCATAATGCTGCTCTATGCCACACATCACGTGTAAGAAAAATATTACTTGTGGATCAAGAGGTTCAACGTTTGGTACACTGGTTCGCCAAAAGAACTGATCTCAATATAATTGAGCTATTTTGTTAGAAGATGAAGAAAGATGTTGCTCCAAAGAAAAGCACGTAATTCCCAAGGGTCTTCTGATTAATGTCAAAAAGAATGGCAAAATATTCCCAATGAGAAAATCTCGACCTTGTTCCATTCATTATCAAATCAAACCGAGGCGGCATTTATTGGATCCAAAAGAAGCAACATTAATTACTGACACCAAGGCATTTTGTACTTTCTATAATAAGACGGATTTTGAAAAAAAAATTCCTTTTAAGAAAAAAAGCACAACGCGAGACATTTGCTGGTTGTCCAGTATTTTTGCCTGACATTTTTCTACTTAAGTTACTCTATCATCCTCTATGCAACATTAAAGAAAATTCAATGATTTGTTTTCTGGCTCTTTAAAATCGTAAAATGTACTTAGAATGGCATAATGTTAATCACTCTTAATTTTGGAGTAAAATTAACAAATGTAATTCATTTAGAAGAATGGCCCAAACGTCTTGAACTCTAGCCTATGTATCATTAAGTAGGAAATAAAATATAAAGTTAAAAACGAATCTGTGTATATATGTGTTTAGAAAGTTATGTATACACTTAAACATGTAGTATCACGACGACCCGCACCCACTCAGACATATTATCCAACAATTATATATATATATATATATATATATATATATATATATATATATATATATATATATATATATATATATATATATATATATATATATATATATATATATATATATATATAGTGACTTCAGTGAATAGCATAAACATAGGAATTGCTCTTGCCGTTTCAATACATTTGATGAATATATATATATATATATATATATATATATATATATATATATATATATATATATATATATATATATATATGATAAAATATAATTTTAAGGTATGCTATATTTGCAGGTTAAAATACTCAATATCAGAGATAGAACATCTGCCAATATAAAAAGTGGACATTCAGGTCAACGACCAGCGGCGACAGTCTGTTTAATGATTAAAAGCAACCTTCAATACCCAAATTATATATATATATATATATATATATATATATATATATATATATATATATATATATATATATAATAATAATAATAATAATAATAATAATAAAAGGCTTAAACACTAATATTCCATGGTCATAATTTATTCCATTGGAATCGTAAATACGATCCAATTCATCAGACCTACAAATCCAAAATGAAAACAGAAAAAACAACTCCGGAAATAAAAAATAAAATTTAGAGAGAGTGTAAGTATGAGGGTGTGGGACGAATGTTAGAGCTATAGTGAGGGGTAACAGACGAGAGAAGGTGGGGGATTCTTTTGGATTTTTTTAATACAAAATATATATATATGTGTATGCATGTATGTATATATATTTAGATATTTTGCATATGTATGTGTATATTTACCACTATTATCTATCTATCTATCTATTCTATCTATCTATCTCTCTCTCTCTCTCTCTCTCTATATATATATATATATATATATATATATATATATATATATATATATATTCTAACAAAGTTTTAAAAGATTCAACTGTTCATTATATCTTTCCAATTTTTGAATGAAATGCTGTACATCTGGTTACAGTTGTTAATAAATTACCCGAAATTCAATTTTTTTTCTATTATATTCATGGACTCCCGACAATTACAGTCGTTGTGCTCAGTATGTCAAGCAAGACGTATTTGACTAAAGTCCGACATTTTTAGATTGATGGAACTAGAATTTTGCCGTTAGTATAGAAATGAGAGAACAAAAATAGCATTAAATTAAATATTTTTGTGGTGCATAGATCATTGTTTATTGATGTGTGTTTTAAAAAAAGCACCTATAAATGTTCGATGCATAATTGTCCGTTTGACAGATAAAGATCAAGACAATTTGAACTGACTATAATATGGGATAAACTATCCGATGTTCTGGTTTTGCTTTTTTCATGAGCTTCTCCCGTCTGATGCATTATCAAGTACTGCATGCTGTCAGTGGATTTTTATTTTGGGGGGAGGGAGATTAGTATTTAAATTAATCTAAAGGGAAATCATGTAAAATGGTTACACAGAGCTAGACCCTCCTAAAAATTAATTTATATATTTATACGTATTATTATTAATAATAATAATAATAATAATAGTAGTAGTAGTAGTAGTAGTAGTAGTAGTAGTAGTAGTAGTAGTAATCGTAATAGTATTTACACATCTCAGAAAATTTATATACATTTTAAAATGCCGTCCTGGGTAAGACGATAAACTCCACCCAACAGCAAGACCTCTGATCAGGTTTTGAGGACCGTGGTAACACCTCATAATTGCTGGTATTCCCAGGTCCATCCCGACCCGGGGTGCTAGCAACTCTTAGGGTTCCAGTTATGTGCAAATACTTGACACCCAAACTGTGTTCAAAATACTATGAAAGTATAAAAATAGGTTTTAATAACAGAAATACATTTTTGTAAAAGGTTATTACCGGCAATGAATGTTTGAAGAAAAAAATTATTATCAGCAATACATTTTTGAAAAAGAAAATATTACCAGCAATAAAAATCTTTTCGGCATTAAATAACGCATACAGGTTGATATGTAAAACAAACTAAACCAAACCATTTTAAAAAGTACTCTCTATTGTACGAAAGTTATATTATTTAATTTATGTTAAATTAAGTATTACATATTTATTATATTTAATTATATGAGTTGTTTAATTTACATAAACTTATATTCTTAAACCTTGAGTCACTAACTGCTCTGATTAATGTAGAGAATGTTGGTATTGTGACGATTGACTAGTTAATCTCCGAGAGACTGTGGTGAATTCGTAGCCAATGTAAGAATGCAATCATGTTTTTGTTTTTATTAATGATATTTGAGATGCAAGATATACATCATTTTATTCGACAGTTGAAGAAATGCTTAACATCTGAAACGCAGATTTTATCATTGGAGTTTAATAAAACTCTTTCTGAATGCAACGTTTATGCAGATTTCTCATCCATATATGAGTGCATACTTGTGCACACCTGTGCATTTTACTAATGTGAGATCCGTCTATTCGTATAGGTTTTGTTAATAACAAGTACACTTCTTTTCAGGTTTCTCCACCATCTTCATTTTACTAATGTCCTTCCTATACAAGGCAGAAGAGTCTGTCAAGGTTGAGGATTACTAACTCTGTTCATTATATGAGCGCTAAAAGTAAGTATTAAGTAGCGCAATTTATGCAGATATGTGGAGAATATTCAACTATCAGAGAAAAATAAGTTTCATATAAATTCTGTTATAGACAGACAAAAATTAACCAATTGTTATATCTGTACATCTGAGTAACACTCAACACAATTTCAGAAGATGTATATATAGTGAAATAATGGATAGCGGTTTGGATTGAGGAATCGGAGAGCCGAGTTCGAATCCCTGTCGATTACATTCACTTCACTGCTAATCGCCTTGGGAAAGGTATGAATTATCTTCTTATCCCTCCAACTATAGGAAAATAGCAGGACAGACTGGGTTCTATAGGAGAAGGAAAACCCTGAATTCAAAACCTGTGGAGGGTCGTTCGGAGATCTTGTGGTACGTAATGCACTAGGTCTCTGTATTCGGTCCTTTAAAAAGTATGGACTATTCTGCACAAAGACTCATCGCTATAATCAAATCACATATGTTGGTGTCTGGCTGTCTTTTTCTAGGAACTGAGACGCTTGAACCTCATACGTCGAATACGACAGAAGAATCGAATATATATATATATATATATATATATATATATATATATATATATATATATATATATATATATATAAAAGAAAAAAAAATTGATTGAGGCTGATCAATCTGGAGAAGGCTATTAGAAACATTTGTTGCATGAAATGAAAAATCCTGTCCATAATGGGATGGCATCGAATCACAATTTGGAACGGTTTTGCATAGAAATATGATCGGTTATTCCAATCCAAAGATAGAGAAAACATCAGTCCCCGGATGAAAACTATAGAAGGTAGTAAGAGAGAGTGGGAAGAAAGGAGTAAACTTTAATTGTAATAATAAACTATAGCAATAACCAATAATTGTAATAATAACTAACCTAAACCTGTGTTGCAAACATTTTTATTATAAATTCATTTATAAGTACGGGGTTACAAATGAAAAAGTAAGAAATTGCGATTTCTTTTTCTTTTTTACTGAAACAGAGTTTAAACACTTCTATCTTCCATTCTTTCATTCTATCATTTATTTATTTACTGAAACCAAGTTGCCTGCCTCATATGTCAGTCCCGTGTTTTCACGTTCATAGTCCGTTATTTATGAGGTACTGGCTGGGCGTAACGGTCGTGCAACATAACTAAGTGTTGTGGCCTTTTTGGGGCCAGAAATAAAGACACAAAGAGAAGGATTGAGTTAAACAAACATGTTAACAGAAACAGTAATACAAACATATACAAACGAAACTGTTACACCAAGAATGTTCGGTTCGACAGTTAGAGCTGACTGCTGGAAATTTCCCTCTCTAAAAGGCAGTACCTGCTCCTGTTTATAGCTGGTAGAGTCCATGCGTGCATGGGTAAGTTATCATAGCACTAAGGAAGTAAAAAATTGAAGGAGGGAAAGACAAGAACAAAGATGTTTTGTTGTCAGGAAGATGGACGTCTTCTTATTCTTTCTTTCTTTTTTCTCACTGAAACCAAATAGATTCACTGATATATCTTTTCTTTCTTCGCTATCAAAACAAAACAGCCCATCATTTGTGAGTTATTGGCGGGGCGTAACTGTTGTGCGAACTAACTAAGAAAGTAACTAACTAACTGGAGGAGGGACATCTCAAGAGGCGAACTAAGAATTTGAGATATCGAAAAGTATAAATATTTAATATTGGGAAAGTGTTAGAATAGAACTTGTAAAATGTGGCACCAGAATCCGAAGACTCATTTCAAGAGCGAAAAGTGCTTTCTAAAAGGTAAATAAAGTATAAAGAGACAGGAACATTTCGTTAGAACAAAATAATGAAACGCTATGTGATATCAACCCTATTCTATGTCAGTGAATGTTAGAAAATCTCACAGATGCAGAAGAATCATAAAGCAACAAATCTTTGATTCTACAGAGGAATGCAGAAAATACTATGGCTTGTACGCTTAAAGAAAATAGAAACAAATACACACATTATCTAGGACACTGTAAAGAAAATGGGAAAAAATACACTTATTAAAAAGGACGCTTAAAGTGTAATGGAAAAATACACTTAATATCGAGGTCGCTTTAAATAAAATTGAGAATTACACTAATTATGAAGAACGCTTTGAAAAAATGGAAAAATATTACACTTATTGTGAAGAACGTTTTAAAGTATAATGGAAAAAAGAATTTAATATCGAGGACATTTTAAGAAGATGGAGAATTACACTTATGAAGGACGCTTTAATGAAAATGGAAAAATTACAGTTATTATCAAGGAGGCTTTAAAGAAAATTGAAAAATACACTTATTATCGAGGTCAATTTAAAGAAAATAGAAAAAAATGACACTTATTATCGAGAAAGCTTTAAATGATGTTGGGAAGAATTACACTTATGTTCGGGGACGCTTTAAAGAAAATGGAAAAAATTCTACTTACTATTGTGGATGCTTTAAAAAATGTTAAAAATTGCACTTATTTTCGAGGATGCTTTAAAGCAAAAGGAATAATTCCATTTATTATCGAGGACGCTTTAAAGAAAATGGGAAACATTACACTTATTATCGAGGATGCTTTAAAGAAAATGGGGAAAGTTTACACGCCCTCATAAAGCAACAGAAATACGTGACACTCACATTAAGTAGGCACATTCTCTTTTCTCTAACGGATTTGATTATGTGATCTTGTAACGAAGAAAACAAAATATTTTTGTAAGACTTTGTACCCCGTGGGCATCTGTAATTCGTTTATTCAAAATAAAAGAAAAAAAATGCTCAATAATAAAAAATTATTAAAATTTTAGAAGTGTGATTGAAGAGTATTTCTTTCTTCGCTTATTGCTCCACACGCACACACACACACGCTTGCTTGCGCACGCCCTCACACACACACACACACACACACACACACACACACACACACACACACACACACACACACACACATATATATATATATATATATATATATATATATATATATATATATATATATATATATATACATGTACCTTCGTGGCGTATGCAATCATGGCTCTCAGCAGATTCATATTCGTTATTATCTATAAAATGGCATAATATTTCTGTAACTGTACAGTGGTTTCTCATCGTCTTTTTCCACTGTATTGCATGTCCAATTCGGCGTCTTTTATTACTAGAATCTATCTTGCACATTTTTAAGTCCATCATTCCTCCCTCCATAGGCTATTGCTGTCACATCTGGTCTGATGCTTCTGATATATCATAGTCTAGATAATGTTATATGTTCTAACATGGCATCTCGGCGTCAGTTGCTTTCCCACTGTCGTAATGAAACTTCCGTTTACCTCATTTAAAAATATTTTCACGTTAATTGCTATGCCGATTATTTCCCCATTGTCACCTTGATTTCGTGAATTTAAGCATAATGCTAGATTCGCCGATAAGTTTCATAAATACACTGTTGAAATTACTAGTTGTAACCATGAATTCTGTGCAAAAATTTACTACTCTCGCACTTCTCCTTTGCAGACCCCTCTTCCACCTTCATGTTTTCCTCTCAACAACGATTTTCAACAATATGAAAGCAATGTCCATCGTCTGCGTCTATCTCCTTGAATGATGTTCTTTTATAATCCTCCCAATGTCTTTACCACTTTGTGTTTTTATCCTTACAGTGTATTTCTTTCTTAGTATCTCTTTCGTTCGCTTGGTTTTTATTGCATTACTCGAGGTGGAATAAATTAATAAACCTAAATAAACTTTTCAATCTCTTAGACGAGCGCAACCAGTCTATCCGCAGCTAGAATATATATATATATATATATATATATATATATATATATATATATATATATATTTTTCAACCCAAGCAAGGCGGGAAGCCACTAGGACGCAAGGGGTTACAGAAAATTTAGAGCAAGATCAGATAGGGAGTGATAGAAGAAAGGATGAGGGTAGTGGATAGATCAAGGCAACTAGAGATGTCGACTGACATTACACTTGAATAGCTCACAGGGAAACAGAAGAAGGGAAGGGAGTTCCACAGGCGAGAGGTGCGAGACATGAAGCTATTAGAGTAGAAGAGACGGCTACATTTTGGAGTTTCGACAGTGAAGGGGTGAGAGCGGGATGCCAGCCTCGTAAGGCGCTGGAACTCATGACATCTGGGAACCAGCGAATGCATCTCCTCGGAGCAATTTCCATGAAAGTATTTGTAAAACAGACAGAGGGAGGCGACGGCGCGTCTGTGAGAAAGTGACTGTAGACGAGACGCCAGGGCAGGGCCAACCAGATTGCATATCCGCCTCTGGAGCCTATCAAGAACCCCGAGGCAAACAGAGGGGCACCAGACCATATATGGCAGCAATACTCCATGCAAGGGCGAATTGTGGATTTGTATATCTGGAGGATCGACTCCGGGGAGAAAAACTTCCTAGCGCGGCTCAGGGCCAACTTTCCTTGCAGTGGACGAGGCAATTGACTCGATGTATTTATTCCATCTCAGGTTAGCAGTCAACGTGAGACCAAGAAGCCGCAGGAAGTTATATATATATATATATATATATATATATATATATATATATATATATATATATATATATATATATATTTTAAATTTAATCCTTCATAAGCTTTTGATATTCGCCGAGCTATGATTAATTAACGATGAACATGTCTTTTTTTTTTAAACGGTTTCATGCCTTATTACAGAGAGTGTGAACGGAACAGACTCATCCGGGGGTTTGAACCCGGCTCCCCGGCTCCAGCTTCTGCATCGATAAGTGTTACGAAAATCGTACTTCGGCATTCGCGGACGCAAATAGAATTTAAAATTATGTAAATATATTTCTTGTACGAATCTCACATCACATGGCAAGCCTAAACAAAACTTAATAGGTATTCAACAAAGATGAAGAGTGCGTATTTACAAAATTGCAATCGCTTCCCTGCTCAAAGCATTCATCATGATCTGTACTAAGCCTTCCTCTGCCCTCACTAGCTCTGTTCTTCCGCTTCTCTCTCAGGCAAACATTCGCTTATATTAACCCTTCACTATTTCTATTGCTTTACCCCGTGGACTGATCGTTCTTATTTTATTATTTGCCTTTTATTCTTCTTCCATTTTTGATAATGCAATCTCTTTATTATTTCTCGTATTCGTCTTGCACTTATTGACAAAACATTTGTATACAGTGAGGCAACATACAGAAGCACACGGGCTAATGGTACTTTACCCAGCTCGGCTGCCTTTGTGGTTTTAGTATGCTTGAGTCATCGCGTGCTTGAGAGCGACCGCGAGAACACGCCCACGCATTCAGACCCGGACCCATCTTCTTTTATCCGCCGTGTCCCTTCAGTAGGTAGGCGATTATGGCTCTCGATTTCTTTCTGTCCGTTGTAGCTCTCAATAAGCTTTGTCTTTTTGTTATTTCTCCCAGATCCTGTTCTGCTATCCAGTTGCTTAAGCCCGTTAACCATCACGTGTTGCTTTCACCTGTTTCTTCTTTCCATCTATCCAACCTCTGCGTATCAGATTTTCCAAGCCCTCCTTTATCATTAAGTGTTCCAGAAATTTCAGCTGCCTCTTTCTGAGTGAGCGTTTCATTGTCGTTTACATCCTTCCCAAAACCTCATCTTAGCTCACATGTTTTCGTTCCAATATATTCACAGAATCTTTCAGTAGAACCTTTGCCTCGAGTGTCTTATTCATCTTTAGGGAGACCGTCCAACATTCGTTTCCGTAAAGTGGAACAAATATCACGTAGCAGTTTTGTACTCTATTCTTTGTTACCGACCCTCTTGTCTCCTACTATCCTGCCTAGCTTTCGAAATGCGTCTTTGGCCATCCCACTACGTCTTCAGATCTCAGCGTCGCACTTACCGTCCTCTGTCAGAACATTTCCCAGATATTTAAATTTCCACACCTCTTTATTTTTAGTGTCCTCAATCTGTAAATCCCATTTCGGGCTCATCTTTATTCCTGATGATCATGCATTCTGTCTTCTTGTATTTTATGCTTAGTCCCTTCTTATAAACGTGAAATCTTTTCATTTCGACAAGGAAAGGATTCAGTAAGAAGATACAGATTTAAACAGATTTTGACAATTGGTTGAGTAATTCTCGGGATCTATTTCCTGATTGTCTTCCTTTATTCCTTATTTCATCTATCTATTCCTATATCTCCCTCTATAAAAACAATCCGTATTTGTACGCATTAATTGTAATATTTTCTGTTTCCTAATATGCAAACATTCGGCACCCATTGACCGCACAGCCAATGTTGCTATCGTTTTAAATTTATAAACTCTTTTTACGCAAAATATTGTTGTTTTTTTTTTTTCAGAAAAATAGATTTCGCAAGTACAAAAATGTTTTCGCTCTCTCCTGTACCGAGAGGAAATTACTTCCTAACCATTTATTTGAAATGTTAAATTCTTGATTATTTCATTATTTTCTCTTCAATTTTATGTGCAATCTATTTTAGATGTTTCTGCTATTGAAAGTTCTCAAGTGATCTTATTCCTGTCATTTGTTACACTTCTTTATGATTGTGTAGCGTCAGAGTACGACCTTCAAAATGTATAGTCCCCTTTAAGATTTGCGAGATTCATTCGCATTAAGCCATTTTGAAACATTCATATGATAAGTCATTTTGAAACATTCATATGATAAGCCATTTTGAAACATTCATATGATAATGTTGCTATATTGAGTTTACAATTTTACGAACATGTGGAGCGCAACGCATGTCATCAACACGAAAGACTCGATCAGACGAAGCTATTTAAAAACATTTCTTGTTTTGGTGTGACAGAATCTTGCACCCTTGGGCGAATTTCACCTCGTCCTGATTATTCCGTGTTCAATTTTCTAAGTACACGTTTGGATAAAAATAGTTTCAAAGCTTTTTTTTCATCGATATGATGAAAGTACATAATGATATTTCACATACCTTTCCTCATGATCTATCTATTTATGACACTCTCTTTATGTCTATTCTCTCTATCTCAATATATATATATATATATATATATATATATATATATATATATATATATATATATATATATATATATATATAGTTTATGCGAAACTAGGTAGTCCGTATGGGTAGACCCAAGGAGGATGATATGCGGAGAGCTCAATGTAAATTCAGAACAAATATGTTTGAATAAAAAACATACCACTTTAAGGTTCCATGTAATAAATTATTTCACCACAGCCTTTTTAAAGGGCTCTGGATCTTTACTGCCAAAGGTTGAAATGATACGGAACCGTCATATAGCCTGACGTGCCTTGACCGTTTCGATCACAGAGGAGCGTTCGGTTAACAAGGTGGATTTTACTGTCTTTAATTCATGGAAGATTAAAGTTTAAAGTCAGTAAAATCGATCTTGCTAACCGAATGCTCCTCTGTGGCCAAATCGATTAAACGTACCTCCGGCTATATGACGGTTCCGTATAGGATACTGGTTCGATTCTTGTCTGAGGACGAAAATTTTCTATGAAAATTTCTCGGACATTCAGGCCGGTAAATGTTGTGTATTATAAAACAGAGCATCTACTTAAATATTTGTATCTATGAAAAGAATGTATAAGCATAAAAATGTCTTAATATATATTGTTTACATATTGCATGTCACTTCCTATTCAATTCTATCTACTGGCCACTACGATACTGTTTTGGTTTTATCAAAAAAAAATCTCTCAGTCTCATATCTAAATTTGCTACGAATCTATTGTTTTTTTCTTCTCTATACTGTTCAAGTCTCTTCTTATTACTTATCAGTTTATTCCTTTTTCATTATCGGCTTTGATCAAACTTATCTATGGATCCGTTAGTGAACACACGTCTATATCTACTACTATCTATCATATGTACATGCCATTATACGCAAACAATCTATCGTTATAAATTTACCTATACATATAGTTTTATCCCATTCTATTTCAAAATCAATCTCTATAAAAATTATGTATCTATTTATTTAATCCTTTATAATTATATCTACCAGGATAATCTTATTTATCAAAATTTATATAGCGATAGCAGGTAAAATTTTACACCCTTTTCCATTATTAAGATAATGCACATGATCAATTCGGCCTTAACTTCACCATGAATGGCCAGTTGACAACATAACGCGTATAAAATAATCGGCGAGAACGAGACGGGTGTAATAATAAAATGATACTCGATATCTATCTATCTATCTATCTATCTATCTATCTATCTATCTATCCGTCGGTCTCTCTGAAGGTTTAATTCTTTTTATCTATCTATCTATCTATCTATCTATCTATCTATCTATCCGTCGGTCTCTCTGAAGGTTTAATTCTTTTATCTATCTATCTATCTATCTATCTATCTATCTATCTATCTATCCGTCGGTCTCTCTCTGAAGGTTTAATTCTTTTATCTATCTATCTATCTATCTATCTATCTATCTATCTATCTATCTATCTATTGCCATTATACGCAAACAATCTATCGTTATAAATTTACCTATACATATAGTTTTATCCCATTCTATTTCAAAATCAATCTCTATAAAATTATGTATCTATTTATTTAATCCTTTATAATTATATCTACCAGGATAATCTTATTTATCAAAATTTATATAGCGATAGCAGGTAAAATTTTACACCCTTTTCCATTATTAAGATAATGCACATGATCAATTCATTAACTTCACCATGAATGGCCAGTTGACAACATAACGCGTATAAAATAATCGGCGAGAACGAGACGGGTGTAATAATAAAATGATACTCGATATCTATCTATCTATCTATCTATCTATCTATCTATCTATCTATCCGTCGGTCTCTCTGAAGGTTTAATTCTTTTTATCTATCTATCTATCTATCTATCTATCTATCTATCTATCTATCTATCTATCCGTCGGTCTCTCTGAAGGTTTAATTCTTTTTATCTATCTATCTATCTATCTATCTATCTATCTATCTATCTATCTATCTATCCGTCGGTCTCTGAAAATTTAATTCTATCTATCTATCTATCTATCTATCTATCTATCTATCTATCTATACCTTTTGTGTCACTGTGCGCACTCCTTCGTAGAAGCAAAGTAATGAATGCATATATGAATATAATCATAGTCATCTTTCCCCCTCTATACAGGGCACACCATCTATCTTTATTGATCTATATAGATCCATATCGAAGCAGCCAGCAAATCATTCATCTCTCTCATTTATGAAGACTCTATCGATCTTACTATCGATACAGCATCCTTCATATAGCTATCTGAAATAATAGCATTTGTTAAGTTATTTTTCTCCTTTGCATCAACATATCCACCAACTTATTGATTTGTGCAGATGCGCATGTCTGATAACATTATAGTCGTTCATTCTTTCAACAATGGATTAACTACTCCTGTGGGACCTTACAGGCAGCTAGTACCGAATGACTGATTTTACAAACAATAGGGATCTTTCTATACATTCCCGGGAATGGGTTAGTCAAAGCATGACAATATGCAATGGGTTGAGACGCACGAAATGCCGAACGGTGCACGATCGTAGACGAGAAGTGAGATGATATCTCCCTGGAGAGAAAATAAACAAACCAGTGTTGGGGAAACATCATTTTCTTCACAGGACATATAACGAGAGGGGGGGATGCACTTTTCACCTATCAGGAATGTGAATTCTTGGAAAAAGCCATCACAAAATTATCCCCAGTTCCGACACTATGCATTTTCCATGTGCCCATATATTGTTTAGTTGTGTGGCTATATTTAATTTCTGACGTTCGTATCACTGTGAAACGCCTGTTCTCGTCCGATCACTGATGTTAAGCCTGGTCAGTATCTACAAGGTGGTCCGAAAGTCTTGTTACCGCCCTACCAAAAAGTAAGAATAATAGAATACAGTAATACAAAGCGTATGTAATGGATTCCGTTTATTCACTTTCATTGACGGTGTCACACATAGAGAAGGCCTCTCTTCCAAACTGCAGTGGCTCGTGTTAGCCATCTGAAATAAAAAAAAAATTATATACGGGTGACAAGAATTTCGGACCACCTTGTTGTTATGTAGACCCTTGTTAATAACAGGTGCGGTGCTATAGTATATAATTACATAAATACGTTGAAAATGCGGGTCTAAGATTATTTTAAAAAATGAAGATGCCGTACGAAAAAAAAAAACAAATGTGTAGCGAATGAGAACACATAAAATGAAGTAGATTATATGATGGACAGAAGGTACTATAGAAGGTACTATAGAAGGTACTATAGAAGAAGACGACAGTTAAACAATAACAGAAATAAGTACACAAATGCCTGTTGTTGTAGGCTTGGTTGTGAAACGTATGAATCCATCTCTTCTATCCCTAGCTATGGGTTAAAATGTAAAATAGAATGAGTCCTATAGTCTTGATTGGCAACCAGTTTGCCGCAGAAAATTAACGTTAGCCTGCTACAAGGATTCTTCTTCCAAGTCGTTAATAACAACAGACACGATCGTCCAGGAGTGCATCGCTCATGGCACATTATTAAGGATATTTCGCTTGCGCGAATACTGGAACATATCCAGTCTCCTGGGTACAAATTATTTAACTTTAAGAATCCATCTTTAACATTTAAATAACAGTATAGACCGTGTTCTTTACTCTTGGGTAACAAGCAATCTAGGGGAATTATGACACAGAGATCAAAACCAGGGAGAATATAGTGGGTTATCAGTTATAGTTTATGAGTATGGAAACAGGTTTGTTTGATTTGGCTTTGTTAGTTAGATAAGAGGACTATAAAACAAGAAAATCAAATTGTAAAGTGAACAACAAATTTATATACATATAAATCAATTAAGGTCTTTATAAATAAAATTAATGTATTTTGGTTGATACAAGGTCGTCAAAATGTTCATAGTAGTCCTTGCAAGAATGAGTTTATGTGTACGTTGGCAGGAACGTATGTGTAGATGTATGTATGTAAATATGAGCGTTATCGAAGGGTAGGAATGTCCTTGAAGTAATCGCCCAGTCTTAAATGTTCCTTTAGTTTATCAAGTATAAAAGAGGTGAGGGAGAAGGGTAGAGATAACAATAACGCTAGCTTGACGTTGTCAAGGGACTTGTTGATACGCTCATCTAATCCTCTCTGGTGACAAGAGAACTTGACCGTCTTTTATTTTGTTTTGGGGGCTTGAATTCACTCCCGGATATGATTCAGGCCTTTTCATTGGAAGATGAACAAATCTTTGCGTCGGCTCGCGAAAAGGTCCGTGAAAGAATATTTGTTTCTGAGATTTGAAGATTATTTGAATTTTGTTTTTAAATGTTTCCTAGTTTTCTATATGCCGTTAAACATTTCGCATGAAGGTGTGAAATTTTACGAGTTTTGTTTCGGATTCGCTTTTGCTTGAGTATTAAGCAAAGTTTGAATATTCGAGTCTTTTTTTAATTTCTAACAAAATCAACGAGTCAATGCTTAGCATTTGAATTTTATATCTAGATCTTGTTTTGTTCACTATAAGAACACAACAAAATCTACTTTCGACCTTTCTCATGAAATCATGGAAAATTACAAATTGAAAAAAGAAACGTGTGAAGAACAACTTCCTCTTATATTTTAAAGGATCAAAACAATAATTAAGAAAAAAAAGCTTAGCGTAATCTTAACAATATGACACAAATTTGGGTCACTCTGTACATAGAAATTGGTAACGATTAGCAGTTATCTGCTTATTTGGGTTCGTAGAATTGTTCCAGACTGAAGTAGACATATTAAGGACAAGGGGTGGGGCAGAAGAAAACACCACGTAATCTACCTAAAGAGATTATGTATATGTATCGTATAACAACGTTTAGGAGAGATTATAAAGAGCTAAAATTTACTAAGGGCTACAAAAGCTAGGAAATTGTGGAGAGCCATATCCTGTGAGTATCAAATTTTCCAAGCATTCATTCCTCATTATGTGATTTAGAAATTTCAGCTGTTTCTTTCTGATGTTAAAATAAAGCGTACTTTTTTTTTCTTTACATTTTTCTAAAAATCCGCCATTACTCATATATTTAAATTATGGTGGGCACCGCGAGGTGGTGTAATGGTTAGTAAGCTTGTCTCGCTAGAACTATTACAGCTGAGTAGTGAGTTCAATCCTCTCTGGGTGCCCCTTACTTTCGGCCTTGTGCCACATCCCGGCTACGCTTGGAAAATCCCTATATTCAATTCGTGGTATTTTCATCTTCATCCTGAAGAATAAGATTTATGCTGCCTTAAGTCTCTTCTTCATTTGTGAGGCGATTGACCAGCGTTCACTGCCATATAGGAAGACAGATATTACGAAAGAGTTTAGTCCTATCTTTTGTTTATTTGTAACGATTTTTTCTTAACGCATTGCTTAGCATTTGGAAGACATATTTCGCTCTCCTAATAGACCTTCAGATTTTGGTGGCATCTGTTAAAACACTTGCCAGGTATTTAAACTGTAATACTTGCATCAGTTTACTCCCTTTATAACGCAAGGAACAACACTGATAAAGTTCACCAAAATAGAAACGGAAATTATTTCAATAACCTTGACATATGGAACCAAACCATTCTTCTTTGTTCGTCCTGGACGTAGGCGGTCATGGCTCTCCACTTTTCCTGTAGTTTTCAATATGTTTTATCCTTTTGCTATTTTTTCCAAACCCTGTTCTTGCTTAAACTCGCTAAGTATATCATGCGTTTGTTTTCGCGATATCCGCCTTGTGAGTATCAGATTCTCCAATTCTTCCATTCTCATTAGGTACTGAAACAAATGGTTAAAAAAACATCATCACTTATCAAGGACTTATAAATAGTTTTACCGATTCATCGCAAGTCTCTGTCAGTGGTGCCTTTCTAACCTCAAAGTGCAGGGTCCTTTCTATTTAGGCTCGGGGTCCTGGGTATGACGATAAACTACGACTACTGCATCAAAGTCTCTGATCAGAAGATTGGAAGTTTTCAGAAGCGTGTAACCAATACTTAACTGCTGTTGTTATCAAGTCTACCCTTAATCGAGGTTGTAGCACCTGTTAGGGCCCCAGTAATGGGCAAATAGTGACACGTCCGTGAAACAAAAATCAAAACACTACGAAAGTAGAAAAATTCATTTTATTGTAAAAATACCAGAAATAAAATTTATATATATATATATATATATATATATATATATATATATATATATATATATATATATATATAATAATGAAGCCATGTATATAGAAAAGTTTCAAATTAAAAAAAATAATAATGTTTTTTATGAAAGTATTTATTTACTTATATATATTTGATAATTTAGATTGACCTCAATCTTTCTTCAGAGAAACTGTTTGTTTACAAGTAGCGTCCGTCGCAAGACGCGGACGTCACGTGATATGGGACGTCACTGTGTTCGAATATTCTTAACGGGAATCTAACTGTAATAATATTTTAGATGTTATTTAATTTTTTTTTTTAATTTGCAAATCTCTCTCTCTCTCTCTCTCTCTCTATATATATATATATATATATATATATATATACAAAGATACATACTTTTAGTAAAATGACGAACAATTAATTTTATCTGTAGTTGAAGGCTTACAATTGGGTCCAAAATATTTCGATTCCGGCAATAAATAATCCATAGAGCTATTAGAGCCAATCTAATTGCAGAGACCACAACTTATTATATTCAGAGTCAGCATTTGGGGATATGGAAAAATCTAGGTGACTCGCTATGCAAGCAAATAAATAAATAAATAAAAATAAATAAATAAAAACGTAAAACTTCCTAAAACATTGGCATTGTTATTAAAGGAAATGGTTTAAAGGAAATAGAAAAAACGAGGTTGGACGAAAAATAAAAAGAAAAGGATGAGAAGAAACGGTGGACGAGCAAAAACGGCATTAATACTAATAATATCCAGCAATTTCTTCAAGAAATCAAACAGTATTCCAAATTACAACTTCAACAAACCTGAAACATAAAAAGCGCATATCAACACCTCTAGTAATCATGTCCATATACACATGTATATTTACAAAAAGTTGAGTATCATCTACCATGTATTCGATTTTGAAAGCAGAATGGCATATATCATTAAAGCCCCCAGGAATATTAATGTCTGGCACTAAATGATCCATAAGGATTTGATATGCCGTTAAACAAACAAACAAAACTCTGCCAATACCGCATCAATAATGGACGATTATATTTTGATATCGCGGAAAGATGGAAAAGATATATCAGATTTCATTCATTCATTCATTCATCCATTCATTCATTCAGAAAGAAAGAAAGAAAGAAAGAAAGAAAGAAAGAAAGAAAGAAAGAAAGAGAGATAGAAAGAAAGAGAGAAAGAAAGAAAGAAAGGAAGAGAGAGAGAAAGAAAGAGAGAAAGAGAGAAAGAAAGAGAGAAAAAAGAAAGAAAGAAAGAAAGAAAAAGAAAGAATAAACAAACAAATAAACGCGTTAATAAAGCGTTAATGCTCTCATATGTTTATGGTCCGCTTCAATGAAATGGAAAAAATGTTAATTTTATATCTTTTCATTTGTACTCTCTTAATTCTTTGAATAATGGCCTAAAATTATGCTTATGATTATTATGTCAATAACTACTTAAAGATGATAAGGTCAAATATTTAACGATGCGAAATGGTAATTTACATGGGTATTTTATACTCATGGTACTCGTAAGGAGCTTATACAGTCATTAAATGCTATAATTCCTGAGAAGTCAATTAAATTTTGGCATTAAATGAACCATAAGGACATGATATACCTTTGAACAAACAAATCAACTCTCCCAAAATAGTTTAGCTCGTAACACTCTCTATATAAGAGAAGGCTATTTTGACAAAATCTTATCACATGACAGTCACTTTGGCCGTCTCTGCTCGCTGGGCATCTCAAGAAAGCCTACCAAATGTAAAGTCAGGACTCGATATGCGCAAGCTCATCAAACCTAAAAGCAACCTGTGCAAGTGAGAAGCGGTGTCTATAGAACTTTGTCATGACATTGTCCGCCTGCATATCGCCAACCAAGGACAAGTCCAACAATACACACAAACACAGATAAACATAGACACACACAGAGACACACACACACACACACACACACACACACACACACACACATACACACACACACATATATGCATGTTTCAGTATAGGTGTGCTTGGTCGAATATATATATATATATATATATATATATATATAGATAGATAGATAGATAGATAGATAGATAGATGTGTTTTTGTGTTTGTAATATTCTAAGCTGGTTATATAATCTTTGTTTTTACTTTAGTATCTGTACACTTTTTGCTTATATACGACTTTGAATAGCGTTGTTATTTCATAAATGCGATCATGCAATGTGGGCCAAAGCATGCGAGCAACTTTCAAGAGTTATTCGAGCCAATCTAATTTCACAGAGCACGACTTATTATATTCAAGTCAGCATTTGGGGATATGGAAAAATCTCGGTGCCTCGCTATGCAAGCAAAGAATGAAATAAATAAATAAAAACGTAAATCTTCCTAAAAACATTGGTATTGTTATCATAACCAGATTAAAGGAAATAGAATAAGAGAGGTTGGACGAAAAAAGAAAAGGATGAGAAGAAAAGGTGAACGAGGAGAAACGGCGTTGGACAGCGTAACGGCATATAGACAGATTATTGACGGGAATAGAAATGTAGGAAAAAAAGAAAGAAATATAATGTAGATAAAAAAATAAATAAATATTTGATGTCAAAGGTAAATAATGAGTGGGAGTGGAGAATAAAAACGTGGAAGAAAAGAAAAAAAAAAGATAAAATGAGATTCTGATGAAGAAAAGAAAGAATTAAAAATGGGAAGATAGTAAATGAAAATGTGAAGAATTTGATCCAGGAAGAATATGGTGTTAGCAAAAAACATATCAAGGAACAAGGTAAAGAAGTGAATGGGAAAAAAAACGGTTTGATGAGAAGGAATTTAAAAGAAAAATATTTTTGAGGAAAGACGTTTGAAGAGATACAGAAAGAAAAATATGTATAAGAAGGCGACGTTAAAGAATGAGGATAGGTAAGTAAAGGAATAAGTAATTAAAGAAGAAATATGACTTTAAGAGAATGAGGTAGAAAACTGAAAGAAACCTCGAATAGAAAGATGGCGAAGGCTGTGAAGAGTAAAGCGGCATGAACAGAGAGAAAACAATACATGCAAAATGTCAGAAAAGAAATACATGAGAAGGAGAAGGAAGAGTAGAAGATAAAAGGAAAGAAGATAGTGAATAAAAGCAAAGCTTGTGTAATTAAGAAGAGGAAGTAGTAGTAGCAGTAGTAGTAGTGAAGAAGAAGAAGAAGAAGAAGAAGAAGAAGAAGAAGAAGAAGAAGAAGAAGAAGAAGAAGAAATGGTTAAAAGAAACCACGGACTTAAAGGTTAATGAATATGTAAGAAGGAAAAAGCAAACAAAATTATGGAATAAAATTACAAAAATGCTACGAAAATACGGATTAAAGATGGCTTAAAAGGAGAAGATGACGTACGAAAAAAGATAAACGTGTAGCAAATAAGAAAAGAAAAAAAAAGAAATTAATTATATGAAGAACAGTAAGTACTATAGAATTAAAACAATAATAGGAATAAATACACCTGTTGCTTTTGACGAAGAACTAAAAGTATATGAAGAAAACAGGTGTAATAATAGGGAGAAGCTATTGAAGAGAAGAAAAGAAGAAAAATAAGAAGAAATATAGTGTAATGACACGAAGAAGGTCTGAACCAATGGAAGAAGGAGATGAAAGATATGAAAAAGAAGACAAAAAAAACACAAGATAAAAAGAATATTGTAATAACACGAATAAGGGCTTATTGAAGAAGAAGAAGAAGAAGAAGAAGAAGAAGAAGAAGAAATAAAAATTGGAAGAGAAAGAAGATAAATAGGAGGAGGAATTTACGTTGAAAGACTACAGTTACTGCAAAGAAAGACAAAAGCAAAATGGCAAAATCAGCAAAATGCATAATACAAGGAAGCATAATATAGAAGAAAAAAAAAAGGAGAAATGAATAATTTTAAGAAAAAATAAAGAAAGGGCTGAAGGAGAAGAATAAACGCACATAATATTATGAGGAAAAAGTCTGCAGTTGCGAAGAAGGACAAAGGCAACTAGAACAATAATGTTAAAAACACTAAACAATTCTTTAAAAAAAAGAAATATTCGTTTATTCTCGGCTCAAATTTAGAAAGCGTTGAAGAAAACTCCATAGAAAAGAAAGAGAAAAGCCGGATGAATGTTGAATGAGGCCGAAAAGAAATAGAAATAACATGAATGCTAAAATCAGGAGAAAGAAGTTGCGTAATAATGACAACAAACAAAAATCTCCTGATAACAAAGAAGCGAGTAAAAAAGCCTGGAACAAATTGAATAAATAAAAAAAAAAAAGAATGCCGCACACCGGTGAATTCATCAAATCGATTACAACGCAAGCCATATACGAAGATATACGAAAATGCAACTAAATAATTAAATATATCGTTTGAGATCGAATTTTTTATCCAGAAGCGAACCAGTGGCATAATCATACACTTGACAAGGCATCAGTAAATGTATAACACACCAACAAAAAGGCTGATGACTCGAGATAAATCGATTCAAAATAAAATTCATATAATTTACAACTTGATTTTTATTCTGAGAGCAATTTACGATAAAAGATGTTTATTTCGACGTACCATAATCGCTTAAGTACAGTGATACCCAAACGGTGCGCACGTCCTGGGTATGACGATAAACTACATCCGCGTCCTGGGTAAGATGATAAACTACATCCGCGTCCTGGGTATGACGATAAACTACATCCGCGCCCTGGGTTTGACTATAAACTACATCCGCGTCATGGATATGACGATAAACTCCATCCGCGTCCTGGGTATGGCGATAAACTACATCCGCGCCCTCTGTATGATAATAGACTACATCCGGGTGCTGGGTATGATGATAAATTACATCCGCATTCTGGGTATGACGATAAACTACATCCTCGTCCTGGGTATGGCGATAAACTACATCCGCGACCTGTGTATGATGATAAACTACATCAGCGTCCTGGGTATGACGATAAACTACATCCGCGTCCTGTATATGACGATAAACTACATTCGCGTCCTGGATATGACAATAAACTACATCCGCCTCCTGGGTATGACGATAAACTACGTCCAACAACAAGGCCTCTGATAATGTTTTTGAAAAAATAATATTGCCAGTTATAAGTATAATAGTACTATATATTTAATATATATATATATATATATGTGTGTGTGTGTATATATATATATATATATATATATATATATATATATATATATATATATATAAATTTGGCATTAAATGACCTACAGTGGTTGATATGCCATAAAACCCAACTAACCAACCAACCAACCAAACGGTGCTTGCACGCGTCATAAGTGCGGTGGAAGAAGGATAGCAGGTGAGGCGGAATGATTGAAAGACAATCAAAAATTTAGAAAGAGTTTCAGAAAATTAATATGCTAAAAATAGATAAGTTTTAACGCAATAGAATGTAATGAACCTTGACTTGAACTCGAACTCGGCTGTTTGATTGCCTCAATCCATTACATTACATTGCTCCCAATTGTATATATATATATATATAAGATACTTTTGAGATCTGGGTTGAACTTAAGATCAAATAGACTTTTAAAGCATGGAACGTCATTGAGAGTCCAATCGTTCGTCGTTGGAGAAAATACTTGGTCTTATATGGGATGAAACGAAACTAGCTTTTGACTTGAGGTACTGAAATTTACAAAGTATTTTTTCTTCGCTTGTGTTAGGTGATAAAAGTGATCTATTTCAAACCATCGATGACTTTGATTTTTGGAAGTGCGCTCATAAACAGGGTTAACATATCTCTAGATCACACATGGGCAACCTTTTTCGAACAGTGGACCACAAAAGGTACAGTATATCATAAGGTGGGCCGAACTTCTAAAATACTAAGGTTTTTTTTGTTTTTTTTTTTCTTAAATATACCGCAGCCATTTCCTCAACAAAAGCATTTGCCTTAGACATGAGAAAAAATTGACTTTTTTTTTCTTTGGAGAAAATATTTCTTTTATAATTAAAAAATTGAATCCTTGGTATGATAGCATCACGGATGAGAGCATGATTAACACATACTACTTAATGTGATTTCTTTCTGATTTATTCATTTGAATAGACAAAAATATTTGTAAAAGAAGATTAATTATCATTGACATGTCCTGTTTATGAGGCAAAATATGTTTACGCATATGATCTTTATTAAAAATCACCAATGATTTAAAATACTGACAACGTTGTCTTCAAAGAAATTTGACAGAATTCAAGGACCGTTGTACATAACCATTGCTTATAAATGTGGTTATGTGTGAGAGTGTGTGATTGAACAAGTGAGTATGAAAAGAAAAACACTTTAAGAGAGATGAAATGAGGCCGCACATTCAGGAAGCCAAATCGGACCGCAAGTTGATTGCGGGCCGAAAGTTGATTGCGGGCCGAAAGTTGATTGCTGGCCGCAAGTTGATTGCGGGCCGCAAGTTGACTGCGGGCTGCAGTTTGTCCATGACCGGTTTAGATGCTTACTAAGGAACTGAGAATGTTACTAGCAAGATTTTGCTTCCTCTGTGAAATTTTAATTGACTCTTATTCCGTTTGAAAATGTAAATTATATCTCTGGCCTCTAAATGTCAGAGCATATAATGTTGCTTTTATAGGGTTCTGAGGAAGTATGGGGGAAACGGTAGTGATTCCACGGTGTCAGGATTACCTCGGCGGTCGTTTCGTCGGCAATATCTATCCTCTATTCATACTTTCGATGGTTTTTCATCTCATCACGTTATTACTTGTGCCTTTAATGACAAAACATATGACCATACATCGATTTCTTTTTTCTGGCTTCTCAACCCACTCCCACACCAGTAATCCACACATATCACCATCAAGGATTTTTACTGGACATGGACGAAGTATTTACCGTGAGGAATAGATACATGACTTTTTCAAGGCTTTAACTTAACGATCAAGAGCACTTCAAATAGAATCTAGCGATTCAAGTTCGATTTTCGACCGAGGCTGCTTTGATTTAGAACAAACGCTTTACGTCACCTGCTGTATATTACGCTCTTTCACATTGGACTATATACTGAAAAATAACTTACTCTATCTTGCTAGGATGTGTGACTGGGGAGAGTATGAATGAGGTAACACTTTGGCAAACAACTATCCCTAACTTTCTGTTAATACTTCGTACAAGTTCACAGCATTTGTGCAGTGAGTCATTCAAACACGTCATTGATAATTTTATAGATATGTCATATACTACAGAAATTCTTTGTTAAATTCCGCTTATACTTAACATCAGGAAGAGCTAGTAGATATCTCTACAGCATATAATAAGGAATTCTAACAGAGGAAAGCAACGCAACAACTACATAATGATCTTGAATAAATGGATGATAGAAAAGGTTTAGGGGAATAACAAAAAGACCAAATTTATTAAGAGTCATGAAGGACAGGAAATTGTGGAGAGCTATGATCGCCTAAGTTCTGTAGAAGAAGAAGAAGAAGAAGATTTATTTCCCCATTTATATTTCCACGTTATATCCGTGATATAACGGTGCCGACGGAACGGAATGTCTGAAAGGAAAGGCATAAAAATGTTTTGTCTCAAAGAGACTTTTATATCACTAAGACATACACAAAACTATATATACATATATACAAGTGTCTCCACACAGAGAATAATATATCACATATATCTACACACTAAAGCTGAGTTTAAGGCGAAAAAAAGAAGATTCTTACATAAAATATGTAAATACTCCTGTGTCTCGAGAAGCAATCTTAGGTCTCCAGCTTCAAATAGGCTAGATTCATCTATGACCCAGGCGAGGTCATATTCTACGAACGGGAAAGCCAGAGTCTTCGGTTTTCTCAAATTGAGGACTGTAAGCTGGAGTTTCATTCTATTTCTGAGAAAGACATATTCTCAAAGGGAAAAGGCACCATGTGCTTGTAAACTGTCTGGCAGCTCTAAACAAAACTGAAACTGACTGCCGCTTTAGTCACTGTATCGAGTGATGTCACTGAACGATCCTCCAACTGAATGATGTGACTTATCGCCACCAAAAGAAGATAAGTGCTTTCTATATTCCAACAAGAATACACTACATGCGTTTCTTGATACATATTGTTTATGGCCTTATTTCTAGTCTCTTTCAGACAAATAAAAGTAAAAAAAAATGGATTTTATAAAAACGCATGAAAAAAGCAATGTTAAAATTGTTTTTATAGATTTAAAAAATGTGGAAATATAGGTTTCATTTTATTTTATTTTAGATATGATCTTGCAAAACAGTTTATAACAAGTCGAATTTCTTGCTATCTGTCCCTCTTCGCTTTACAAGTAAAGAATAAGTACGTTACTTGGATTTTTGCATACTTTTCAAGCAGAATGCTTCGAGGCAGTCCTTACCGTCACGTGCTTGCAATTCAAACAAATATTACGACAAAGACGTGACAGCAATTCCAGCAACTTGATAGAGATAATAAAACGTAATTTGAGTAATCGTGAAAACTTGTAACTTGCTAAGTATTGAGGCAAAACATTTGGTGGGATATTAAAAAGCAACACAGTTCTGACTAATAGTTAATATCCTTTCTCGCAAGAATTAATAATATTAAAAAGAAAAAAGTTGAGACACAATAAGAATATTTACAAGTGCATGGGAAACCTGTGATTAACTCATCAGGCTTTGTGCAAATGACTTGGGCCATTATAAAAGTAATTTGAAAACATTTGACCCTCATTAGTTGAATAAGATTGGAGTTGTGAAGGGAATTTTTAATTGTTACTTACCACATATGCTATTACACACACACACACACACACATATATATTTTATATTTATATATATATATATATATATATATATATATATATATATATATATACAGTCCGACTTCATCAGCATAATGAAGCTGTACAAGGGTGGCTAGCCAGAATACTGTCGGAAACCAACATGCAACAACGAGTGACAGACGGTTTTCTCTCTGCTTTCCCAGCGAAGAAACGTAGACATATTTGATCGGGGGTGTACCAGTGACGAAAAGTGGGTCCTGTATTACATTCCCAAGCGTACCAGACATTGGTTGTCACCAGGGAAATCTGTGCCTCCCCCCATGTCACACCTCCACATTCAAACAAGATCAAGAAATAATTACGCATTGCCAGTTGTATGTTGCATGTGTAAGAGTAAGAAATCCTCGCTGACAAACCGGTTCGCGTACGATCGCGGAATTTGACGTCGAGCCTGGTCAGTACCAATTCAGGTTATCGCATGGGAATACCAGGTGCTGCGAGCTTGGATGTGAGGCTGGTGTAATGCATAAAAGATCAGAATTCCGGTCAAGTTCGTTATAGTCATTAACACGCAAGTAGTATTAGTGGTAAAGCTCGGCGTTTTCTAACTTCGCTGATTGTAAGAATACACACACACGCACGTAAATGCACAGACGCCACAATCTACACTCACACACACACACACACACACACACACACACACACACACAAAACATATATATATATATATATATATATATATATATATATATATATATATATATATATATATATAGTTTGTGTTAGGGAGAGATGTTTTATGAACGAAATAAATAACAGTTACATTTTAAATGTGAAACTACGAGCTCGATTCAGATTTAATTCTTAAAAACTGCAAGTTCAGTCAGTTACGTACCATAAGTGATACACTAGCCAGATTTTTTTTTGGAGCAGGTTGCGATTTTTCAGCGGTAGACTAGTTGCCAATCAAGGCTTTATATATATATATATATATATATATATATATATATATATATATATTCGTTATGTATAGAAATACACACATATATATATAATATATATATATATATATATATATATATATATATATATTCGTTATGTATAGAAATACACACACACATACACACACACATACATACACATACACACACATATATATTCGTTATATATCGAAAATTATATCATTCGCTTACTTACTACCTATTTTGTCTTTCATTTCTCTGTATATATATATATATATATATATATATATATATATATATATATATATATATATATATATATATATATATATATATATATATATATATATATATATATATATACACATTAGGAGGGCATGGTGGATTGAGGAATCGGAGAGCCGAGTTCGAATTCTAGTCGAATCTATTGCATTCACTTACGTGTTAATACCATTGGAAAAGTCATTAATCCTCTTTTTCTCCCTCCAGGTATGAGAAAATAGCAGGACAGACTGCGTTCTCTAGACTTGGATGGCAACTGGTCTAAGAGATTGACAACTCTGTATTCAAAACCTGCGGAGGCTCGTTTGGGGACCTTGAGGTATGTAATTAACCAGGTCTCTGTATTCGGCCCTTCAAAAGGTTTTTTTTTTTTTGCCTTCACCACTATAATCACATGTACTGGTGTCTGGCTGTCGGTTCCTAGGAACTGAACTGGTTGGTCCTCATAGTCCAACATATATATAAAAGAATAATGGCTAAAAAGATCCGTCATACGTATCAAAATTTGATTCAAAATCTGGACAAATTACCAAAAATAGACATTTCAACGGGGTGATGTCAACATTTCAATACAAGGAAAGTTGGCTCCCTGTGCCGCGCCAGGAAATTTTTCTCCCCGGAATCGATCCTTCAGATCTACAAATCAACAATTCGTCCTTGCATGGAGTATTGCTGCCATATATGGTATGGAGCCGTGTCTGTTTGCCTCGGGGTTCTTGATAGGCTCCAAAGGCGGATATGCAATATAATTGGCCCTGTTCTGGCATCTCGTTTACACACACTCTCTCACAGACGCGCCGTCGCCTCTCTCTGTCTTTTTTTACAAATACCTCCATAGTAATTGCTCCGAGTAGCCGCATTCGCTGGTTCCCAGACTTCATGAATTCAAGCGCCCTGCAAGGCTGGCATCCAGTACTCACCCTTTCACTGTTGAAACTATTAAATGTAGCCGTCTCTTCTACTCCAATAGCTTCATATCTCGCACCTCTCGTCTGTAGAACTCCCTTCCCTATTCTGCTTCCCTGAGAACTATAATCTCCAAATATTCAAACGTAATATCAATCGACATCTCCAGTTGCATTGATCCTATCCTTCTCCTCATCCTTTCCTCTATCACTCCTATCTGATCTTGCTCCAAATCTTCTGTAACCCCTTGCTTCCTAGTGACTTCTCACCTTGCTTGGGATGAAACGCTTTTAAACGCTTTTAAAAAAAAAAAAACCTGCGTTGTACATTAAATTAAATTTTCAACCATAGTCATTTAATACGTATGAGCCATGGTATTATTTGTAACTGAAAAAGAAAAAAAAACATAATCTAATACACCGAAGGAATCATTTAAATGACGAATCTTTCCTTTAACTTTTATATTATTTTATTCGTTTTAATTCCGGCTTTAAGTCAATGTAATGCTTATGGAAGATTAAATTCAAGTGCCTCTGTATCCACGACGACTGCTTCTAGCATTATACATATTTATTGAACCGACCTTGCTCTTTATACATATACATTATACATATACATTATACATATACATTATACATATTTATTGAACCGACCTTGCTCTTTATCATTTTCCAATATTGAACACTTATCTTCTAGTCTCGAGAATAAACAGAAGAAATTGTACGTCGAAGGAACCTTTTACGACTACGGTACACATTGGCGCCTCGGAACAAAGCAGTGATGAGCCTTTTGAGTAGCTATTCAGGCCGTTGTCACATCTTCAAAATTGCCCGAGGTTATCCACTCATTGCAGCAGTGACCTCACTGGCGACTAGGTAAGGCGTGCAAAAGGATGTGGTTCATCTTGGCAAAGGCTGATTGGAGGGCATTGAGAAAATACGTAAAACAGGGAGAGGAGGTGGAAAGTAGAGAGATGGAAGAGTAGGTATGTATTGGGAAAAGGAAATTCAAGGAAAATCAGAGTAAAAAGAAAATAAGTAAGAAATAGTGACAACGGAAGAAGATGGAAAAGAAAAAAAATGGAATTAGAGAAAAAGAAAAGAAAAAAAACATCCAAAGAATGAAGGTAATCTAATTTCGAAGAGTTTATCCGAAACTGGTGTTAAATATCAGATCATGAATGCCTAACGAAGTATCTTCACAAAAAGAAATAAATGAAGAGGAAAGAACTAGGGAATCTAAAGAAGAAGAAGAATCCTTGATATGAAGAAAATAAAAGATTAAGAATACGAATCTGAATAAGAAGTTGGAAGATTTTGAAGAAGAATATGAATGAAAATCTGAAGAAGAATAAATAAAATAATAAAAAGAATGAGAAGAGGAATAAGAAAAATAACCTGAAGATAAATCTGATGAGGAAGAAAGAGAACGTGAAGAATAAGAAGAATGGTAAGAAAGTAAGGAAGAAGAATCTTGAGAAAAGCTTGGAGAATAAAAAGATGTCGGAGAAATATATGAAGAATTTTAAGGATGTGTAACAAGAAGAAGAATTTGAAGAAGACAAAGAATCTGAAGAAAAAAGGGCAGATGAAATAGAAGAAGAATCCGATGAAGAAGAAGAATCTGAAGAAAAAGTAATAGTGGCAGATGAAAAAATGAAGAAGAATCTGAAACAAATCCCAGAAGGAGAAGAAAAATAAGTAGAAGAAAAATCTGAAGAAAACGAAAAAGAAAGAAAGAGAAGAATGAGAAGAAAGAGAAGAAGCATGTAAAGAAAATGAAGAAAGCGAATCTGGAGAAAGAATTGAAGAATTAAAAAAAGAATCCGCAGAATAATCTGAGAAAGAAGAAAAAGAAAATTCCGAAGAATAAGAATACAAATAAAAAAAAACGGATTCGGAATAAAAGGAGAAAAACTAAAAAAAAAACGAAAAGTCTAAAGATTACGTATCAGTAAATGAAAAAATGGGATTTTATCTAAAAGGAAAAAGGAAGAATACAAAGATATTACGATTCTGATGGAAAGTATAAATAAAATGGAAATGACCAGCAGATAGAATGAGACACAATAAAAATTAGAAAACCAAAGGCAGAAATTTCATTCTGTGTATGGAGGAGTAAGGGAAGAAAAGAACGTGAATAAACAAAAAAAAACAATGAAATTATTTCAAACTGTCGATAAGTTGACGCATACCTTTTGAAAACCATGATAAAAAAATGTGTAGAATTCTCGAGGGTCGAAGGAAACCACACGCCCATATTCAAAATCGCACTGCTTGAGATTGTCTGTTTAGGGGTAAATAAGTAAATAAAGTTATTTTTTCTGAATTAAAAATAATAAAACCTCGTTTAAATCAATTTGAACTACATAGCTCTTATTGTAATATACAAATCATACACACACAGACAAACATATATATATATATATATATATATATATATATATATATATATATATGTGTGTGTGTGTGTGTGTGTGTGTGTGTGTGTGTGTGTGTGTGTGTGTGTGTGTGTGTGTGTGTGTGTGTGTATGTATTATTCTTAGAACAGGGAACATTTTATTAATCAAAAATACCATACAAATGTAATGCGTTAAAATTTCAATTTCTAAGTTTAATGAAATTAAAACCTTTGGTCCACCTGAGTGTCCCGTCTATAAGAGATTACTCTGGGTCGGTTCCTTTAGTCAGTCTTTGCCTGGCAAGATCTTCTTTACTGTCATGAACTGCTTCAATTCTGTAGTAGTACCGAACATCTTTTCTACTAGGAGTGCTTTTCCATCTGTCCGTAAGGATGTCTTGCCCACCAATCAGCAACAATATATAAAAAAAACAAACTAAAATACATGTATGTAGATTTTTTGTACTACCCATTTTTACACACAGACACACACACACACACATATATATATATATATATATATATATATATATATTATAGATAGATAGATAGATAGAGAGAGAGAGAGAGAGAGAGAGAGATGATAGAAAAACAAACAAGTAAGAAACAGATCTTCGTCTAACTTGTTTTACTATATTAAAGCTTCGTCAGAAATCAAGGTGAAAATGATAAAAAAAATGATTAAAAGGAAACAGATTAATTGTACGTCATAGGTTATTCCATTACTTAGATACGTGTCATATGTATTGAATTAACAGTTAATGTTTAAATATGCGTAGCAAACATTCTCGACGCTAAAGTGTGTACAATTTAGTAATATTCCAGTTAGATGATATATATATAACGTCATCCACAGACAGACTGTTTCGCAGCTCATCAGTGCGGCTAGACATCCAGTTGCCTCTAGCTAGGATCGAAACCCGACTGATTTGGTGTCAGTCGGAGATTCTAACCATTAAGCCGTCGGGATGAAGGTAGATCTTTAGCGTATTTATTTTTAGAAACACGCCCAGTGACCGACAGTGTCTAAATAGCTATAAATAGTCACTGTTTACCAACCCACACCTCATCCCAAGAGAGCTCAACTGAAATTAATATATCTACTAAGATTATATATATACCTACTAGGACTATCCGTAGTTTATTAAATAGCACCAGCAGACAACATATTACATCCGATGCTTGCATCTATCAAATATCATGCAAAAATTGTGACCTAAAATATGTGGGTGAAACAGGTAGGTCCTTAAAATCTCGTGTTTTCGAACATAAACGAGATATTCGTCTCGGTAATTTAACAATGCTTTAGTTGTACACACAACTAAAGCAGATCATAATTCGATTTCGATTCCGTGAAAGTATTAAAATATTTTCATAATAAAAATCTCAGGAGGATTTATGAAGCAGGTATAATATCCATCTCACGCACGGTGAATACTAGACCTGGTTTCTTTAATATTTCCCCTTTTTAGCGAGATTGATGCTCGACAAGCATACACATAAGAATTTTAGAACCTAATAGAATTCTTTTCATTTTCTTTTTCTTTTCATTTCAAAATAATCACAAACTTTTTAGGAATACGTTATGAAAGCGTCGCCCATGTGACGACAGCGTGACCATGTTAGACGGAAGGCTGATCATTTTAAAAATTTTCAGTTATCTGTTCTGAATAAGACTTGTGTTTTTATGTCCATCGTATTTGTCATATTGAAATGAATTGTATTTTGATGAATATTGTCTTGAAAAGGTTTAATAAACCGAAACGTCAGACGTCGACATTTCTTTCATTTAACTACATTTAAGGATTTTGTTTGTTTTTTCAAAATTTCTTCATTCTGTCGGATTTATATCCATTTACACTTGCTTATATATATATATATATATATATATATATATATATATATATATATATATAATTTTAGTAGATATATTTCAATATCTGATTACGTTCAGCTTTCATAAACAAATATAATATGTTGACGTGGTTTTATCATGTATAAAATATCGCAAATTCGCGTCTGATTTTCAGTTTAATGAAATATCGCGTCTTCATATGCCAGTTTGTGTTGTCTGGTCATTTTTATCTTATGAAATATATGGAGTCTGAGTTTCCAAAAACTTGATAATATTTTATTGATGTTTACTTATTTGGTTTTAAGCTTATTGCTATTGTTGCATACCCCCACCCTCTTCTAGACAGGTCTTGAACACTGCACCAAATAGGCAAAGTGTTGCATAGTCCTTTTGTTGTCTGTAGACAAGATTGAAGTTTATAAGCAGTAAATTCGACCTTGTCTACCGAAAGGTTCTTTGTGGCCCAGAGGTAAGGCACGTCAGCGTAAATGACGGTTCCGTATAGGATGCAGGTTCGAATCCTGTCAAAGAACGAATATTTTCTATGAAAATTTCTCGGACATTCAGGCCGGTAAATGTTATTTAATACTGTTTATCATAAACAGAGCATTTGCTTAAATACTTGTATCTATAAATAACAACGTTAAACATAAAAAATGTCTTTAATAAATATATATATATACGAGACGAAAATGCTGATTCGAATATATATATATGGTGATTCGAATATATATATATGTATATATTCTAATCAGCATTTTCATCTCGGTTATTAAACCTACAGTCTTGACCTTGAACCTTCAAGCGTTTCACTTTGATCTCGTTAACCATCTAGTAGATTACAACCGAGGAGATTTGTCTCGTTTTGCTCTCCATGTTTAGGGGAGATAACTCTTATCAGTTACTAATCTCCAATGTTATTCACTTTTTTGCCGATAATCCAATTTTTCTACGGAACCAGAATATGTGAATGTTTACCGTTATCAGGTAGCAGGTTTGAACTAAAAATTTCCAGGTATATTTATATCATTTCGACTTGCCTAATCGTTATTTTTCCGGCCTTCTACAGGTGTCAGGTATTAAAGAAACACATCACCGTATATACTGAAACCGTTAAGTGTCTCTAGATCATATATCTCCTGGATTCCTTATATCTTGAAGAAAGTGTTAGGGTGCAGTAAGCAAAATGATTATGGTGGTTTAAATGTTGACGATTAGTAATAATTGCATCTTTGTATCACTGTAACGATATCATCCTCTAAACTATATTTTCATTTGCCAAAATATATCGCATTTAATCATCCACATGCAAAAATCACACAGCTTCAACGGACTGCAGATTTCCCCTCCTACTTGTTACTTACTTTCATTTTATTGGCCTGTTTACTTGAAAAAAAACTGTCCACGGTAAGTGACAGAAAAATAACGCTTAATGTAACGTATGATCATAGATACTAAAGAACACTGTTTTTATTTTTACCCTAATTTTATCATATTTTTCTCTGCGCATTCAATCAATTACCCTATTTTTATTTTTATTTTCTTTTGATCTGAAACGTGCTTCAATCACATCATTTTTAGTCAATGCCAATATGTTCCTTCGTCGTTTTTTTATTAAACTTTCTAATTAGATATATGCGTCAGCGTTCATATAAATCTCTTTTTTATTGTAGTTAATTCAACTGCATTGGATGAGAGGAGACTGCGCACAATCGTGCCAATGTCATTTCCGGTTTCATTATATCCGCCGATGTCGGGCTTTCGCCGTCGTGTTACCGCGTGAAGTTTGTGATGTTTAGTTCATTCTCTTTTATTTTTATTTTTTTTTTCTTACTGACAGGAGGTAATAGTTCTCGGCTTATAACAAAAGATGTTTCCCGCGTAATAAGGGAAAACGAAAGGAAAGTAAAAAGGTGAAAAACAAAAAAATGGATTAAAACAAATTTAAAAAGACAAAAACAAAAAAATTCGAGAGAAACAAAAGGATAAAAAAAATTACACATACACATACAAGAAATACTTAAATGTGTGTGTCTCTCTTTCGTCACAGAAATCAGCCATTTTGTTCTTTATGTGACTTGAGTGGCCATGGGATGTTAATGCAAGATGATGGAAGGATTTATCACATTGACTGGTTAAGGACACATGCAGTTTGCCTGAAGATCAATAGAAAGGAACGGCTGGGATTTCGAAATAAAAGTGAGAGTCTGAAACCATAACAAGTTCAATAAAAATCCTTTTAAAATAATACGGTAAGGATAGGTCTAGAATTAAAGTGGTAAATAAAAGTTAAATACGAAGAAAAAATATTCCACTTAAGGACTTCTAAATTCGGTCTTAAAGTTTACAGTAGTTACAATTACACTAAATCAAGCACGCGGGGAGAGAGAGAGAGAGAGAGAGAGAAAGAAAGAGAGAGGAAGATAGAGAAATACACATTCGAGCCAAAACATGATAATTATTTTTTTAATCATTTCACCACAAGCAAGACGATAAATGCGACTAGCATTGAATGGCTTAAGGAGAGTAAAAGAGATAGAAAGGACAATAAAATAACGGTTTACAAGGAGATGGAATTTAAGGATTGACAGTGAACTGAAATTTTTGAAACAGGAAGAGAATTGTAAAACAGCGAAATTCAGGAGAAAAAGCTATTAGCAAAGAATTGTGAGAACAACTTGTAATTTTAATACTAAAATTACGAAACCTAGCTGTTAATCTAATACTACGTTTAAGTTCGTGAAGGCGATGTACCAAAGATGTAAACTGATCAGAACAATTATACTGGAAATATTTATAGGAGTGAGAAAGGGAAGATACGTTACGGTGATGGGAGAAATGACTGAAGTTAAGATGTCAAGTCAGCGCCGAAAATGTTACCGATTCTCCCTTTTATTTTTTCAGAAATATCCAGATATAAAACAGAAGTCAAAGACTATATATAGCAGAGCATTATTCCATGCATGGATAAAGAGTAAATATGCAAGATATATACGATGCTGACGTAGAGAACCGATTTTCCTAACCGACTTAACAATTGATACAATGCAACTATTACACTGTGAGTGGAAAATGTGAGATCAAGACGGCACGGTGACGTGTTCTCCTGAAAGTTAGCATCAGCTATACTGATGGAAGGCAAAAAAAAAAAACGGAATTTAAGATGATCAATACAGACAGAGCCTTTTTTTAATCACTTCAACCAAAGTAAGAAGATAACTTCACTAAGATAAAGGGACCTACTGGAAGTAAAATAAATATTTCATAAGGAACGGATAAACCCAATCCTAAAGAGGTTTGGTTTGTTTGTTTAGTATTTATCAATCCACCCACGAGGATAGAATGTGTCACAAGGCCGGTTTAATGTGGGTATCCCCGAGCCCGTAGGCTCGGCCAAAAATATAGCCTTTTTGAACCCGCCTAGACGGATTCAGGCCCTGTCTACCTCCCCGAACGAAACCTTTCCCTTCGTCCGAGTTCCTCTCTGCTAATGCAGAGAGTTCGACAGACGCCGACTCGGAAGCTCACAAAGGCAGCGTACTACACTTTGATCATTGCCCCCGGGCCGAGCAGCTTTTGGTTTGTTTGTTTCATTGCATATCAAACCCGTATGGGCAATTTAATGCCTAATTGTGTATTTGGTTTGGTTTTATTTGGTTTGGTTTTGTTTGGTTTGTTTTGGTTTGGTTTGGTTTCATTTGGCTTGTTTTACGGCATCAACCTCAATGGGTTAATTAATGCCGACAAAATTTTAATTGCTAGGAATATTATTTTCCAAAAATATATTGTTGGTAATAGCTTTTTTCTTTAAAAATCTATTTCTGGCAATATTTTTTTCTTCAAAGATCTATTTCTGGCAATATTTTTTCTTCAAGTAATCTATTTCTGGTAATATTTTTCTTCAAAAACTTAAAGGTGGTAATTTTCTTTGCTTTTATTTTTGAAATATGTATAGCTGGTAATATGTTTTTTCAAAAATGTATTGCTTGTAATAATGTATTGTTGGCAATATTTTTTTTTTCAAATATTTAATGCTGGAAATAATTTTTACAAGGTATTTCTGGTATTAAAATCTATTTTTACACTTTCGTAATGTTTTTTTACGCCAGTTTTTGACCATTTGCCGAAAGCTTGGACCCTAACAGAAATTACCACCCCGTGACAGGGTTTACCTGGGAACAACAGCAATTAAGAGATGCTTCCACGCTACACAAAACCCCCTGTTCAGAGGCCTTGTTTTGGAGCGTATCGTCTTACCAAGTACGCAGATGTAGTGTATCGTCATACCCAGAACAGGTGCGATTTGGTAAATTTTTTCCAAACTGTATTGCTGGTGATTATTTAATTTTTTTCCAATAATTTATTGCTGTTATTTTTTTTCTAATGTATTTTTATATTTTCAGATTTTAACCCAAGTTTGGAGGTTAATAATTTGCCCGTAGCTTGGATATTATCAGGTGCAACTGTCCTGAATCAGGTTAGATTTGAGAACAACAGCAATTAACAGGTGATTCCACGCTATTCAAAACCTCCCAATCAGATGCTTTGCTGCCGGATGTACTTTAAAATTATACCAAGGATGGCCCGTAAAACGAAAACTACGGATAACTACTACTGTTTTTAGATTTTTAGCACCCATTATGCAAAAATATATAAAAAAAATATCGACTCAGGAATCATTGAAACATCTTACGTAACACTGCCATATTTAACATATGATTATCCGCCAACGTCATATTTGTATTTTGAGACGCAGTAACTCTGTCAAACATACAAAATATATTAGCCCAATTTTGACAATAGCAGTTACTTTATTCATAACCACTGACAATATTTACCTATGTTTATATTGCATTTCTCTTGCAAAATTATTTAAAATTAATGTTTTTTGCTAAATACTTATGAGGAAAAAAAATCAACAGTATATGGGGTTACTATGTCCACATAGTATGCACACACACACAAATATATATATATATATATATATATATATATATATATATATATATATATATGTATGTATGTATGTATAAAAACTAAATAAAACACCGTTTCTGTCGTATTCAATGAAATGTGCATATATATATATATATATATATATATATATATATATTATTCGTTTTCTTAGTTTGGTTGTTCATTTTTCAGTTGCTATGTTATGTATAAAAACTAAATAAAAGCACCGTGTCTGCCGTATTCAATGAAATGTGCATATATATATATATATATATATATATATATATATATATATATATATATGCATATTTCATTAAATACGACAGACACGGTGTTTTTATTTAGTTTATATATATATATATATATATATATATATATATATATATATATATTTGTGTGTATGTATAAAAACTAAATAAAAACACTGTGTCTGTCGTATTCAGACACGGTGTTTTTATTTAGTTTTTATACAATTTCTCATGCGAGCTTATAATTTTTTTCTTCTTTTCGGTTGATAAATTATATAATAACTGTTCGAATGTTCTTTTATCCGAGCGCTTTCGGCTATACATTTAGCCATTTTCAAGGATTAAATATTTTAACTGTTAAATAAGAAATACTTTGTTGTATGTATATTTTATAAAATGTTTTCATTTTACAAAACACGGTCAAGATATTGTGTCCATGTTCAAAGTTAATATTATTAAGTGTTTTTTTTTGTTTTTTTTTTAATAAGGCTTCCATTATTTTTAGCCGTTTTTTGCATGTAGATGATGCTATTATATTTGTGTTGTCAACAAGAATGTTACGAATAGTGTCCGGTAGGTCTCCATGAATATTTAAATGAGATCTATTTGAGCTATGGCCAGAAAGGTGTAGAGTGATTCTGTGTGTCAAACATGTTGTAGTGTGGCCTATAAAATTATTTACGAATTTTGATTGATCAGGAATACAATTCCTTAATTGGCATTTAAATTCTTAAATAATATTTGCCCTATTTAATTTTGTTCTAGGAGTTGAATTATTATTTTTAACTATAAGGTTAGAGGTTTTAAATTATTTGTAATAAATAATTAATCTAACTTTTTTTATTGTCAACTGGTGTTATGCATTTTTTTATAATGTTCTTAATTCTGCTCTCATCCTGTTTATAATTTTCGTTCATCTGAGTTTTTATAAAAAATATTGATGTTATTGTTTATGTTTCTGTTCTCGCCGTTGCTATTAGCTACCTTAGATAGAAAACGCCTAATGTGGAAATCCAACAAATGATTAGGAAATCCGTTATTAATCAGCGTCTGTTTTATATTGTTTGATGTTAACATTTTTTAACAGTGAGAAATTTATTTATTGAAAAATAATTTTGAACAAAGTAACTATAAACATTTTTTTCTATCCTCTGCCAGCCGCAATGATGGAGAAAGCATTAGCTCAAACCATCGCCAGTGAGACACGCTGCAAGAGCCACTCCGTTTCGCGAGGCTCGTCCCTTAATCGATACGAAATCGCGCCAATCCTCCAAAGGAACGCCATCGAACGAGGGCCAATAACCCCTGAAGTCCCTACTAGTACAGGAGTAAAAAAATCTATCAGCAAGAGAAGAATATTTAACTAATTTTTTATCTCTGTGTCTCGGGCGACAGACCCCGGCTCAACCGCGGGCCTGATCAAATTACCGGCCGAAAATTTATCGGCACAGGTCGCATCCCAAATCAATGAATTCCCCATTTAAAAAGGGAAAATAGTAATGCCATCCGGCCGCTTTCCGTCACCGCGGTCGAGGCCTACGGGTTTGATTTGGGAAGGGAACCCAGCTGCACCCAAACCTCTTCTGATGATGTCGTTTATTGCTGCATGCCGTGGAAAGCGGCCGGAACTACTACGACAGGAGAGAGGATGCAAACCAAACTCATCGATGGAATCTCCATATCTGCATCTGTGACGCTTACATAATTTGAGTCCAAGACAGATCGCAACTCCGACCCGAGTGCACTCATCATCTAGAAGGGTACCGGTAGATGAAGAGGACACTGCATTCGGTTGTGAAGCAGACAGTAGACAGGCGAGGCGAGGCGATGCTGATCCAGAGAGAGCCTCAGATTAGTAAAATTGGCCTCGCATTTTATTTTATCCCAGTTTCTTTTGTTTTGATGTGTCTAGTGGGATAGAAAGTAAGCTTGTTCGAAAGAACTATCCGAGAAACACTGAGACGATCCACCGAGTATCTCATCAATTAATTCGCGACTGATCGAAAGTAAAGAAAGATAAGCTGGAAGGGCCAAATCTACCGCTGATCGAAGGTCCAGGCCTCCAAAATTCAAAGGGAGCTTTGCCTGCCTCCACCCAGTGTCGTCGAAATTAAGGTTGTAAATTAGCTCCGCGTATCTCTTAATTGTGATATCTATCTCATTTAAGAAATCCTGTTCGAGGTAGCAAGGGGCATCTCGGAGAGTGTAGAGGAATCTCGGTAACGAAAAACTGTTATTCACGAGGGTGAGGGCTGGATGTGCATCAATTAATTGCAATTTCTCAGTCATTCTTGTTAGAATGACATGCTTAATATTCAAACACTATCGGACGACCATTGGAAAAACTGGAGAAAAAATAATGTGTAATTCCTCCTTAGGTGTTATTTTTATATCCTCGAGGATGAGTCTAATATACCGGATAGCACTCTCGAAATCATCTGCAGTATAATTCAAGTTTATTATCTCTGATTTGGACGAGTTAACCTCAAGTCCAAGCAGAGATAAAGCAGGAATATCTCGTCGGATGTCAGCAGCTACGGCCTCGATGGATCCTCCCAACGTTGCATCAAGATAACATATATTGAAAGGAGAGGCGATGGAACGAGCTACCCCGTCAACAGCTATCGCAAATAGGAGCAGAAGAGATAATATTATCGGAGGCGATCAACATACTTGGATGACTTTATGGAAGATGAGCCAGTTTAAATATGAAAGGAGTCCATTGATGGCAAACTTTCAGGGCATGATCCCTTCTGATGCTATTGAAAGCGTTTTTCATATCCAATATTAATAAGATACGGGGGAAAGCACATGATATATTCTCACATCGACCCTGTATGCCTACCCCGAGCTGGACAGGTCGCAATATAATGCCCTATCTCCTTCACAACAACTCTACAAGCAATTTTTGCCGCGAGACGACGAAAAAAGATCCCACCAGAGATACTTCCGTCTTTATTTTTTTAAAGTCGTTAAGTTGGCTGAAAATATTAAGTCGCAAGCATGTTGGGGTATCTCAGCTCGGAAAAGGATATAAATACGAGCTGTTATGGAACTTTTCAAATGTTCACCAGCTTCGGCAGTGTGGGCAGCAATTGTCCTTGATGTGACCAGATCGAAGGCCGTCCACACCTCCACTGCTGCTTCCCGAGAAAGACTTCAGAGCGGCAACCATTGCTTCCTTTAAGATTTCAATATTTGAATCATTGTTTTCAATCTGAACGAATCTGACATCTGATGGTGGCGCAGGATGTTTCCGACGGAGCTCTGTGAGAACTTCTGTTGTAGTAGCTAGTATAGTATCGGATGAGGACAATACTCTAACTGCAGCTGAGACATCGCCCTCGATCAACTTAGCATTGACAAGGGCATGGAGTCTCTTAGAATCGTCGACTGTAGATGAAGGATGAAATCTATTATGATTAGAAAAATTAGAAAATTCGGTATATCATTTATTTTATACGAATTGAATAAAGAAATGTTATTTTTCATAATAGATGCGACAGATGATGCAGGGTCCTTATTGTAAGGAATGCCGAGCACAAGTGTTGCGAAAGAGAAAACGTGATCTCAATCAAGTTAAGTGCCTGCTCTATGGCAGTAGCCAAGGCATCGACTGCCGGGATTCTGACAGATTTAGGGATTTTTAAAGGCACCTTCCGGAATTGCCTAAGGAGTGAGGTTGCCCTCAAAACATCAATGGCATCTCTTTGGATCGGTTCATTATGTTGATGGATCACACTATCTTGTAGAGGCGAGAGCGACAGGCAATGTGAACAACTCCAAACAACCAGAGACGCTGAAGCATTTCTAGTCACTCCCACGAAAGATAAATGTAAAGACCGTTGACAATGTGAATAACTTTTGATTCTTTTACGCTTATTAATGCTGCCACAAGAACAGCAACGATCACATTCCAGCAAAGAAGAAGGAAGAGACATTTTTCTTCCCGCCTTTTTCCTAAAATTAATGTAAAACTTCTTTTCTGTTACTTCTTGTAATCTCAGTTTCACATTAATTTCATTTTTTTCTTTGAAATCAAATCTTCGAAAAAATACTGTCTTGAATTGCAGATCCTTTACAATAATGTTTACAGTTTAATTCAATAATGAGTATTCCTTTTACTATTCAAATTCTTATTTACCTTACTTAATGCTTAATCCGACATTTTTACCTTCTTAAAAATCCGTTGAAATCAGCAGGGCTACAAAAAACAAGTCTTCTCTCTTTCAATTTCAAGCGTTAAGAATTCTTCCTTTCTTAGATGTTCTTGTCGATTTTAGTAATAATACTTTAAAATCTTCTGTTTATAAAAAAACAACTAGTAAAAATTCTTGCCATCTTAATTTCTCTAGTGAATGCCGTTATATATAAAATAAGTGTTATTAAAAATTTTCTCAAGAGAGCGTATGAGAATTTATCCTCTCGCACGCTTTTCTTTAATTCGTTAAATTTAATTTGTTTAATTCGTTAAGGAAAAGCGTGCGAGAGAATGAGTTCTGATGCGCTCTCGTGAAGAAATTTTTAATAACACCTATTTTATATCTAAGAGAGCATTCACTAGAGAAATTAAGATGGCAAGAGTCTTTACTTCTTAGTTTTTTATAAACAGAATTGTAAAAGTATTATTTGTCAAATGGATGAAAACATCTAACAAAGGAAGTTTATTTTTTTCATTAAGTTCACAAGTAAAATTTAGGACGGAATTTTGTTGAAATGTAGCTTTCAGATCTTCTATTTCTTTCTTCTTTTCAGCTAAAATAAATATGTCGTCTACATAACGAACATATATTTTAGGTTTAATAACTTTAGTAAAAACATTGTTTTCAACATGGAACATATACTAATTGGTGAAGCACGGCCCGAGAGGGTTTCCCATATTCAATCCATCAGTTTATCTGTAAATAGTACCATTCTGGCTACAAAAAAGAAGTCTAGTGGTGCAAGTGAGCAATAGTTTTGTTAAAATATTGATTTGGATTGATGGAGTTGGAATTAAATTATTTTTATACACCGAATTAATGATAATATCAATAGTTTCGGAGACGGGAACTTTAGTAAAATATTTTTCTACGTCAAGTGACCCTTAAATGCATTGGTTTGTTTTTAATTTTATGCTTTTACGAACATTCGAACAGTCGAACAGTTTTTATATAATTTATCCTCGTCTTGAGGAATTGTATTAAAAAAACTAAATAAAAGCACCGTGTCTGTCGTAATCAATGGAACGTGCATGAAAGAAGGATTGCTGCCTAAATACACTAATATATATATATATATATTTCTCGGACATTTAGGCCGGTAAATGTTATTTAATACTGTTTATCATAAACAGAACATTTGCTTAAATACTTGTATCTATAAAAATAACAACGTTAAACATAATAAAATGTCTTTAATAAATAAATTGTCGGACCTTGTCCATTTCTTAATATATGACGTCATTTGTTTACATTCGATACGCCAGAGCAGTTATGAATGTACGAGATTCATGGAAGATTGAAGTTTATAAGCAGTAAATTCGACCTTGTCTACTGAACGCTTCTTTGTAGCCTAGAGTTAAGGCACGTCAGCGTATATGACGGTTCCGTATAGGATGCAGGTTCGAATCCTGTCAAAGAACGAATATTTTCTATGAAAATTTCTCGGACATTCAGGCCGGTAAATGTTATTTAATACTGTTTATCATAAACAGAGCATTTGCTTAAATACTTGTATCTATAAAAATAACAACGTTAAACATAAAAAATGTCTTTAATAAATAAATTGTCGGACCTTGTCCATTTCTTAATATATATATATATATATATATTAATCAGTTTGACCCCATGCATGAGAGTAAAGTCACTCAGAGACAAAGGGGTACTGCGTGTGGAAGAATAAGGAATAGAAAAATAAGTAATGAGCGGGAAGACAGAAGAATATTCAGGAGGACGGTTGGTAGGAATTGATATTGGATTTAAAATTTAGGAGGAAAAGTTGGTAAGAAATCATAGAGCCGTGAGTTCCACAAGCGAGAAGTGCTTTGAATCAAACTGTCATCATAGAATTTAAAGCTGTATCTATCCAATATATATATATATATATATATATATATACACACACACATATATATATATGCACACGCACACACACACACATATATATATGCACACACATATATGCACACACACACACACATATAGATATGCACACACACGGACACACACACATATATATGCACACACACATATATATGCACACACACACATATATATATGCACACACATACACACATATATATTTATGCACACGTACACACACACATATATATATATGCACACACACATACACATACACACATATATATATGCACACACACATACACATAGATATATATACACACACACACACACACATATATATATATATATATGCCCCCCATATATATATATATATATATATATATATATATATATATATATATATATAAATGGGGAGGTTGGAACACTAGGTTTCACGTTTCTGCGATTCTCAGAGTTTGTCTGAAGATCTCAAAAGCGTGAAAACTAGTGTTATAGACTCACATCCACATAACTAAATATATTAGCTCTTTCACTGATATTGAACGCTTTTCAATAAGCACCGTACATATAACATATCTGAAAAATATGCGACAATTTGCCAAACCAGATGGGTTTCGATCCTGGCTTGACGCAGTCGGATATCTAGCCAGACTGATGAGCTGTGATACAGCGAAACAGTCTGTCTGTGGATGATAATATATACTCAACCGAAAAAGTTAAAATTCGGTTGTGCACTCTTGAAAGATAAGTGCGTATTTGTAAACAATGTCTAATACAACTAATATTACAAGGCTTCTTCCGCTTCTTCGAATTGAGCACTGTCAGTCAATGGCGTGTTTATTCACAGAATAATTAAAAAATCGCCTTTCTTTCAACTGTGTGCCGATGTCTTAGGGGAAAAATATCCGATTGTTACTGAATAATTCGGGTTTTCGATTCTGGCTTGACGCAATCGGATGTCTAGCTACATTGATGAGCCTTGAAACACCCTGTCTGTGGATGACAATATGTAGGCATATATTTTATCATCCACACACAGGTTATATACAGGAAGTGGCCGAAATACATACATGTTAAACTATCACGTGTTTGGTTCATTGGGCTTAGGTAATTATGTCTTCATCTTAGCACTTTTCTTTGAAATGTCATGAGTCGTCACCATCGCTTCGTTCGGTTCATACCATACGTTTGATTTTGAGAAAGGTTTCTTTTTTTTTTAAGACTGGTGAATTTGTAATTGCAACAGCTTTTCTTGCTCATTTCATGTATTGTTGGAATGATGCTGTTTCGAATAGAAAATCAGTGATGCTAGGTTGACAATTTCAGTGGAACGTGTTCAGCGCTTACATGAAAGCCACCGGGAAGACCTCGATTACCTCAAATTTTCGGGTGATGCAAAACTTTAGAAATAGTCTGCAACAGTTCATATAGCCATTTGTTTAATCAACGGTGAAATAAAGTATATAATACCGGTTACATCTGACTTTTTTTTCAAGCTTTAAAATGTCGGTGACATTGCTGATGTACCCTATACATACATAGATACATATATGTATGCATGCATACATATGTGTGTGTATTGTGTGTGTGTTTGCGCGCTGCACAGACACACACTGGTATTCCACTGTTTTGATTAAACAAAAGAAACACTTTCCATATATATATATATATATATATATATATATAAGTTATGAAGAACTTTGTAAACCGAATTGGTAAATCCAAGGAGGATGAAATCCTGAGAGCTCAATGTGAAGAACAGAGCTAATATTTAATGAAAAACAGACCACTCTCCCCTCTCTCTTTGCAATAAAACTCATTTGGATACGTCTGCCTTTTTTCCACATTTTTCTCTTTTTTCCTTTTACTTTATTTCCTTTCCTCACTATTCCTATATATCATTTCCGTTTTTTTAACCATATAAATAGGTCAAGGTTAGGTCACTCCTCCTACCCCAGTATAAAGCTTATTTAAGAGAGATATAAATTTAACCCTCCCCGTTCTCTGTATCGTCTCTTTAACCGCCACTTTCGCCCTCCCTGTTTAATTACAAAAATTACACTACCCATCAATTTCTAATCCCATTTTTCGTCTCATTTCATTGTTGGAAGTGTTACCTGATGATCCGAAATTGGTGAAATAAATTATTGTAATGTTACATTAAAGTGGTCTGTTTTTCATTAAATCATTATATATATATATATATATATATATATATATATATATATATATATATATATATATATATATATATATATATGCATGTATGTATATATAAGAATATAGCTATTGAGTTGGTGCATAATTATTTTTAAATGAGTATGATTATCAACACGCATTTTTATAATGTGAAAATAAAATAATATTTTGGGGATAGAATCTTATGTGAGGATCGCTTAACGGGTGAAACTCCTAGTCATCATGAAGTGTTGACGTCTACGGTCAAAGAGTCAAAAGGTTTCTTCTGTTTTAATATAAACTAGCACGAGAAGTAATTTATTACAAAAATACATTAAGGCCCCCAATCACTCTCATTGCGTCAATTAGAGCCGTGATGTATTTTGTATTAAATACTCCCCTAGATATTTTATATATTAAAAAAAAAAACAACTAATTGAGAGTGTGGCCGTAGAAATACACTTAATCAATAGCTTCATCTACCGCAAGGAAAGTTGACTCTCTGTGTTGTGCCAGTGATTTTTTCCCGTCTGAGTCCATCCTCCAACTTTATAAATCAACCTTTCGTTCTTGAAAGGAATATTGCTGTCATATATGGTCTGGTTGCCCCGCTGTACGTCTCGAGGTCTTCGACAAAATCCAGAGACGAATATGCAATATGTCCTCATCTGGCATCTCGTCTACAGTCGCTCTCCCACAGACGTGTTGTGGCCTCCCTCTGTCTCTTCTACAAATGTTTTCACGTCAACTGTTCCGACGAGCTACTTTCGCTGATTCCCGGCCTACATGGATTTAAACGTACTACCCGGCTGGCATCTCGGTCCCACCCTTTCACTGTCAAAATAGTTAAATGTAACCGTCTCTTCTTCTCAAACAGCTTCTTCTCCCTTCTTCTCGTCTGTGGAACTCCCTTCCCATTACTTGCTTCCCCAATAACTATAATCTTCAAATATTAAAATGCAACGTCAATCGACATCTGACCCCCTGAATATTGTTCCCAGTCCTTCTCTGTATCCTTTCTTCAAACACGCCTCTTTACTCTTGTTCTCAATTCTCTGTAACCCCTTGCGTGCTAGTGGTACTTCCGCTTTGCTTGGGGTGAATTACATTTTAAAAAAAAAGAAGAAGCCAACACTGCGTGGTTTTGAACAGTTTGGAAGTAACAATTACAACTTTATACTAAAATGTACTTCTGTAACTCAATGATGTTTTGATTGAAAAGAATTACACGCAAAGGAAATGTTTTCCACCACGACATGTTCGTCAATACAAATTTTCCCAAAACATTTGCTTTCTTAAATCGACTTATATATGAAGGATTACGATATTTTGATTAAACAAAAACAAATACTTTCCATATATATATATATATATATATATATATATATGTGTATTTTGGCAGCATCTTATCATTCATACACGTTTCATTAAATAATATAGACAAGTGTGTATATAGCGTCTTATATGCGCGTGTTTATCGTTGCTTAGAAATCATCTATGTAAACATTGACAGACTATCATCACTGTCTTGTCCGTATATTGCTTAATATGTTGTAATTGACCTCTTTGATAATGGTTTATGCAAGCCGAAAGCTTAGAGTGTATAAAAAAAAGATGGATCAATATTGTGAATTTCTTTCTTCGTTCAATGATAATGTTATTAAACTTATCAGATGTTACGAAAAAAATTTACATAAAATAAATAGACAACACTTGTCTATATTATTTAATGTAACGTGTATGAATATGTGTGTGTGTATTGTGTATGTGTTTGCGCGCTGCACAGACACACACTGGTATTCCACTGTTTTGATTAAACAAAAGAAACACTTTCCATATATATATATATATATATATATATATATATATATATATATATATATATATATACCGGTTAAAAGAAAATAAATATACATAAAGTAAAAAATATATGTATAAAGAAAATAAATATTGTTGGTCCATAACTATCAGACGTTTGTTAAACAATATTTATTGTGAAAAAAGAAACATAAAATTTCAACAATAACATCTTCACATGAGTATGATTATCGACACGCATTGTTATAATCTGAAAATAAAATATTTTTATTAAGAAAAAAGGAAACAAAACGGCAATATTTATTAACAAATAACTCTCCTACAATAACAACTGATAATGATGCACTACACAATATGAGCTCAACTTATTAGTTAATTACTAAAATTAAACGACGTAAAGTTATATTTATGCATCAGCGTTTTCAAGTATTTGAAACCAGCATATATTAATATAGAAAATGTGGGAAAAAAACTTCAACATTTCATTAATAAGCGTTTCTAATCGTGAAAAGAATGTCGAGGTCAAACTAAAATCGATCCGTCATCATCAACAAAGTTAACGAATCCACATATTACCATCAATAAAGAACAAGGCGTATAATAATTTACGCTTGCGACCTCATTAAAATCGATAGATCATTTGCCAAAACATGGGTGGACTCCTATGTCCGGGTTAATATCGGTCGGAACATAGCGGCAAATATGGCGACCCTCGAGGGTGAAAAAAAGAAAGATAACTTCACGCGTCGATACCGTGATCTGTTCCGTTTGGAAGAGTCGGCTTGGTAAAGGTGAACTCGGCTCACCACGTCTCGTCGATTTGTGATATTTAATATAAGAGTTGGCGAATAGGTGACCGTGTTTAATGTCCGCCTTAAGCTGTGTCTGTTTTTGTGGGTGGATTTCACCACGTGCCTTATTTGTCAATATTTGCTTGAGTAGATATCGCACGTATTACTAGATCTCTTTTTCTCTCTTGGTCTCTAGGTCTGAGTTATCGTTAAATTTGATATTAGAAAATTCCAGGCATCACTATATGTAGCATTTGGAATTATTATTGACTTGAGCTTGAGTCTAGTTGAACTAAAAGGTGGTAGCTGATCAAACATTGCCGAATCGATTGCTGTTGTTTAGAATTGTCTCGAAAAGAAACAAGTAGCCCAGGAGTGAAAAAAAAATGGCCGTAAACATACGTAAATAAAAACTGAGGAGAGCTTTATTAATACTTTCCTTGAATTTTTAAGAAACCGCTGATATTTCTTTTCTATTCGATTTACTTTAGCTTTTTGAAATTGAAAATATTCGTGTCTTGTGTAACAAAATTTAATGGTTGTTTGATTTGATTTACTGGCATATCAACACTACTACGTCTTATTTAATCCTGAGATCTAAAAATTTTGAACACAAACTTATGAATTCAATATCAGATAAAATATATTGTTGGACAGTTTGCTATAAAATGTATTGTTGGAAATTCTAATATAAAATTTATCGTTGGTCATACTGCTATGAAATATATTGTTGGTAATTTTGCTATAAAATGTATTGTCGGTAATTCTGGTATAAAAAGTATTGTTGGTCATACTGCTATGAAATATACTGTTGGTCTTTCTACTATAAAATATATTGTTCGCAATTCTGCTATAAAATATATTGTTGGCAATTCTGCTATAAATTATATTGTTGCTAATTCTGGTATAAAATATACTGTTGGTCTTTCTACTATAAAATATATTGCTCGCAATTCTGCTATAAAATATATTGTTGGCAATTCTGCTATAAATTATATTGTTGCTAATTCTGGTATAAAATATACTGTTGGTCTTTCTACTATAAAATATATTGTTCGCAATTCTGCTATAAATTATATTGTTGGCAATTCTGCTATAAATTATATTGTTGCTAATTCTGGTATAAAATATACTGTTAGTCTTTCTACTATAAAATATATTGTTCGTAATTTTGCTATAAAATATATTGTTTATCATTCTGCTTTGAAGTATACTGTTGCTAATTCTGGTATAAAATATACTGTTGGTCTTTCTACTATAAAATATATTGTTCGCAATTCTGCTATAAAATATATTGTTGGCAATTCTGCTATAAATTATATTGTTGCTAATTCTGGTATAAAATATACTGTTAGTCCTACTATAAAATATATTGTTCGTAATTTTGCTATAAAATATATTGTTTATCATTCTGCTTTGAAGTATATTGTTGCTAATTCTGGTATAAAATATACTGTTGGTCTTTCTACTATAAAATATATTGTTCGCAATTCTGCTATAAAATATATTGTTGGCAATTCTGCTATAAATTATATTGTTGCTAATTCTGGTATAAAATATACTGTTAGTCTTTCTACTATAAAATATATTGTTCGTAATTTTGCTATAAAATATATTGTTTGTCATTCTGCTTTGAAGTATATTGTTGCTAATTCTGGTATAAAATATACTGTTGGTCTTTCTACTATAAAATATATTGTTCGCAATTCTGCTATAAATTATATTGTTGGCAATTCTGCTATAAATTATATTGTTGCTAATTCTGGTATAAAATATACTGTTAGTCTTTCTACTATAAAATATATTGTTCGTAATTTTGCTATAAAATATATTGTTTGTCATTCTGCTTTTGAAGTATATTGTTGCTAATTCTGGTATAAAAAATATACTGTTGGTCTTTCTACTATAAAATATATTGTTCGCAATTCTGCTATAAATTATATTGTTGGCAATTCTGCTATAAATTATATTGTTGCTAATTCTGGTATAAAATATACTGTTGGTCTTTCTACTATAAAATATATTGTTCGCAATTCTGCTATAAATTATATTGTTGGCACTTCTGCTATAAATTATATTGTTGCTAATTCTGGTATAAAATATATTGTTGGTCTTTCTACTATAAAATATATTGTTCGCAATTTTGCTATAAAATATATTGTTTATCATTCTGCTTTGAAGTATATTGTTGCTAATTCTGGTATAAAATATACTGTTGGTCTTTCTACTATAAAATATATTGTTCGCAATTCTGCTATAAATTATATTGTTGGCAATTCTGCTATAAATTATATTGTTGCTAATTCTGGTATAAAATATACTGTTGGTCTTTCTACTATAAAATATATTGTTCGCAATTTTGCTATAAAATATATTGTTTGTCATTCTGCTTTGAAGTATATTGATGGGATTTCTGCTATACAATGTATTGTTTGTCATTCTACTTAAATATATTGTTGGTCATTCTTATATAAAATGTATGGTTGATAATTCTGCTATAAAATTGTTAGTAATTGTGCTATAAATATTTTGTTGGGTGTTATTTTATATAAAAAATATATTTACGGTATTTTTACTATAAAAAATGTATGTTTACTTTCATAGTGTTTTTTTTTTTTTTTTTTTTTTTTGGAAATTAACTATTTGCCCATAGCCAGGATCCTAACACCTTCTACCTATTAACAACAGCAATAAAGAGATGGTTCTCTCTGCTCAAAACCACCAATCTCCTGCACAAGAGGCCTTGCTGACGGATATCATTTATTGTCATAGCGCGGAGTAACGAAGATTTTATGAAATGTGTTAGGAAACAAGAAAAATGATGGGATGATTATTATTTACTCCATGCTACAATCGGTTATATCGAATTGAAAACTAGATTTCAAAGAAGAATTTTGTGACAAAAACTTTGATATTGTTTAAATTTCCAATGTATAAAGGGATTCTCAAATCAGAACGGTCTTCATGCTGGTTTCCTATGTTAGTTTTCTTTACCGAAAATATCGAGATTATATAGAATTTTATATCTTACTAAATTAGGTAAATTCGTTAGGGTTGGGAGTTTTGGTTTATTCTTTTCCTCTTTTAATTTACATCACCATTCTTTTTTTATTTTAATTTATTACTATATATAGTCTCTTTGATTTCAAAAGTTAATTAATTCAACACACATAGACAAATAAACACTGTTTTTCTTTCTATCTCTCTCTGTCTCTCACACACACACACACACGCACACACACATATATATATATGTGTGTGTGTGTGCGTGTGTGTATATATATATGTGTGTGTGTGCGTGTGTGTATATGTGTGTGTGTGTGTGTGTGTGTGTGCAGAACCCAGTTAAGAATTGTAAAAAAATTCAATAGCAATTTCAAGTAATTTCATTAAGATCTCAATTCTCTGCAAAATTAGAATCACACAGACCTCACCTCAATTCTGTGCAAAAATCGGATCACTTGACTGTCAAATTCAAATTCTGCCATTAGTATTTATTGACCAATCAGCGGGGTTGTCTCAAGCGCAATTCAAGCTTTGGAAACGCAAACAACCATTTCTGTGTCGTATACTAAAAGAAAATATAAGCTTACATCCAGGAAAATGAATAACAACTTTTCCCTCCCAAAAGCCAATATTAAAAATTGGAAAATATATTTATTATCCAATAAAATTTCTGAATTTATTAAATCTAACTTTTAACTTTCTGTAATCGATTTTTTCTTATAATTAGCTTAATGTAAATTAATAGACTAGACTGGGATGTAAATAATACTGAATTCTCAAGTTTTCCTCTACTCAAATAATCCAGTTGTGTACTAAGTTCTTTTTGTAAATTATTTCTCGTTTTTAATGTTTTCATAAGTCAGTCTGTACAGTTTACATTGCAAAAATACCCAAACTGCACATAAACAAAGCGTAATTGTAAAGGCCGCAGTAGTACTGATATTAAACTGCTGACAGGCTGCATGTTGCTAATTTTGCGCTAAAAACACAATATATATGGTAAATTGTAGATTTTCCTGTGATAATTATAATAGCTTTCGCCCTATACTGACAATTTGTTTTTTGTTCTTCATTTGTGGATGAAGAAATTTATAACTGGTTTCTTTCAGTTTAAACAGAAAACAAGTATTTTTATACTCAATAAAATTATTTAAATTTGTAGAGCTTTGTTTCAAGGTTATTTCTTTTCTTTCGCCTATCACATACTTTTGCCTCTCTACATATATATTCATTTATTTTCGCATTACCAGCCTATATCAATGTTTATCGATTTTTCAAAATGTGTGCCTGTTTAGTTTCAACGCACCTGGAATCGAGTGTTCATTTTTACATTTTCCCAAGGTAATTCCTTTGTGTGTCGATATTTCGAAATAATTTTCCTCATTTTATTTATATTATTCATGATTTTAAATTCCAGGATTTGTATTTTGTCCTGCAGATAAACAGCTCAATTTCTGACTCTGTTTCTCTCTATTACATATATATTTTTAAAACTATATACGGTTCTACTTACACAGTTTTCTATGTCATATTTGTTCCCTTCCCGATCGATCACCGATGTAAAGCAATGTAGAGCCTGGTCAGTACCTAGATATATGACAGCTTGGGAATAACACGTGTTGTAACTGGATGTGTGGGAGGTCTGAAGGATACCGACTCGGAATTGTCAATCGGAGAGCCGAGTTCGATCCAATTTCCATACAGTTCGTTATATTCACTTACTCGAAATATAATATTGGGGAAGTTATATTTCTACCTCTTAACTGGTTAATTAGTAAGTCGGTATCACTAGTCCATTATTATTGCTTCAAAACATAGAAGTACAAAATAGTTAGATTCCGGTATTAAATAACCCATAGAGGTTGATATGCCGCTTCACAAGAAAATATGATAAATAATTTATTTGATTTGCGATGAATCGCATTTAAATATTATGATAGCTGTGTTTTGTAGTGTTGCTGTTTTGTAGTTTATTGTTTTATTTATTAGCATTTTTGTCAGTGTTACCCATGCAATTGTAGTAATTAATATTTACGTTGTTTGAATTAAGCACAGCGTGGTCCGAAAGTCTTGTTACTCCTATATAGCATAATTTCTATTTCAAATGGCTGAAACGCGTTCCGACATTTGGGAAGAGATGGTTAGAGTGACGAGACTTTCGGACCACCCGGTGCTTTGTTTAATTTGAACATCGTAGTTGATAAATTTTCCTAATTTATATTTCTAGTTTATTATTTAATGACTATTAAATAGCCTTTTAAAATGTATTAAATGTAGCTCATACATACATATACATATATCTATATACATATATATGGAAAATAATATATATATATATATATATATATATATATATATATTCAATTTTATATAAAACTGAATCTGATATATATATATATATATATATATATATATATATTATAGCATACTTTAAAACTATATTTTATTATACATACATACATATATATATATATATATATATATATATATATACATAAAGAAATATAGTCTTCAGGTGTGCTATATTTATGGAATAAAGTACTCAATATCAGAGATAGAGCGTGTGTAAATATAAAATTGAACATAGAAGTCAACACTTAGAGGCGACAGTCTGTTTCATGCTATATGCAATCGGTGGCCTGACGATTGCATATAGCATGAAACAGACTGTCGCCTCTAAGTGTTGACTTTTATGTTCACTTTTATATATATATATATATATATATATATATATATATATATATATATATATAATAACACCACTCAATGAAAAATCTATCAATTAATGCTTGTGTCATGTGAATTTATTAATTTTATTATTGTGTCATCAGGGGTTCGTCCATCCAATAAATATTGCTGCCCTATACGGTTCTTTGCTCCCGCTATATATCAAAAGATTCTTGAAAGAAATCCAAAGATGAATATCCAATATTTTTGTTCCTTACCTGGCATCTCAGATTCAGTGACTTTCCCACCATCATAATTTAGATTTATTATCCCTTTCCTATAATTATTTTTATGCTAACTTTTTGGAGGACCTCTTCGCTATGGCACGTAGACGTAATGAATTTTCGCGCAGTGCCATATTGTCGACAACGTCTCCTCAATTCGTAGTTTAATTGGCTTGATGTAACCGGAAGTGCTATGATAACAGTTTCTTTTTTCGCACGTCATGTAGTATTAATCGTTATCTACTGTACTCTTGAATACACATCTATTGTACCTGCTTCTTAATAATGTTTTTCGTTTTGCTTATTCTTTCACACTCAGTAAGTCCTTGCGTCTCAGTGGCTCTAATATTTAAAAAAAAGTTGTTTTGGGGGGAAAACTCCTCCTAAAAATTGGAATAAGGCAGAAATGCTTACGAATTTCCTGTTTGATATTCCTATTCCCATAATATATTTCATGCTATCAACAAAGTTATTGTGAACATATACATTAAAAATATAGTGACTTTGGTCGAATATTTGACTTACGCTTCTCGTTCTTTATTAATCCTGTAATGGTCGAATAGAACGGCCACGTTACTGTATCAATTCACATTAATGCGGGGATTTCACAGCGCAGTATATTTTGACCTACGTTGTTTCTCATCTTCCTCAACGTTATATTCAGATCCTTACTAGGTTTTATGCTGCTGACGTAACTATTTACTCTTGTCTCAATAGAAAGAAAGCCCGATAAGGCCGACAATGAAAAACTGAAAACTGCTCTCGAAAATAATTTTTAATCAATTGTTAAATGGGGGGGGCAACAAATGGGTTGTAAATTTTAACGCTTCAAAAAGGAACCTACAATATTTAAAGATTACAGACGACCATTTTTGTCATCTACTAGCATGGCTAATGCTAACCCGAAGGAGAAAGACTCATTGAACCTTCTTGTTTTAAGTATATTTTTCCAATGTTACGAAATAGAGTGATTATATTGAATAAATTGCTACGTGAGCTTCTAGGAAAATTTGTTCAATGTGGCCTACCAGATAATTTTTCTCGCCAGAATCTATCTTGCACATTTATAGAGCTACCATTCTTCTTTAATATTGCAGTCATATATGGTCTGGTGTTCCTACTATATAGCTCGAGATTCTTGGCAAAATCCAAAGATGTCTCGAGGATGTTATCCTGGCATTTCGACATCAATCATGTTCTTTACGCCTTGACATGATATCCCTCTGTATTTTCTATAAATATTTTCATGGCAGTTGTTCTAATATTCTCCTTAACATATAGGCCGCATGAATTTAACCGTACAAGTAAACTGAGAATTATATTTCCTCATTGTACTGTTGAAATAGCTAGATAAAACCGTAAATTATATTCTAATTCTAATAGTAATTGTATCTATTTTCTCGCACTTCGCACCGTGAAACTCTCTTTTGGTTTCTTTTTTCTTTCCTGCTGCCTAAAATCTCCAAAGATATGAAAGCAATGACCCTCACCATGTTCTATTGGCCTGAATTCTATTCTTTATTGTCCATTTTTCTCACTAAAACTTTCTTGTTATTTTCCCTCTCAGCAACCCCATACTTCTTAGCGTCATTTTCATCATCGCTGTTGAGAAAAATGGAATAAAACCGAAATTCCAATGGTATGTATATATATATATATATATATATATATATATATATATATATATATATATATATATATATAACATATAGGTAAACCTTGACAATGTTATCAATATCGTTTTATAATACCATTTTTATGGTGAAAACACGACCTGACCTCTTAAATTATTGATGATATCTCAAATCTTGTACGCATAATTACAAATGTCACAGAGGAAATATATGATAAAATAAATGTCTGGTTCCTAACATTAGCATGTGATTCAGCTGATCACACTTCGGCTGCAATGAAAGAAGAATACTTAACAATATTCAACACTTAATACGAAACAAATGTTAGCAAATTTGTCTTTTTGATCATCAATAAGCAGTAGAATAGTAAAACATAATATTGAATTGAAACTGAGCATTATTTACATATGCATATAGCGGGTGTTTCAATAACTTGGACTGATTTTAATGTCAATTAGGTTTAAACGTCGAACGATTTTTCTTTCTTTTTCTTTCAGATTTGGCGTATATTTGGACGATATTATTTTCCCGCATAATTGCCATGACTTAAATAACATGATCCAATCGAGAAATAAATAAATGTTCACCAATAACACTGATTTATTTCACCAACAACACTGATATATTTACTGCTGACTGATCCGTCTTAATGAAACACCCTTATATATAATCCGTCTTAATGAAACACACTTATATATTTTAATACCAAATTTCGCCTAACAGAATAATCGAACGTCATTCAAGATAGAGAGATTACTTTTGAAATGGGCGTTACGAATCAAATAGTAGGTAGAAGGTAAATGTATGACGATAAGGAGGAGAGATTGGCCCTTGACTTGAGATTAAGTCCAATAAATCATATACATAGTCTGTTTCGCAAAGTAGTAGTATTTGGAAAAAAGTTGCCTTACTGACAGTTTATGTTTATATTTGGAATATAGAGGAAAGAAAGATGATTTGACTACGTGGAAATAACAGTTTTAAGAAAATAATTTTCGCGTAATCCATTTTCAAGCAACTATTTGAAAAGCAGTGTTATTAAATAAAAAAATATATCAATATTAAAATAAAGTTGAAGGCGAGCTGCGGGACACATGACGCATGGAGCTTATTGTATTTTAACATGTTGAATTTCATTTGTGTGAAGAATTTGTTTTGGTCACTTATAAACAACAGTTCAACTGCATTTACGTAATTACATGTACAAAGCATATCCATTAAATATGTATGTCCTGATTAATTGTCATTCAATGCCATTGTTATTAATTAGTATTTATTCTATACTTTTCTTATAAAAAGATACGTATCATATTAAAATGTTGAAATAAATTAATTTAAAAAGATAACGGATCTACTCTCTGAGACATACAGACAAAATGACGGATGATGAACGGGCCTACACACACACACACACACACACACACACACACACATATATATATATATATATATATATATATATATAGATAGATAGATAGATAGATAGATAGATAGATAGATAGATAGACAGATAGAAAGATAGAGAACTGGCTTTAAGAGATAGATAGAAAATGAACAAAAGTATATAGATAGATAGATAGATAAGGAACAGACATAGATAGATAGATAGATAGATAGATAATGAACAGACATATATATATATATATATATATATATATATATATATACATATATATATATATATATATATATATATATATATAGAGAGAGAGAGAGAGAGAGAGAGACAGACAGATATAGAGAGAACTGGCATAAACAGATAGATAATGAACAGTAATAGACAGATAGATAGATAGATAGATAGATAGATAGATAGATAGATAGAAAAATGGCATAAACAGATAGATACATAATGAACAGAAATAGATAGATACATACATACATACATACATACATAATGAACATAGATAGATAGATAGATAATGAACATAGATAGATAGATAGATAGATAGATAGATAGATAGATAGATAATGAACAGACAGACATAGATAGATAGACAATGAACAGACACACACACACACGCACACACACACACACATATAGATAGATAGATAGATAGATAGATAGATAGATAGATAGATAGATATTCAACTGTCTGAGACAGATAAATAAACAGATATTTTGTGTATGACTTTGTTCAGCTCATCTAAGACAACCAAAATAAAAGATGAAAGTTCATGAAAGAAAGGTAAACATTGTCAGATGAAAGGAGAGAGGAAGGAAAAAATAACATTCAAAGGCAGATGAGAGAAAACCTATCATTAAAGATTAATTAACAAATGACGTAACAAAACATGCAAGCAAGAAAAATGAAAACAAAATGGTGATATTAATAAACAAAGAATGGTAAAAAGGAAAAAGAAAAAAGCATGAAAGAAGAAAAGCCGAAAAGCTATAGTGAATGAACACTTGGGAGAATGGCAAAAAAATAATAAAATTTATAGCATATTTTAGATAATCTGAAATAATTGTAGAGGGAAAAATATTTAAATAAAACCTAAAAGTAATACATTTAAATTACGGTGACGTAATGGACAGCGGCTCGGATTGAGTAATCGGAGTTCGAATTCCAGTCGAATCCATTATGTGGTAATAGCCTTGAGAAAGTTATGAATCTTCTTCTCCTCCACCCACTATGTGTAAATAGCAGGACAGATCCGGTTTTATAGCCATAGATGGCAACTGGATGTCTACCGCTGAAAGAAATGGCAACCTACTGCGGGAAAATATCTGCCTCATCAGTCATATATCGAAAAATACATAACTAACGTGGCAGATATTAGGCGATTATGTATCGAAAAATACATGATCGCCTCAGAGTGTATCACACATGTCATAACTGAAAGGAAGTTCAATAAAATATTTAAAATGAGAAACAACGCACAAAACTAGAAAACTATTAAAATTACAAGTTGTTTTTTGATGGGAGAGTAATTATTGAAATTATGTACGGACATTTTGTTTGTTACGGATTTTTCTGGTTTGTTTTACGACACATCAAATCCTTATGGGTCATTTAATTCTGACATTTTGATTTCTTTGTAGGTTCTTGGTAATTTTTCTTTTCACAAAATTTGTATTGCTGGTAATTGTTTTTCAAGATATTTTGTGTATAACTTTGTTAAGCTCATCTAAGACTATCAAAAGAAAAGATGTAAATACATGAAAGAAAGACAAACATTGTCAGATGATAGGAAAGGAAGGAAAAATAACAAGTTATATTCAAAGGCAGATGAACAGATTTACTGGTAATTTTTTTTCTTACAAAAATGTATTGCTGATAATATTTTTTCCTTACATAAATATATTGCTGATCTATATTACAATTAAAATATATTTCTGGTATAGTACCTGTCTATATTTCTGAGGTGAGGTACTATGTACACGATTTATATTATTCGGACTATTGTCCACATCTTTCTCGCCATATTTATTACAACGTTTCGGCTGTTGTACGCTCCGGCCTTCTTCAGGTGGTTGGAATGTCTAACTGAACCCTCACTGGGGCAGACTGTTCTGTTTCCACGTGACATGTCTAATGGATGTCAGTTATCAGTTATCTAATGTTAATTCCCCTCTTCACGTTCTCCACCGCCCTGACCAGATATTGAACTCACACTCTTTGGGTCCAATCACTGGATCTAACTAACGCCTTTATCCACTTTGCCATGTGTCCTGATATTTGCACTATAATTATTTTATTATTTCATAGTCCTTTGACCCCCATTTGAGAGTTAACTCTTTGCCCATACCTGGGACACTATGAGATGATACCACCCCGGGTCAGGTGTGTCTGGGAAAAACACCTATTAAGAGGTGGTTCCACGCTCGTCAAAGCCTCCTAAGCCTTGTTTCCGGATTTATGATATCATCAAAGCCAGGAGGCTTATTGATTACTTTTATTTGGTTTATTTCTTTAACATAGATGTTTAAATATTCAAAACAGGGTAAAAAGAAAAAAATTGTTTCTGTTTTCCTTGCTTCCCAGAATCCTGCGTGTCTCAAACTCTTATCACCAAGGGTGCGATAATACAAGCTTGTATTTAACTGATAGTTTTAAACTAATTCAGATAATAATTGTCAATGAATATAAAGCCTTTCCGAAATTAATACACAAATAAAACAAAGCTAAATAACAGTAATTTGATTTTAAAATATTTTTTTAAATATTTTCCAACGATCATTACAGATATTAAAATTGTTGGCACGTGAAGTAACATTATTAATTAGTATATATATATATATATATATATATATATATATATATATATATATATATATATATATATATATATTTGTTTAATCACTAGATGTGAGTTTGTGCCCTGGGTTTCACGCTTTAGCGATCGCCAGGGTTTGTCTGACGATCGCTAAAGCGTGAAACCCAGGGTCACAAACTCACATCGATCCAACCAAATATGTTAGCTCTATCTCTAATATTGAGCGCTTTCTGATAAGTACCATTTATAATATATAAATAATTATACATATATATATATATATATATATATATATATATATATATATATATATATATATATATTTATTTATATTTATATACACTTTTCACACACACACAGACACACACATATATATATATATATATATATATATATATATATATATATATATATATATATATATATATATATATATATATATATATATATATATATATATATATATATATATATATATATATATATATTTATATATATATATATATATTATATATATTATATATTATATATATATACATATATATATGTGTGTGTGTGTGTGTGTGTGTGTGTGTGTGTGTATGTGTTATGAATTCATGCGCAGTACAAGATTGGTGACAATGTGTCATCCTTTTCCAGTTGAAATGGCTAGATGTAATCGTAAGTTTTATGCTAGCATTTTCTTCTATCACGCTTTTCAGTTGTGGCACTCACCTCTAGCGTCTTGCTTCCCAGTCAGCTTTGATCTTAAAAAAATTTAAATCCAATGTCAATCGTTTTCTTTTGCCTTCTTAATTCTTGCTTTTTTTTGTTTTGTTTTTTTTTTAATGTCCCCTCTCTTTAACAGAAGGTTTTCTCATCTTCTCTAACACTCAGTATCCCCCTTGCGTCTTAGCGGTTTTATTTTGATGTTTGAAGTGAAATGATTAAAGCACAAATAATACTAAATTAAAATTTAACAATGTGTCTTAATTTAAGAAAAGACCGTTTAATAAAAGATTAATAAAAAGGGTCTTAATAATTCTGGATATCTGTGTTCACTTCTAAGTAAATACTGCTTACCGGACGATCATGGAAGGTAAACAGCGTCCAGTCTGAGTATTACAAACATGGGTAATCGTTTGGGAATATAAGCTGCTGTATGCTTGGATATGCAAGTTGTGTAATGAATATTGACTACGAATTGTTAATCGCAATGCCGAGTTCCAATTTTCTTTGGCTTCGCGATATGGAATTACATGTAAGTCCCCTTGAAAAAGTGGTATTAATCTACTTAACCTCAATAGAGCTATGGGTTAATTGATAAGATTTCTAACTCTAATAAAATAGAATTACCGAAAAGACATTGAGTAACCCATAGAGGACGATAGGCAGCTAAAAAAACGAATGTTAACATACGTTTGCTTCCATTTGAGTTGAATAGCATTTAAACATTATGAGAGTTGCTATTTGGTATCATACCTTATATGTTTCCCTTATTACAGTTTCTTTTTCTACATACATACATACATCGTCGACTCTCCCGTCGAAATCGATGTATGAGGGTCACGCAGATCAATTCCCAGCCCGACAACAGCACATGAGATTTGAATATATTGGTGAAGGTTTCGTGCAAGATGAGCCAAACTTTTTGAAGAGCCGAATTCAGAGACCTGCTTACAGAGAAACGGCCTGCGGGACTTGATGTAAATGGACTCAAGAAACTACAAATGATATGCAGAGTGTGACTTCGCCAGAATGGAAAAACAGTCAACACTCAAACTGTGACATCATGCATACCTGACGAGCTGAGAGAAATATTCATAGATATATGATTTGTTTTTTACGGTTTATCAACCATTTAATAATTTTTTAAGGTCAAAAAATATTTTGGGTTTTAAGAATAATTCTTTCTTTACATTCAAGCGATCTGGAAGGAAGAAAGAGAAAACGAAGAAGAAAGAAAGAAAAAATAATACGAAAACAGGTCATAGGCGAGCACACACACGCACGGCTGACAGATAACAGGTGTCGAAAAATATTCAGGTCAAGCATCTGACCGATTTCCGCGGATCCGCGAAAAATGGAAGTGTATCTAAGGATATGAACACAAACCATTAATACGAAAACATAGACAGTCTTCAGAATTAGAAAAAGCCCACACAAGGTGGTCACTGGCAAAAATTTTTTTGAGATGATAAAAATTTTTATTATCAGACCTTCGAGCGGAGGGAAAATGAAATATTTTTATTCCGTTTCAGAAACGCCAACGAGTCTGAGAAATTCCTTTCTTGGATCATATCCAATTAGCGATAAACTGCTTGACAAATACCACGTGTTAAAAAGCCCAACGTGTCATCTCAGTCGCTCATGATAAGGGCGATTTAAATTAATATTTTTGTCTTTTAAGCAAGGTATTTCTTTCCCAAAACAAAGCCACGGATTGTCCACGCCCGACTAAAGATGTCATTGGCTAAATAAGATCGCATGACACACGAAGGAGGAGGAAAGATACCCGACCAGGACCTCATTGGTCGAGAGCGGTCACGTGACGCACGAGGAGAATCGGTCGACGCCCCTGTCAGGAGTGTAAGTGTAAGGAGCCGATACGAAGAAGCGGGGAAGTGGGTACACGCCCCTCAGAGGCACAGTAAGGGAGTGGGAGTGAGAGTGAGTTACGGAAAATGGAAAAGAATGAAAAATCCCTAACCAGAAATAAGAAGGGTGAATACGTATTAAGAATTATCGAAGAACCCCTGGCGCCGACAGACCCACCCCAGTTTTGACGGCGTCAATAAAAACGAGACCCCAACCGACAGAAATCAGTTCAGTTTGTTCGACCCAAGCCGGAGAGAAGAAGTCAGATTGAGCCGCGGACCCTGGCGAGAAGTTTTGAACCTTGGACGACAAGCAGAGATGAGCGCCCAGTGTTGAAACCGCGTCAAGATAGCTGACCAAGATTCACGCACACTTCTGGACTCTTCTTCAACCAAGAACAAGTAGTTTGAAGAGCGACTTAGAATCAAGACCACAGAAATATGTTTTTATCGACTTTCGTCCAAAGACACACCGAAACACAAATTTAGAGAGCAGACAACTTGAAGCCTTAAAGTTGCCTAGTAAAAGCGTCGTGCCACAATCCACAGAACGGGTCGGGAAGTAGACATAGTCCTATGTACCGAGCAAATAGACATAAAAAGTTTGTTACCTTTTTCTTTGATACGTTGGACCTTGTGAGTTTTTATTTTATTTTCTTTTATACATAATTGTGTGTTATCACCCCCGTTGGACTCAACTTGCATTACGGCCCCAACCCCTGTTTGATCTCGTCTGTCTAAGATCAATTCACAACGTGGGTAGGCAGACTGGAGATCAGTGCAGTTACCCTGGTAACCAGGCATTGGAAGCGGGTTGGGAACGGCGAGGCTGGTATCAATCTAACCAAAGGGTTAGAATGTCACGTTTGGAGCAGCGAGGAGCGAACAGCAGACGCCGCGGCGAAGACGTCACAGCTGGTGCTGTCCGTGACCAGGATATTAGAGCCTGGGGAGCACGTGACGTCACAATTGGCGCCGCGACCGGGATCGAACGACACAGTCGACGCTGCGACCGGGGGACGACGTCACAAAACCATCAACACATTCCTTGCTAGTTATAGCGTGTTCCGCTATAGATGACCCGGATGTATTCACTAAGCAGAGAGATTGCTTGTTGGGCTTGAATGTGATTGGGCTCTAGTTCTTTCTATCATATATAATTTTTTCCCCTTTTCCCCCCCTCATTGAATGTTTTTTTTTTTGTTTTTAAGTTTATGATTAAATAATCCCAGTGTATCAAACTTGAGGAGTACTGGGACGAAACCGGTTGTTTGTTTTAGTTCTTAGTTTTCATAATTATGTCCTTTACATTCCGCTTATTCCTTGCCATCAATAAAATTTTGTACCTGTAAGAATCTTTTCATATATATATATATATATATATATATATATATATATATATATATATATATATGGGGTAGTTTCAAAATAGTACCACATACAGCTGTTAGGCACCGTTCTTCAATTACGAATTGAGCCTTTTAGTCCACTGGTGTTTATACACATTTCATATATGATACTTTAAATTTTCCCCTTCTCTGCCTTGCGCCGATAGCTTAGGGCTAAGATCTCTCAATAGTATCATATAGGTCGAGTCTCGACCCCGGCTTGAAGCAATCGGTTGTCTAACCACACTGACGAGCTGTGTTACAACGCAGCTGGCTCGTATGTGGATGACTGTATATATTTATTTGTATCTTTCATTGAAACAGCTGACAAAGAAAGATTTAATTAATCTTTTACTGAGTTTTTCCAACGATCTGACATTTTTTCCACTTTTCGCGGGTTAAGGAATACCTCACTGGTTAGATGTCTTCTATGGTACCTTCGCTGCGGATTGCAATTAATAAACATTTATTAAGTCATAAATTCCAAGAAAATTCTAGTTGATAATACAAGGATTCTTTTCAGGTCTCATAGTCGAACTCAGCTCGGCATTAGGGAGTCTGCTTATTAAACTTTATTCTGCCGCTAACAATCTTGCACCATTTACTATAGGAGATGGCGTGTTAAAAGTGAATTTAATCATCCAAAAGACACCCTTGAAAATGGCTAGTGAGGTAGCCAGAAGCGCTCGGAACAATTATAATTATGGACAATTCATATATGCCTTAACCCCCGAAAAACGAAAAAAAAGTTATATTGATTGAAAAACTCCATAAAATATTAATTAAATGTTCCTTGTCCGTTTTCTATGAAAGATACATGTAAGAAAGTTTTCTTGCCAAATACACATCAATATATATATATATATATATACGTGTGTTACAACTACAAATCAAAAAGTATCCGCTTTAATCGAAAAAAGAACGTTATTATCATATGATGTTCATAATTGAATTATCACATCCAATTATACGAAAACCCCTAGTCGTACCTCACGTTATCTCGGTTATATAATGCTTTCAATATTTTCCATCTTCTCTGATGGAAATACATAAAACATCCTCGGAGAGTTTTTTTTTTCGTTTTTTTTTTAGTCAAAATAACAAAATATCATCTTTGACGGTGGAGGATATCTTTGTTTCATGCCTGCCTAACCACTCTGAGGATGGTCCATGTTATCCGAAAGCTTTTATTCACCTTCATTGACGCCTACACTGTCTGTATGAACACCATCATTTTCGTGTCAGCTAGCTAAAATATAAAATTATATCATATTAGAGTGACAAGTCTTTCGGACCACCGTATATATACATATATATATATATATATATATATATATATATATATATATATATGTATATATATATGGGAGAGAAATCACATATGCAATAGAATAAAAATGAATAATTAAAAGTTGAAAGGGGCTTGGACCTGCTTTAAATAATTAGAATGCATTTCGGAGGCTCTGAAGCGTTGATGTGTATTACGGTTTAAACTTTTCCGCCATTTATTTGCTGTAGCTCGCTAAGTAAGTTTTCGGCTTTTTCTTTTGAACCACTTTCCTTCAACATGTCCTGTGCGTATCAATGTTCCCAACTAGACTTTCAATGTTATGTGCCCTCGGAATGTCTATTGTATCTTTCCGCGGTTATATATAAGTGACCTTTTTCTTTCCATTTTCTTTACTAAAACTCCGACGATTTTCACATGTTTGGTCCAGAATATTCTCAGCATCCTTCTGTAGAACCACATTTCTGTAGATTCAAGTCTCTTTTTCATCTAAGAAGATTGTCTAGAATTCTCTGTCATATAAAGGGACGAAAATTACATAAGAGTTTAGTACTCATTTCCTTGTTTTTAAAGAGTT
>CAHIKZ030002312.1:1050000-1077500 GCA_903632075.3 Acanthosepion pharaonis | reverse complement strand
TATATATATATATATATATAATGGATGCTCCTATTTGAAATAGACGCCTCATTTTTTATTTTTGTCTTAAACACGTAAGACACTTATTGCGTAATGATGACAAGGTTATTCTTTGTGTAGTTTTTATGTGTTTTTAATTTAGTTGGCATGTGTGACCACAATAAAGTTTTGAGCGTATTGCAAAATCTTTGGATACTCCTGAAGCTATCGTCAGTGTTTAATATAGAACAGTTTTTTCTTTTTTCTTTTTAGTTAAATTTATATATCCAGAAGTCATTAAGTACGTCAGTTCGAGAATCTACAATCCTTTGGTGGTTGCGGCACTTAATAAAGACATTTCATTGCCATTTTCTTAATTCTTTTCCCTCATACGGGTCTGTCTTTCAATCCTGTCGAATAATGACAATATATATGGAGGCTTGTGGTCCAAAAAAACGTTTTCAGTTTGTCGTATAAGTGTATTTATAAGACGATATATACGGGAATATGTGAGATTGGAAGATGAAAGGCATGAAATATAATAATAATAATAATAATAATAATAATAATAATAATAATGCAACTACAGCACAATCCACCGGCTGAAACTGCAAAATGCTTAAAAAAGACAGCAAAGACGAATTTAACCGACCAGATACAGAAGCGATGGCAAGATAAACCGTTTCATGGCCAATACTCTGCCCGTACCAAACAAGCTGACGTAGACAAAATCCGTACCTATCAGTGGCTACGTAGTGCAGGGTTGAAAGCGGAAACTGAAGGTTTTATCCTTGCTGCGCAGGACCAATGCTTGCTAACTAGGAATTATCAAGCACATATACTAAAATATTGTGTCAGCCCAAAATGCAGATTCTGTGATAAATATCCAGAAACTATTGATCATCTTGTATCAGGTTGTACGGTGTTGGCACCCACTGAATATAAAACCCGACATGACAGAGTGAGCCAATATCTGCACTGGAAAATCTGCAACTTCTACGGGAAGGAAACTGAAAGAAACTGGTATGAACACCACACAGACCGGTTGCGGAGATAGGACCTGTTACAATTCTATGGGACTACACAATACACACTGACAGAACAATCAAGGCCCACCGGCCACATATTGTTATTACAGACCACAAACAAAAACGGTGCCTCCTTATTGATATGGCAGTCCCTGCTGACTGCAATGTATCTTTAAAGATATTCAAAAAGCTGTCAAAGTACAAGGACCTTGAAATAGAAATCTCGAAAATGTGGCATATGGGAACCTCAACAATCCCTGTTGTAGTTGAAGCCCTAGGACTGGTTGCAAAAGATTGCAGTAGACTAATTGAAGGGATTCCTGGAAGTCCATGCCTCAAGAAGATACAAAAAATTGTTCTGACAAGTACAGCCTACACCTTATGAAGGGCTTTATCTATGTATTTTTTAATTTTTTTTTTTTGTCAGTGGAAAGTGTCATGACGCCATTTCTAACCTTAGGTCCCTGGGCGGGACCCGGAAAGTAATGTGTAAACGCCAGAAATCAAAGATAATAATAATAATAATAATAATAATAATAATAACAACAAGAACTTTCCAGATTGTTACCTTTTTTGTAGTTCATATTTTTAAGAACACTTGCGAGCCGTCTGATCCATCAAACTATAGATGTATTAGACTTCTACTTGTTTTTTAAAAAGTAGTAGAACAAGTAATTAACTGCGATAGAAGCGCTTAAGCATATCACTGCACGTGATCGTTTTTCAGACAAATAGTATAACTTTCGCTTCTCTAGTCAATCATTTTTTGTCCAAGCAACCAAATATTTTGGATGAACTGATAACAGATAAATCCACCATCTCCATATACAAAGTCTCATGTTTCTTTCTCTTAGTTCGCCTTCCACCAAGACGAGAGAGATCAGTTTTATTTGCTATTTAACCCATATATGGAGTAAGATTGATTAATCAACCTTCGGCAGGTATTAGCACTAAGTGATCGATACTGGATATACAAGAATTTCAACTTGGCGAATTAGCTTTCTGCGACGATGAACATTCTTCTATACACACAGACACGCATATAAGCAATATATATATATATATATATATATATATATATATATATATATATATATATATATATATATATATATATAAAGAAAAAATAAATTTTTTATGCAGAATGAAAAAAAATATGCGTGCAATATATTTTTTTTTAAATTGACCAATCATGTAATGACACGTTATTTATTTGTATGTATTTATAACACGTTAAATGTATAGAAGCTTGGGTTTTGTTTTCGGAAACCATTCTCTGTAAAATATGTCAAAGCTTAGATTCGACTGTCGAATGGATCTTCAGAATATATGTTATGCTAATCATGAGAGTAAAGGAGTTACGATGAGGGGCTTATAACATAAGAAACACTTTTAGAAAGGGATCCTTTAGCTATATCAACCATTACTTAGCTGATAGAAAATTTTGAAAACTACGAAGACATTGCATGGTCTTCCTTAGAGTGGGTGACATTAACATAGTTGAGAACATACATCAAGCTATGGGTAGTCAAAAATTTGATCAAACTTGCAACCTTGGTTGTACAACAAAATGCATGAACAATTTGTAGTAATTTCATAAACCCCTTTTCATTTTCATTTGTTTCAAAATTTATGTGGTTGATTTCATTGTTGCTTACTTTGCATTATCATGATTTTCAGACTTGAGTTCATTTATTTTCACCCTGTATATAGTCAATAGTATCAAGACAGACATACGCTGGCAATTGTCAAATTTTCTGTTATCTTATTATATATAATTGAATTTAATATTATTCCGAAGAGATAACGATAAGGCTGATAGAACATCCTGATTATAGAAAACTCAAAATGTTGTATATAAAAACAAACAGAATATTAGTATAAATCCCAAAGCAGAAAAACTAGTAAGATATAAGAAGAGTTGGGGACCCTAAAGTTACTGAAATCGGGAGAGAAAAATTCATACAATTTTACAGGGTGTTTCACAATAGTTGGAACAAAATAGCGGCCTCTCACCTTCTTAGAGCTCGAAAAGGGTGAGGAACTTGAAGAAGAGGAACAGTGGTTCCTGCAGAATGGTACTCTTCATGAAACTGCTAAACATAGCATGCCATGGTTCCGTTTGAAATTTTGTAAAGCGCCTTATTAACCGCAAAGCTGAAAAAAAGAATGGGCACTTCACTCGTCTGATCTAAACCCCCCTTGTTTCTTCATTTGGGGGCTTCTCAATGAAAACATCCACCAGGGCAACCCACGCATCATTGCTGCTTTGAAGGCAGCCATTGCTGAGAAGATTCAAGCGACCACTCAGAAGGAATTTACTAGTGTTATTAACAACTTTGTATTCAACAGTGTCTTCAACTGAACGGCGAATATCTGGAGCATGTAGGATAGGGTTCTTCTTTATATATTTCCTTCATGTTTGATACTAAATATTTGCAGATCTTAAAATTGTATACTTTTACTTTTCAATAGACGTAATTTCTATTACTCTATAATTTGTGGTCCATGATTTATGACCGATCATTTTGTTTCAAAAATTAAAAAAACTCACTGTACATAAAAAGAAGCAAAATCACATTAAATATATGTATCTTTAAGTTATGTTTCTTTTGGGTTTTTTTATGAGAATTAAAACAATGAGTACATGTAGTTGAACATACCACTTCCGTACTTCCACTTCCATCATATAGCAGTGAAACCTTATGGAAGTTTATATATATATATATATATATATATATATATATATATATATATATATATATATATATATATATATTTATTTCTCGAGAGAGAGTCCACCAAAATGTATACAAAATTAAGGAAAGGAAAAACATGTCTTTCGTAGTTTTACCTTCCCTAGCACGATATTTTCACGGCAGAATGCATTAAATTGACGGCAGTTAGACTAGAAATTGAAACTGCATGTGTAACACACCCACTGGAGATTTGGCCACCGTTGCCCAAGCAGTAGTTCGCCATAATAATAAATGTCTGGAAGCTAAAGGCCACCAAATTTGTGTAGCTCTTGTGATTGTAGAGTCCGTATATAACTCTCTATTAATATCCTGGCTTCTGAACCTTTCAATTTATGTCAGAATAAATTACTATTATGTCATTATCTAAACAATTTTTTCTTTGTTTATGTGTGTATACATTCTTTTGGTCTTAAGGACACATGGCACAGTGGATAAAGGGGTTGGTTTGTTCCAGTGACAGGACCCAATGATTTGCGAGTTTAATACATGGTTAAGGCGGTGGAGAACTTGGAGAGGGGAATTAACAGGAGCCAACTGATAACTGACCTCCATTAGACATGGCACGTGGAACTAGGACAGTCGACACCAGCGAGAGAAATAAAGGGTTCAGTTCGACATTCCAACCAACTGAAGAAGACCGTAGCACAACGGCCGAAGCGTTGTGATAAATATAGCAACAAAATGAGGAAAATAGTCCGAATAATGTAAATAGTATATATATAGGCATATATATATATATATATATATATATATATATATATATATATATAATGTGAACATTGAAGTCAACACTCTGAAGAGACAGGCTGTTTCATGCAATCATCAGACCGGACTTGTATGTTCACTTTTATATTTATATTTATATACGCTCTATCTCTGATAGTGAGCACTTTATTCCATAAATATAGCACGCATTAACACTATATTTCTTCATACATACATACATACATACATATATATATATATATATATATATATATATATATATATATATATATATATATATATATCCAGATGTATTGGGTATATATTTTTCTATTTACGTGTATATTTCTATTTACGTGTACTTCTGTATGTATGGATATGTTTATGTATGTATGGAGAGATACATGTATATATGTGTATGTATGTTTGTGTACGTATTTATATAGTTGAGTATTTATGTATGTATATGTATGTATATAGCTGAGTATGTATGTGTTTATGTGTGTGGGCGTATATATATACTTGAAATTATAGGCATGTATATGCATGTATATATATATATATATATATGTGTGTGTGTGTGTGTGTGTGTGTATGTTGTGTTTGTATGTTTGTAGAAGCCTATCATATATGAGCTTAAGTATATATATATATATATATATATATATATATATATATATATATATATATATATGTGTGCGTACTTACATCCGTGTATATGTGGATGTGTTGATATGGGTATTTATGCATAATTATATATTTGTATATGTGAATGTGTGTTCGTATTTATTTACTGTTGTTTGATAAGGCTTTGTTAATTGCTTATAGACTTAATCTATAATTGTGTCTTGTTACATTTTAAAGTTATTATGGACTTTACTGTAATTTATCGTCAATAGGATAATATTGTTAGAATATGTGTAGGTTTATGCATCTATCTATCTATCTATCTATCTATCTCTCTCTCTCTCTCTCTCTCTATATATATATATATATATATATATATATATATATATATATATATATATATATATATATATATATGGATATGTATGTGTGTATCTATGTGTATATATGTCTATGTTTAAGACTCCGTTTATATATATATATATATATATATATATATATATATATATATATATATATATATATATGTGTATGTGTTTGTATATATGTTTAAGATTATATATATATATATACATACATATATGTAGGTAGTTCTTATTTTCTTTCACCTAATGTACAATTAGGCGTATTTGTGTGTTTGGAATTTTCGTGTTTTATATATAAGACGGTGTTTTTTCTACGTATATATCTATTCAATGTCCTTTCTTTAGCTATTGTTTGTTTCTCTGTTCTATTAGATCATTTTTATCTATGTATATTAGCCCGTATAAGTTATATTTTACTATGTGTTTAGAATTCGTTTAATAACACCTTCAATCTTGAATATTTCTTGAGTGTTATATCAGTGTGTCTATGTCAATGTATGTGGTTATATGTACGTAACTTTTTCGGTCTCTGTGTATAGTAAATTGCATGCACATTTCATTGTGTATATGTGTGGTTTAAATTTTTGTAAAAGGTCGTGCAAATATTTCCTGTCTCGTCACTTTTTTTGTGTGTGTATACATCTAAATATGTCTGCGTGCTTATATGTATTATAATCTGACTGTGTTTGTATTGTCTTTCGCAAGATGATATAATCCCATGTATACACTTGGATTTCATTAAGGGCAGGCGATCTTAACGTTTATTCCGACGTAATTTCAATAGAAACAAAATGAATAAAAACATATGTATTTTTTCTTTTTTCCTCAATAATTTTAAAATTTTAAAATTAAATTTACATTTATGATATGGGTAGTTTTTTAATATTAATTTCAAATTTTATCATACAATTTAATACTTATTAGAATAAATTTTATTTTAGTATAAACCTAACTTTAAACCATTTAATAGTTATTATAACCTTACTTCGTTGTCAAGTTTTTTGAATTCTCGTATACTTGTATTTTGATTGGTCATTTCAGCTCATGTGACAGCGTTTCCCCTTACGAGGGGTGGTGAATTAATTTGAACCTTTTAAAACCTTTATTCTACAATCTACATTCAACATCGTCACTTGATATGACACCAGAGGTGTTGAAACAAAATGGCTATTTTTGTAGTGATTTTATAACACATTTATGTTAGAAATTGAAAATAAATAATTATATTCTCTCTACTCCGTATTGAGTACTCTTTTTAAGAATAGTAATTTTTTGGTTATTGGAATTTATTCCGTATACACCAACCATATACTTGCGTATATATATATATATATATATATATATATATATATATATATATATATATATATATATATATATATATATATCAATTCTCTTCACGCAAGCCGATAGTCACTAAGACGCAGGTAGACGCATTATTAAGATGTGAGAACAATAAACGAACAAGAATTAATAATTGATTGAGGTGAAATGATTCCAAAATAGATTTCAGGTCTATTTAAGCATTTGTTTAATAATCAAGACATTTTCTTAAATACATTTTATACATGAAAATAAATCTAAAAAATTGTAAAATCTGCGGTTTCCACGCAGGAAAATTATTAAAGACATTTTCTCATCGATCTTCCGAAACAAAACAACAGATTATAATATTTGAGAATAATTTAAAATACTATTAAACTTTCGTGATTTTTTTTTTTTTTTTGCTTTTTAATTTTCCGTATGAGTAATTAAACAAAATTAAATGATGTTATAATTGTTTGTGGAAATCAGCGAAATTATTCGCCATGCCAAAGAAAGAAGAAATGTGAAGCGAGAAAGAGAGAAAAGATTAAATATCAAAAAGGAAAAAAATACCCATAACTCACTGGAAACAAACATTGCCAAAAATAACGACCCTATCGTTTCCCTCACACTGGTCCACTTCACGAAACGAACGGAAAGAAATTAATTTCGAAATAAATTTATTTTTACTTGAAACCTAATAAGGAAGCCATTAATAACATTTGAGAAGATGATTTAAACAAAAAAAAATAAATAAATAAAAGAAAGAAAGTAATTTTTAAAAATTACTAAATCTGCCAGTTGCAAATATCTTTAATAGCAATTTATTTATTTCCAATGATAACGATAAAACGCACTTGAGATTTTAAACGACTTGGCGCATCTCTGCTTAAGTTAATAAGAGTTTTTGATACAGATTGAAATGTCATTTGCCCACTCAATAGCGCATCTTTCCTCACACATTCATTATATATGTTTCCCAACTGGCCAAAAGAATCAAATAAGTTTTTTTTTTTCATAGCTCTCTGCCTGACATCAAATATTTAATTCTGATGGTTGAATATTCCTCTTTTATTTACAAACCTGTTCCCCAATCATTATCTTCCATCATCTTCATCTTTGCCATTTTTGAAAGAGGATTTTGGCTTCATTGTACTTGATGTTAGATTTTACGTATTTTAACGGGAAACAAATATGGTACGATTATATCATTTTATATTAGTACCAATCTATGGGGTTCAAAAGAGGGACACCACAAAAACCAATATTGGAAATGTAGCTTTAAAGAAATTATTATTTTTTTTTTTTTGCTTTCTTAGTCAAATAGCCCGATATTCTTTAAGCACCATTTTTGGTTATATCCATTACTCAATACCTCAGTGATGTCATTTAAATAATATACATATAATATAGCTTTAGGCTGTAAGAGATCATGTTTAACTTAAGATTGTGTTTATTTATTACCTGTGAAATGTCAGTACGTCTTAGGAAAGATAGTTCTGTAGTTTTTCATAGACTTTTCCATCGTTTTAAATTAGAAATGTTCCTCCTCTATTCTAGATGTCACCTGAGACCCCGGAGTCAGTGTACGCATTATGTAACTAGTTGATGGCGCCCGGAGCAAAAAAATGTTTTCCTGGATCATTTTTTTTTTTTTTTGAAAGCAAATGCAAAACACAAGGCGGGATTTCAAACTCGACACGGCAATTCCATTTTTCTAGGCACTAAACATTACATTTACACACACCTCCTGACCTCACTTCTTCCGATTCTTTATTCATGGAGTGCAAAGCGTATAAATAATATAGAATAGTGTAAGAAGCTTTTGCTTTAATTCTGGCTTTTGATACATAGAGCTCTTTCTAGACAGCTTTTTCCTGGAAGGAGAGGTCAGATTTGTTGTTTTTTGAGTACCCTCGAATCAAACCGGTTGTTCGTGAGTGTCACAGAACGAACTCGAAGTTCTTTATCACTTAGGAGACACTGATATTAGAAGGAGGCAAGTATAAAGAAGAATGTGCCACCCAGAATTAAACCGATATAATATAGACGACAAGGCTAATAGCAGATACCCCATAGGGGATGAACATGTGTATCAAGACCGAAATGATTTTTAAACCCGTCAGGAATATAAGAATAACAAATCTTTGAAATAACAAGAAAAAATAATTTTAAAACCTTGAAAATAACTCTGCGAAAGATATACATTTGTTGCTGTTTACAGACTATCCATATATTCTACAGTGCAACTTTGGTTCTCCAACAACTCAAAATTCGAACGAATCAGTTTTCGAACGGAAAATTAGAGATTAAAATGCCTCAGTTATCAAACAAAATTTCGGTTCTCGAACAACATTGCCAAACCAAGTTAAACCAAACGGAATAATTTCTGAGTCGACAGCAGCATGTGTGTGTTGTGACTTTTTCCCAATTTTATTGTACTGTGACTTTTTTCTCAACATTGACTCCTATAGGAAAAAATAGTTTCGGCTTACGAATATTTTGTGTTACGAATGGCGTTCAGGAACGAATTAAATTCGCGAACGGAGGTTTCACTGTATTATGAATGCACATATCGGGTAGGGTTTGTTATCTCCCTGTTGCATACCTGTCTTCGGGCAGACTCGGTTTTGGCTCTGTCCGTGGAGAGAGACGAAGCCGAGGAAAATAAATACTGCAAGGTGCCCGGTCCGTGGGGACGGCTGCCTGAGATTGCACTCCCGCCATTGCACGAAAAACTGGGGGATCAGTAGGCATACCGATGCCATCGCAAACGACGGTTGCAGGGGCTGAATAATTTTTATCCTTAACCCGGGTTTACGCGCTCGGTTTTCCCATTTTAAACCCGACCTTGTGTCACATCCTGTCTCACTTGGAAGTCCAAGATAAGTGCCTACATCGTATTTGGCAGCATATAAGATCCCAAATACTTGCTTTGAATATTACAGTTTTATGTTGTAATAGAGATGTGTGTAGTGTAGTGTAGTGTAGTAATTATCAGCACTGTAAATGTTGGGGAGTGATTTCACAGTGGAGGCTTGTATTTGTACTAAGTCGGTCCTAAAATAGGTTCGACATACAAAACGTTAGGGACTTGATATAATAGGTATAACGCAGAGTAATCTAGTTGTGGTCGCTGATACTTTAGTATCCGACTAACGGTCGTCCGCCATCGACTGACTGACTGACTCCCACGTTACTCCTACTACTCCTGCTTATTATAGGTGGGAGAGTCTATTAAATATAGAATAGGTGTGTTCCACTATAACAGTAAATGAAACCAGAGTGTCGGGGTTCAAATTGCAGCAGTGTTCGTTGCTTCCACCTTCGCACGAAAATCCTTAAGACAGTTATGAATCTATATCTTCACCCACTGTCTATTGATAAATTAACAAGTAAGACTTGGCTCTCTAGCCTTGATTGGTAGCCACTCTAAGAGAAAGTAAACTTAATTCAAATTCGATTGCGGGTTGGGTTAGCAACACCACCAGTAAAAATGTACTTTATGCCTGTCCAAACCCTCATAAATACGTTAATATTTAACGTCCCCCTCCCCCACCAACGAGGGAGATATGTGGAACAAGGACGGTTTAGCGTGGGTTCCCCGAGCCCGTAGGCTCAACCAAAAATATTTCCTTTGAACCAGCATAAACGGGCTCAGGGCCTGTCTACCTCTCGGGACGAAACTTTGCTCTGCGGCAAGGCTTCGCCCGGGTTCCTCTCTGTCGAAGCAGAGAGTTCGACAGCAATGAACGTTTGGCATCGTTAGACACTATTGTAAGAGAGGGGGTAATATGCTGTCTAAGTCGTCTACCTCTAGCTGTGGTTAATCTACTTCACTCTGCTGGCGAGTATTGTATTTTGTTGATGTTATAAAGATGACGATTTCATTTCCAACCTCCGTTTTGGTTATTCCTCATTCAGTACCCCTCCTAGGTAACAACACTGTCTAAGCCACAGCGGTATGTATACATCATGTGTGTATATGGGGATTCGTGGAAGGTTATGGATTGAAATACGGGGAGATTAACCAACTCATCTGAGTAAGCATTAGCTTGCTAACTATATATATATATATATATATATATATATATATATATATATATATATATATATATATTCAATTATTCAATAACTCATTTACAATAGCATTTTCGGATACAACTACACATATATTTTCGTTGTCCTCTTATTACTAAGAGAAAAAAACAAGAACAACATCTATTCTATACCTGAAGATGTCTGCAGGAACAGACGAAAGCTTGTAGTAAAAATAACAACTAATACGGCAGAAATTTATATAAACAAGGATCAATTCATTCATAACGGATCTGGAGGTTTTTGTATACTATTTGAATTGTTTGCGATGATGGATGTCTCGCCATTAAAATCATTAACCTTTGCATTAGTTTTGAGTGAATAATTCATGTATTTGTAAATTGATTGCACGTTTATTGTAATTTATATATATATATATATATATATATATATATATATATAAGACATAAAATATCAGACTATACGGAGTATTTTTGGATTACCACCCGCTGATTACTAAAATTTCCCTGCGCCGAAATTTTGGAATTATCGCCTCTTGACGATTTACATGCAGCCTGAGATTTGAAAGACTCGATCGCTTTCTCGCTGACTTTTCAAAGTGAAAAGACATATTATTTTTGTTCCCTCAAAATGGGAGTAATCAACAAAAGATACTTAATTTTGCTTTGAACTATTCACATTTCATTCAAAATTTTATCTCAAATTTTCTTTTGTAAAATTCCCTGTCAATATATTTGAAAATGTTTATTTGTTCAAATTTCCCGTCTTATTATTCCTTTGTTAGCGGGTCAAGTGTACCAAGAGCTCATAACTTCTCATCAAAAGCGTTTATACCTGCTATAACATAAAAAAAAAAATGAGTCTCTCGCGAGAATTGAACAAATATCATCACATACGCCAGTAGACAACAGAGGGGAATTAAAACTAGAATACTATACTAACCACTTACATTTATCTGGTCAAGGAATGTAACGCCCTGTACAATGAACAAAGGAAACTGTGTGTAGAATTCAAATAAAAATCCAAGGCCTTCTACGTCCTACTGGAGGAACTCCTCCTTGGTTGACCTAAACAACTTTCTACCTCTAGCCACACACGTGGGGCCGACATATAGGATCATATCATAGCACCAGCTTGCTCTTAACCGCCATCTAGTTTTTTTTCCCACTGCCTTGGTGTCCAAGCTGTCTCTCTAATAGTCCACCTGTTGTTTCTGAGACGAGAGACGTGATTAACTTTGCCCTTCTTAATGATCTCGATTATGTCTTTCAATTCAGTCTAGTGTCGAATCCAGGTGTTGCTCTTCCATTCAGGTAAGACAATGTCGTGAATAAAGAGTCCTTTCAGTGATGTTGTTGAACGCCCATGCCTCACTTCTATAAATCATAAATATATTGATTAATATACAGGGTGTGGCAATTGTCGCACAACATGGGGATAAATAATTAAATGTATAATTACACGTGAACATTTTATTTACTAGTTATTTAATTGTTATATGCGCTGTTCAAAATGTCCTCGTCCTTTTTCAAAACACATTTCAATTCGGTGCCTGAATTAGTCATTAATCCGTCAGAGAGTTTCCTCTGTCATTTAACTTCATTCATATTTAATTCTTTCTTAAATTTCCTCTGTATATCTTGGGCGCATCTGATAAAAAACTGTTTTCAAATGGCCCCGCAGAAAAAAAAAATCCTAGGGTGTGAAGTCTGGTGTCTTCAGTTGTCACTTAGCAGGACCTATAAAATCGAATCAGATATTTAAAACATGCTTAATAAATTAAACCTTATTGTGTACGATTTTTGACTCGCATAATGATCAAAGAAGATTCAAGAGAATCGGATAAATGGAAGATGATTTCGTCTGCGGATTAACAAATAATACGTTGTAAATAAATGAATTTACAAGTGGCAACTTATTTCGAAAGAGGTTTTTGTGTTCTTGCTGTTAATTACACGAGGAATGAAAATAGGTCATAGATGGTAGTGATAACATTGGGGTCAGTAATTATTCTGCAGCAGTTTACGAGGTTATTCATTTTTACAAATTGATCCTTTTGAAATTGATAGCATATATGAACATGGGGTAATTTTTAAAATTAAATTCTACTTATATAAGAAAGAAAAATTCAAGTGTGTGGAGCTAATCTTAATGTTCCTCAACACGAATGATTTTACCAGTAAAAGAACAGCCAAAATATCTCGATGCTGTTCATTTTCAATGATTCTCAGCATCGACAATCAATTATAGATTCTCGCGAATATTCTTACGTTTAACCCTATTTTAAAGTCAGTTTCTGTAACCTCAACTAGCACCGCCGCTATTGTCTATCCCTGCGCAAGCTGCTATATGGAACTCGCTCATTACTTTTAAACCTACCTACCTACCAAACAAGCAGTCTTTCTTTTTTGGTCATATCCTATAAGGGATATATTTTTCTGCATCGTCCTTATTATTTTTCTCATAATTACTATTATCGGTATTTACTTTCAGCAGGTTAATAACAAGAATGTCTTGGATCGTATTTGAATATAACAGGTCAGCTGGTACTGATGAATGTCGCCGGTACCTGGGTTACGATAATTCCTTATATATCCCGGAAAGGGATACATTTCAACGAAGTAGCTAAGTGGTTTTGGCTACTATAACCAAGTAGAATACGGTAGCAGTAATCGACTGGTACGCGTCATAGTCTAAGGTAAGAAGTGTAGATCAATGGCGTGTGACACTATTTAGGGTTGTGTGAAAAAAAACAAAGAGGCGAGAATTAAATTAGGTGATAAGAATCTATCACGAAAAGACGATGTTATTTTTTCTAACAAAGAAAAGTGGTAAAGATTTTATTTTCATTAGCGAAACAAGTAAGTTCGTGGACCTGCCGGATTCGCATTTGATTTATGCTACGGGGCGGCGAATAAGATATAGCCATCTGCCCATGGCAATAAGGAAAGTTTCAAATTGGCCGAGTGGCTTACGGGACAGAATGCTAAGAGATAAAAATTAATTGGGTCACGAGAGGAATGTCCGCTGGATCTCCCACAGAGTACCAGGAAGGAAAGATTAAGCCTTTGACTATCAGCAGAATATCATTTGACAGGATCATCTGTTTTGTGTCGGAGCTGGCTATGATAAAAAAAAAAATATTTTATCGGGACGAATAATTGGCTGTGGATATCACCAGATGACCACCCACTTGTTTGGAGAAGGTCTCGATTGATTAAGTCCAGGTGACATTCGGATAAGATTGAGATTAAGGGACCACACTACGGGTCGTATAGGTTTGTTGTCGGGCAGAAGAAAGAAAAAGAAAAGAAAAAGAAAAAAAAAAGGAAGATAATTTTTTTTCTTTGAGCAAGATTTTTTAAACCGAGACCTGTCTGGCCACACCCACACGGCTGGGCGTCCATTGGCTGAATGGTGGCGTGAGCGGTAGGCGAAGGTAAACAACTGAAGAAGGAAGGGAGGCCTGTTGATGCCCCGCTGAAGGGATCGGTGTGAGATGCTACTGTGAGAGAGAGGGGAAACCCGTTGACGCCCTCTGAGGGTATGGGTGAGATACCAATATGAGAAAGGAAGAATTTGGGAGGACGAAAGACTTCCAAAAATGGAAATTAATAATTCTTCCTGGCCGAGAACAAAGAAAAAACCCTTAATGCGGATTTAGAATTATCAAGGAACCTCAAACCCCGACAGGCCCACCCCGGTTTTATTCGGCGTCCATATAAGCAGAGTCGCAGCGAGTAATACGGCAGTTCGCAGTTCGCAGCTGAGTTGAGTTTGCAGTTGGGTTGGAGTTGGATTTGCAGAGGAAACCGCCTCGCAGAAAGCTGGCTAAGATTCTACGCAATCACGACCTCAACTTCTAACCAAGAACAATTTATTTTTTAAGAACGACGTAGACTCACACCACCAAATAAAGTTTTACGAATATCGCCTGAAGATACACCAAAAACCAGTTATCGACAAACAAACTTGAGATGTTAAGACTCGCCTAACGAACACAAAGTGTTACGAATCCATATAGCGGTTTGGGACGAAGACGTAGTCCTGTATTCAGAAACCAGATATAAAATATTGTTATCCTTTTTTTAACACATTTGAACTTTCGAGTTATTACTTTATTTTCTTTTACATATACGTGTGCGGTATTACCGTTGTTCGGACTTGACTTGCATTACGGCCCGGCGACTGATTGATTTCGTCTACCTAAGATCAAATAACAATGTGGGTAGGTTAGACTAGAAATCAAAACAGTTACTTCGCTAACCAGACGTTGGAGGCGAGCTGGGAACGACAAGGCTGATGCCGAATCTAACCAGATTCCCATCCGAATCAGCAAAAGGTTAGAACGTCACATTTGGTGCCGCGACCAACACCAAGTCACATTGGCTGTCACAGGACAGGATAGGACGGCGACAGCGCGGAGACAGGCGGGGTGACGTCACAATTGGCGCTGCGACCAGAACAGCACGGCGGGCGCGGCCAGGCAGACGTCACATTTGGCGCAGCGACACCGGGGGACGTCACATTTTGTGCTGTAACCAGGATAGCACGGCGGGCGCAGCCAGGCAGACGTCACGATTGGCGCAGCGACCCCGGGATGACGTCACAGGCGTAGTTCATTGGGGGTTGTTATAGACTTAGCTCTCAGACTAAGGCTTTGACTCTCATACCTACACGTCCGTCGGTATTTATGACGGACACCAGCCAATCATATTCAAGTGAGAGGGAACGCAGGTGTATGCATATTCCATTATATCAATTCCTTTGCAGTATTGAATGAAATTGATATAATAATATGAATTAATTAATTAAAACTGATATAATTAAAACAGCAAAAGAAACAATACAAAAAAGAGTAGCGATAACCGGTTTGTTTGTGGTTCTTTTGTATTCTCAACTAGTGTAATTGTAACGTCTATCTTTTTAAAATATGCCTGTTTTTATTTTATCATTTTTTTTACATCTAAGATCATCAAATGATAATAAAAATAACAGTTGAATTTATAAGCGGCAAGTATAGGGGGACCCTCATTTCCACATTTTTATGTTTTTAGTTTTGAACGATGATGCAACAAGAAAACATGGGAGTCACATCTAGTGACTTGGAAGTACAACCTCAATCGAAGACCATCTAAGCAAACTGGGTACCCAACTTGAACGTATTGGTAACAGAGACCCACCTGCACGGTCATGCGCAGTTTTGTTTTAATATCAATCTCTCAACATATCATGCACAGTTGGTTGTGATGGGTAATCAAAATATATCGTATAACACTGGGTGTTATGATCTGAACATTGGGGTTTGTATATTTATGCCTCTTGCTCGCTCTGTTAACATGTTGCCCTCGCATTCAATAAAAATAAAAAAAACAGCCGTTTATTAAATAATTGTAATATGTAGCCTCGCTAAGCACAATAAGTTTTACAATACACACCTTATTTCTAAAAACAAGGTTAAAACTACCCTATGTCTAATATGCGAGGATTAAACCTCTTGTTGATTAAATTTATCCGCACGGCTCTCAACCACAGGCTAGAATTTTACTTCAGAGAATCATTCAAGCTAGTTCGACTCCATAATAAAATTATTTGATAATCGACATTTTTATATTTTGTTATTCACTGAGAGAGCAGATCGCCAATAAAGCCATATATATCAATCACACCATTACGGAGCCACCACAAACAAAATTCCCTACTGACTGAATGGGTTCATAACTTCACACATCACTACCTGTGATAATTTAATTGTGGTAAGGAAGGCGGGAAAGACAAAAAAAAAAAAATGAGAATGCATCTTTTGTCAGCAAAAAGAACGGCCCAGCATGCAAATTAAAATTTGGAGATACCAAAATAATTTAAATACAACAATTTAAATATCTGTGTTGAAACTTGACTAATGCATGGAATAATAATGCAACACAAAATGCCCTTAGAAAAAAATGTATTGAAACAAGAAAGTGTACACACTATTTACATATAGTCTTTTGTATATTCCTGGTAAGACCGTTCCTGGAGAATGTGTTGACTGAGTCGCAGTCGGGCAGAGTCTGGTTGAATCTCTGGATTACTCCCTCTCTTCCCGGTACCAACCATATTTATATGATCGGTACTCCACTATGCAAATTAGGTGGATCCTACCACAACAATCTGGGAAGAGTTTGAACTCAGTATACAATGTTCTATAATGAAATTGAGATAGCAAAAGATGTATTCCAAACGTTAAGCAAAGTATTAAGAAACAAGAAAATTTCGTTAGAAGCAAAGAAAATACTACTGAATGGTTACATAATATCACTCCACCTACATATCAGTGAATGTTGGACAGTCTTCTCAAAGACTAAAAAGAACTGAAGGCAACAGGAATGTAGTTCTACAGAAGGATGCTGAGGATCGCATGGAATTAATATGCCAGCAAAAACGAAGTTCTAGAAAAAATAGAAACAAAAAGGAAACTTATACACAATATCAGGAAGATAACTGATAGTTCTAGGACATATAATGCGGAAAGAGGGTTTGGAAAATCTGATACTCAGAGATGAAGAAGAGACTTGAGGTAAGAGAAATGTGTTTCTACAAAAAGATATTGAGAATACCATGCTCTGAACGTGTGAGCAACGAGGAAAATTTAGAAAAAATTCTAAAAGGACATTTATGTTTCACTATGTGTCTTAGAAATAATGAAAGTTGATATTTCTATGACACATAATTAGGTAAGAGGTCCTCGAACATGAGGCACTCACAGAGAATATTGAGGCCAAGATGGAGAGAGGCAAACATCGCATGAACTATCCAACAAGCTTGTGTATAGAACAGGGTTGAGAAGAGATAACAAAAAGATAAAATCTGTTAAGAATTAAGGTCAGGAAATTGTGGAGATCCATAAATATATTTATTGCTTTCTTCTCTTTGTTTCTGTTTAATTCTTTCTTTTTTTATTTATCTTTTTTTCTTTCTTGTTTTATATTTTTATTTCTTTGTTTTTCTTTTTCTTTGTAATTTTTGTCGCTTATTTTTTCTTCTCTTCCTTTCGTTGGTTTCCCTTTATTTTTTGTTATCTCAGTTTTATTTGCATTTTTTTTATTTTTAATTTTATTTCATCTCTTAATTATTTGTTATTTTCTTCTTTCTTTCATTCTTTCTTTCCTTTTTTATTTTGTTATTTTTTGGTCCTTTCTTAATTTTTTTTATGTACTTTTTTACCGGTTGGAGTTCTTGTTTCTTTATTTTCCCTTACTTCAATGTTTTCTTAACTATTTTTAGTTTTCTCTTTATTGCTTCCTTATCTGCGAGACATTCTTTCTTTCTTTTTCTTTCTTTCTTTTTCTTTCATTCTTTCTTTTTCTTTCTTTCTTTCTTTCTTTCTTTCATTATATTGTTTTCCATTATTTCTGTTTTCTTTCTTCATTTTGTTTTTCATTATTCTTGTTTTCTTTCTTTATTTTTCTCTTTTTCTCTTAATATTGTTTCTTCTTATTTTTTCTTTCTTTCTTTCTACATTTTGTACCGTTATTTCACTTTATTTTCTGTCTTTATTTCTTTATATTCTTTTCCATTATTCTTGTTTTCTTTCTTTATTTTTCTCTTTTTTTCTTTATTTCTTTATATTGTTTCCTCTTATTTTTTTTGTTCTTTCTTTCTACAGATTGTGTACCGTTATTTCTCTTTATTTTCTGTCTTTATTTCTTCATATTCTTTTCCATTATTCTTGTTTTCTTTCTTTGTTCAAATTGTTTTTTCATTTTGGTTTTTTTGTTCTTTCTTCATTTTGTATGCCATTGTATTTTTTCCTCGCCTTCTTTGTTCATTGACACTTCTTATATCGATTTTGCTTTTTGTTTACTGTATTTGGTTTTGTACTACATTCTTTTTCATTTTTAAAAACTCATTTCCCTCCAAGCAAGGCAATAAGACCTCTAAGACGCAAGGGATTACTTAAATATACTATTAAGGAGAGAGAACAATAAAGATACAAGCATTAAAAAGATAGAAGGCGACGATTAACAACTGGATTTAAAAATTTGCAGGTCATGTTAACTGGACAGCAAGAAAGCGGAAGAGAGTTGCACCTGTGAGATGTACGACAGAAGAAACTGTTAGCATAGAACGTGCGGTTACATTTAACCATTTCAATTGTAAAATAATGAAATAGCGTGAAATAAGAAAACAGATAATAACGATTTACACGGTATTTAAATTGGCCTGGAAATAAAGAAATATAAATAACGATATACAAGCAGAAAATACGTAAGAAAAAACATTTGGCATAGAACTTATGTTTACATCTAGCCATTTCAAGTGTATAATGACGATACCTTGCTGCCAATCTATAACTGCGTTTATATTCATAAAGTCTACTTACCGGAGCAGAATGTTCATCCGAACACTAACCATGAAAATAATTATAGCAAAAGCACAGGGAATCTCTATTACGGCGGTGGGAATGTAAATGAAGCCCAGATGCCGGGTCAAGGACAATAAGATTGCGGTTTTTCATTGGATTTTATCAAGAATCTCTAAATATATATCAGGGGCATAGGACCAGATATGTCACCAGTATTCAAAGCAAGGACGAAATGTAGACTTTAAAATATATAAGATAGATTCTGGTTAGAATAATTGCCTAACAACGCTATGAACGAGATTTCCTAGCAGTAAATTCAATATATTGTTTCTACTTCATGTCAAATATTCTCTACATTAATCTCTTTCTTTCTTTGACTTTATCTCTTGATTTTATTTAATTTTCTTCGTCTATTTTTTTCTTCTCCGCTTCATTTTATCTTTCAATTACTTTCTTTGTTTTTTTTTTCCATTTTTAGTTATCAGCAGATTTTATTTTAGTCTTCCTTTCTTTGACTTGTTTTCGGTTTCATTTCTCTCTTTCTTAAATTGTTTTATGTTTATCATTCTTTCCTCTTTTCGTTTTCTTCATAATGTCTTTGTTATTTTTCGCATTTTCATCTTTTTTCTCCATTGTTCGATTTATTGGTCTTTTCTTGCTGTTTTCGTATTTGTCTTACTTATGCCTCTTTCATTTTCATTCATTGAATCATATCTTTCTTTTCCTCCTTGTTTTCGTTTTTTTATTATTACCTCTTTGTAATTTCTTTCATCATAAATTTTCATCTTCAAAATTTGTTTGTATTTTTACTATTTGTTCAAGAACATATTCCATCATTTCATTTTTTTTCTTTCTGGCAATTCTTCCGATCTGTTCAATCTCACCAACTTCCTATCAATGCTTATAGAAACTTATGTCTCTTTTGCTTTGAAGCAAACGTGTAGTGATAAAAACAGCTTACTAAAAGACTAACAAAGTCAACAATAAGAAAAAAAAGTTCCATTTATTGCAGCAAACATCGTGATAAAAGCTGAAGGTGCTAGTGCACTTAGATATGTAAAAATATTTCCTTGATGTTGTCCTTCCATAATGAATTTTTCAGAACAAAGGACAGTCTATTTCACCTCCATATATATATATATATATATATATATATATATATATATATGCATATATGTATGTATGTTTGTATATGTATATGTATGTATCTATGTATTTACATTTATGTACACACACACACATATATATATATATATATATATATATATATATATATATATATATATATATAAAAGACATTTCTCCAAGAACAGGAAGTTTTTTTCCTTAGAAACATTAACCTAACACCGTTAGGTTAACGTTAAAATTCAAATTCTATGATTCGACAGAATTCCATTAGTTGAATTTGTCCCTTCCTAGTTTATCTCACCACCCTTCCTTATTTTCTTTGTTGTCTTTTTTTTTTCCAACCTTTATTTCCTTCCCCCGACCATTGGCCTCTTACTTCTCCTCTCTCTCTCTCTCTCTCTCTCTCTCTCTCTCTGGCTGTTACTTATCACTTAACTTCCTTTCTTTCTTCACCTGTAAATTCTTTTTGACCTCTTATGGAAAACATTTCAATGACGAAAGTGGAATATGTGCTTCGTTAACTGCATTTCGAAATTAAATATTTTAGTAGCATCGTGAATTCCCTAATGATGAAACGTTAGAAACATTTGTTTTTAACATTGAAACAAGATGTACAATTTTGCAGTTGCTATGTGCATGTTTTAATGTAACACTGCAAAATACACTCACACACACACACACACACACACACACACACATTCACACGTTTTTGACGGACCTCATGAAGTATACGTAAAATTAACGAAGTGAGGAAGTGAGGTGGGAGAGAGGATATGAGTGTGTCATATGCATCATTTCAGTTTCCTATTTTTAACCCCAGTGTGTCGGCTAGATTTTGCTCAAATTTAACGCGTCTCGTCTCTAGATATAGATGGCTAAGTGGTGAATGATAAGAACGACATATATATATATATATATATATATATATATATATATGTGTGTGTGTGTGTGTGTGTGTGTGTGTGTGTGTGTGTGTGTGATTGTAAATAAAAAATATCAATGTGTAATTCTTATAATATGTAGTGAAAGAAATTTGAGAATTAAAAAAAAACAAGAATAATAATATTGATAATGACAACTAATATTATAAATTAGTAGGCCTTTTGACCAAATGGAAGTATGGTGGGAAAGATTTAAAAAAAAACAGATTATTCACACACGGCTGTGTCTTTCTCAACGAGACGAGAAATAAAATTCAAGTTCTACAGCTTTGCCAATTAGGGTTGTAAAATAGATTCACACATGTTTGGATTAAACAGGGAATTATGTACACTCAAAGAATTGATTTTATACAGAAAACTTTTTACAAAACCTTTAATACAGTAGCCAAGAACCATCATAGCTATTCGGGAATATAATGCATGCAAAGTAGTAATAATAATAATAATAATAATAATAATAATAAAATAACCGGGAAAGAAAGCCCCACTCCATTTTTAATCTTTTTTATATTTCCTATTTTGATGAGAAAGGACTCAGACGTAAGTTTCAAAATCTTTCTCGCCATGCTTCCATTTGGCTAAAATGCTTAGTAATATAAAATACATATTATTAGCTTTATTATCAGGAATATTATTTTTGTTATTTTCTTTTCTATCTCTCGAATTTCTCTCACTGACCTATTATCTATATATATATATATATATATATATATATATATATATATATATATATATAATATATATATATGAATGAGATACCAATATATAAAATTTTATATATGAAGAACATTACTGAGGAAAATGTATTTACAAAGTAGAAAGAAGTCTGTGCATTTTGTCCTTTAGGACTTCATCGAACTTATTTTGATAGGTTCGAACGGGGTATTCTGGGAATTTATCTTTTCTTTTTCTTTTTTTGTATATAATCTTATCGATTTCATTTCGATTGCTTTTCTTTGACTTTTTCTTTCTATCAAAATTGTTTTTAGAGATCCTAATATCCTGCTAATAGAAGATCTGCCATAAATAGCATAACAGCCAGGGCGCAATTTTACTGTGGAGGACATTCGCTAAAATTTAAAATTCCCAGCCTGCCTCGTTCAGGCGCATGCGTAGTCGCATCATCGTAACAAATTTGCTGTCCTGATGAACGAAACGCTTCACTCGAAAACATTTTTTCCACTTTATACATCTATAAATATATATGTGTGTGTGTCTGCATGTGTGTGTCTGCGCGTGTGTGCGTGTGTGTATGTGGGTGTGCGTGTGTGTGGTTGCGAAAATACATTAATTTTATTAAAGAAATGGCATTTTGCAATTATCAGATGCTGTTCTTTTTATCAAACAGCTGTTGTCCGACAACCTTTTGTTGGTAAAATGAGTCCTTAACTGTCTCTTGCTCTCGGGAAAGACGCAAGTCACGTCTTATCTCAGAGTAGCGATAACTCTAACGTTCACACAATTTTCACACTGATTGCTACCGCGTCCTTTCTTCGTGAATTTTTTTTTCATGCATTTGACTTTAAAAGAATGTTAATGTCAAATTAACTATTTCACTGAAAACTGTAAACACAAACTTCCGCGTTTTTTTTTCTGTTTTTTTTTTATGTCTGGGGTAATGTGTTTCGTAAAATATAATACAATGCTATTTTCTGTTATTCAGTTTAATCTTAACTGGTTTTTTTTCTTTAATAAACATCGGAAGTTTTTTTTTCATTTTTCAATATTTTTTGTTATCGATATTCATTAACATTTCACTATTTTATTACTCGTATTATGTCTAAATCTTCATATTTGCTAAAACGCTGAATTCAGACTTTGCTGACTAATATTCGTTGTAATATTATTCTAATCTTATTATATCTTACTCTGAGTTTGAGCTATCTTTAACATTATTAATTTTGGTTAATATTTCTTTCATCTAAATACTGTTTGATTTCTATTATATTAGTAGTGTTAGTAAAAAAAATATGTTTTCTGTAATCATTTCACCCCAAGCAAGGCGGTAAAGCCACTAGTGTTACACGGTGTAAAAGTGAATAATAATAATTTATTGAGAAGTGAGGAAAAGGAATCCGGACGACAGAAAATGGTGATTAACGCTGCATTTAAAGTTTTGATTCTATATGACAGGGAAGCAAAAACGGGAAGTGAATTGAAAACGAGAATAAAAAAAACTATTAGTATAGAGCATACATTTGCATCTAGCTAGTTCAAAACTAAAATTGTGAGACCTAGTTGAATATCGAATAGTTTATTTATATTCAGCCAGATTAGTCATTAAGAAAAGCTCCTCAGAACAATTACCATGAAAAAAATTGTAGAAAAGACAACTTGGAAGTCAAATCGGAGAGAAATTAACAGAAATCGAAATACTAAGTCAAGATCGTGGACATTACATAACTTTCTTTGCACTATGTAAAAAATATCTCGCTATATACTAGAAGCATTAGACCAGATATGGTAGCAATATTCAATATCCAGACGAATGGTTAATTTATAAATATGCAAGATGGATTCTGACAAGAAACTATGTGTGGTATGGTATAGTGGACCAAAGTTCTTAGTATTAGACCTACCAATTGATTCAGTATAATCACTCTATTTTATGCCAGTGGAAATCGTAGACCCAATGTCTTGCTCCCCTTGAGTTTAACACCAGTCGTGCAGAAGTCAGGAAGACAAGTTATATGTGATGATTAAATGAATGCCATTTTATTTTGGAAGCGTTAAGATTTACAAACTATTCCTAGAGCAGATTCCGAGTTTTACTTTGTCTGATATGTCGGACTTCCTACTAAGACAGGAGTAAATAAGTGTTTCACCAGCATAGTTAGGCCTGGGTATGACTATAAACTCCATATAACAGAATGGCCTCTTTTTGACAGTTTTTCAGCAGTTTGGATCCATATTTCAGTTGCTGTTGTTCTCAGGTCCACTTTGACTCGGGGTTTTAACAACTGTTAGAGTCCCAGCTATGGGAAAATAGCGAACCTCGCAAAAAAAAAAAAAAAAAAAAAAAACACACTACCAAAATATAACATACATTTTTATAGTAAAGTGACCATCAATACATTTTATTATAGAAATACAAACAACACATTTTATCGTAAATTGACCAATAATGTATTTTATAGTAGAAAGTAAAAAAAACAATACATTTTATAGCAAACTGTCCAACAATATATTTTACAATTGCGTTCAAAATATATTTGGTTGAAGTCATAAAATTGTTCAAAATATTTAAATTTTCCATAGAGTTTTATATACCGCGAAACGAAATCGATTAAACAACATGACACAGTTTTCATGATATTAATGCATATAATATCCTAAAATATTTTAAGGAATGAAATTGTATTCAAAACGTCAACAAAATTCCAACAGGAAACCCACATATGACCGCCACCAATAATTATGTCCACAAAAACTTACATATGCACAAAAGCTGTATACCATGTATACAATTGTGACAACAGAATAACATGCATCATATTTTTATTACTTGAAAGTGTCCAAGAAAATTAAATTTCGGCATTAAATGACCCATAAGGTGTTGATATGCCGTTAAGCAAACAAATCAATCATCAGCATAGGTACCTAATTGGTAACGGATGACGTCAGGAAGATCGTTGATAAAGATTAGCTTAAAGATTAGAGGTCAGCCCTGGGAGACACCTGCATTAATAGGTAATGAACATTCATTTCACGATGTATTAGGAAATATTGTTAAACCAAAAGATATCGTAGCCGTTGAGCTTGTAGATGTCAACATGCCAAATCCTGTCCAACGGCTTTAGGTTATCTAAAGCCACAGAAATAAAATATTGTTTAACAGTTAATAATTTTAACCATCTCTCATTGCCCTTTAAAGAAAAGTATTCTTTGTATAATTAGTAGTATATAAATAGTCGTAATCGTAATAGTATATTGTATTTTTATTTCGGCAAAAAATGATTCATTTTGACAAGAATTTCGTCTCAATTTTAATTTTTTTTTCTTTGTAAACAATCAGTAGACGGAATGATTACCGTTTTTACCTGCTTACAATACCCTGCAGCTTGGAATATTCACCTTAATATTGGAAATAAAATTCTAAGAAAAAAATCGCCCTCATATAACAACACATTCACCATGTGTTCCTCATATACTGGTACCATATATTGTTTACATTAATCACTCATCCGGTGTCGTTTGTATGGCAGTGGAATACTAGTTAAGAGCAGAAAGGCTCCCGCCGCTGCTAGTAAACCGAGTATGTTTAAGCTTGTGGCTCGGCTCCAGGAAGGTTTGTATTCTTGGAAATACTTGGAACAGCTAAGTACTGAAATTGCATCCTATAAAAGGTTGAATTAAACAGATAGCTAACATTATAGTGTAATGATTCAATATACAAATCCACGTCCGTATCAGTCAAGGCTATTAGTTTGCTGTCCAAGCTTACTTGACCCTGGGCGTTTTCTTACATTCGCCTTGGAAGACGTACACGTATTTTTAGGGTATTTTTTTTAATGAAAGTAATTGCGTCTTGTAAGCCGGGAAATAGGGTAATTAACGTTAACATCCAGCATTATCTCCTTTTGAGACAGGAATTTGAGTGTCAGGCGACGAATATTTTTAACGCAATCTACATAAGAGATGTCTGGGATGGTCCTGTGTCGTCTCATTTCAAAAACTTGAATTCTTCGCTGTCATTCTGCTGTTAATGCCGATGATTCGTACACGTACAGACTAAGAAAGCCAATGCGCACTAGAATAGTCTCGTGCTGGGACCTTTTGAAAAAAAAAAAATACACGTGACTCTCAAGCAAACTAAAGTCGAGACTTGCTTCCATACAGGTTATTCTGCCTCTTCCCCAAACATGGCCGCTGCTAAGGGAGATATTTCAGTCTAATATATGTCAAGAGAAGGCTCCGATTCAAGTAATGGTACTCGCAAGAGATAAATTTGCTGACAGTTGTAACAAGTGGAAGGTTTTTGAAAATACTTAATGCCATGTATAGTTAGAACATTTCTCGGAAAGTCCTCTTTTAGGAATGGACATAAATACATTCCTAATTATGCGACTATATGATTTATTTTGTCAGAATTTAAGCGAAAATACTAATATAATATATAGTGAATAACAGCAGCTTCTACTTCAACAATTCTAACCCGTGGAACTCTTTTCCGTTTACTTGTTTCACTGATAATTACAATCTTCAAAAAATTTAAATCCAACATCAATCACCATCTTCAATTTTCTTGAATCCCGTTCAAAATTTGTCCTTACCTCAACATCCCATATACTCAGTCTTTTCTCTCACTTGACACTCTTTGTAACAACCTGCGTACTCGTAACAATCATTCCTTGCTTAGGTATGGAATGATTAACAAAATATATTGCAGTTTTTATCCGATATCATTTCTTATTTCTATAAAGCTTACCCTTAATGAGTACACATATTTGTGTTGCTGTCTTTTATTATTATTATTATTATTATTATTATTATTAAACTGTAAAATTAGAAACCGGCATAAATTAAGAAATTCTAATAAAGACATATTGTTAAAGAAGTTTAAATCTGCTTTTGTGTCGACATTTTAAAATTAATTCAGTACTTTGATTTATTAATTTACTGTGAGTATTATATTATATTCTTCGAAACACAGTTTATACCTATCTTTAAGACTTTCAAGACGTTCTCCGTCAATTATCTAAATTAAAATACCAGAGAGCTTTCTAAAAAAGTTTTGGGAATTGAAGGAGAAAGGTCTGAACCCACAGATAGAATGGAAAACTTATAGGGTTCACTTATACTCCTCTTAGTATTCAAGATAGGTGTAAACTGTATTTAGAAGAAAAAAATATATCACTACAAACGGCATTCAGTAGTGGATAATCGTATTTAAGTAGGCATCCCAATTATATACTGAGCACCATATTTATATTTTATCAGCTGCCTGCCTGAAATTTCGAGAAGCTTTTTTAAATAAAACTTTTCGAACTTCGTCAGGGATCGAACATGTATCACTGGCCATTAAGAGACAGACGGTCAGGCCTTAAACAGTCTATCGCCTATGGATGCTGAAATTAATGTGTAAATTTCATGCATATATATATATATATGTGTGTGTGTGTGTGTGTGTTTGTGTGTGTTTGTGTGTAATCCAAAGACAGACTGTTTCGCTGTATGACAGCGCATCATGTGGCTAGACATCCGATTGCCTCAAGCCAAGATCCAAGCCCAACCGATTTGGAATCAGTCAGAGACTC
>CAHIKZ030002312.1:965000-1047500 GCA_903632075.3 Acanthosepion pharaonis | reverse complement strand
TATATATATATATATATATATATATATATATATATATATATGGGGACGTTAAATACAAAGAATATGTAAAGAATTTTGTAGATGTTACATATATAAAATTAAATAGAAATCTCAGAATATATCATATTTAACGAAGCACACACAAGTGTATATATATATATATATATATATATATATATATATATATATATATATATATTTATATATATATATATATATACAGAAGTGTACAATTCTCAGTTAAACACACACACATATACGCAGATAATGATTCTCACACACACATATATTTCTCTGTGTGTGTATTTGTTTATATATATGTTTGCGTGTGTGTGCGTGTGCGTCTGTTTGTCTGTAAGTGTCTTTGTGTGTGTGTAAAATCATGCACAGCATGACGAAATCCTTGTTAAAGTTAGTCTGCTAATGGAGTTAGATTTCACTATATATATATATATATATATATATATATATATATATATATATATATATATTTTCAAGAATTTTTAGGTTTAATAATTTGAACATATGTATATTTATTTTAGTTTTAACTGTTCAAGTCATGAATTATTTCTTGAAGAAAATTGATTAAGAGAAATTACAAAATTTCTTTCAGATTTTTTTTTAATTTTCTAAGCAATTATTTGAAAGAAAAGTTTTGAATTTTTCTTAATCAATTTTCTACAGCCACGAAGAAATTAATTCGCGTATTTGAAAGGATTGAAACTAAAATAAATAGACAAAATACTTCTAAATTATTTAACTAAATATGCTTCAGTGGAAATATACTGCCTAAATACACACAGAGACACACGCAAAAACACACACACAATATATATATATATATATATATATATATATATATATATATATATATATATATATATATATATAAGTGAACATATCAGTCAACACTTATAGTCGACAGTCTGTTTTCATGCTAGATTCAATCGTCAGGCTTGACGAGTGAATCTAGTATGAAAACAGACTTTTCACCTCTAAGTGTTGACTTCTATGTTCACTTTTATATTTGCACACGCTCCATTTCTGATATTGACCACTTTATACCATAAATATAGCACATCTTAAGACTATATTTTCACATATATATATATATATATATATATATATATATATATATATATATATATATATATATATATATATATAATAACCTCCAGGAGAGCAACTCTGCGCATTCTTGGGTTCATGGTTTCCACTGACATGAAGTTTGATGCTTATATTTAATCAATTGCTAGTTCTTATTTTACTGGTCATATATATATATATATATATATATATATGTATGCATGTATATATATATATATATGTGTGTGTGTGTGTGTGTGTGTGTGTGTGTGTGTGTGTGTGTGTGTGTGTGTGTGTGTGGATATCCTACGTAACGGTAAATGATATCGCGAATTTGTTTTACTCAGAAAAAAGTTGAGTTCTATTATTATTTTCTGGTGGCATCATTTCGAGAGGTTCATGACATCGCCACTGAGACATGTAATACGGATATAGACAATGCTTACCCTGTATAACCTAACTTTATGCGTGCCTAGTATAATATATTAAAATAAAATCCACTGATGCTGCGAAATTCTATGCCAATCGATAAGTAACAAGAAATCAAAAATGAACACCTATCAGTTGTTAACTAGGGCAAGGAATAACCTGTAAATTTTAACAGTACTAAAAGGAAACTGCTATCATGTAATCGGCATAGAGAAATTCTCCCTCACTTCAGCATGGTTGACTCTAACCTCCAGGACAGCAACTCTTTGTTTCACTGTTTCCACAGACATGAAGTTTAGTGCTTATATTTAATCAATTGCTAGGTCTTATTGTACTGGTTATTTTGTATGTGTGTGTGTGTGTGTGTGTGTGTGTGTGTGTGTGTGTGTGTGTGTGTGTGTGCACGTGTGTGTGTGTGCGTGTGTGTGTGCGTGAGTGCGTGTGTGTGTGCGATGGTGAAATTCAGTTAAATGCAGCGTTTATCCCGGTCAATAATTAGATGAGGAATAGCTTCTATAAAACTGGTCCTGTAAGCAACCTCCTACAAAACGAAATAAGTTTCGGATTTAAATCTCCCATAAAGGGTTGATAAGCCGTAAAATGATGCAATCAATCGATCGATTAAGCGAGGAATAAAAATTCACCAAAAATGCGTTAAAAACCGTCATGTTGTGATAGATAGATAGATAGATAGATAGATAGATAGATAGATAGATCTTATTTATAACAGACACGCAATCGCTACCGATGAGGTAGCGACAGCGTATTCTCTGCAAAATATATCGATGATATATTCTTTTGCATACACGGGAAGTGACGTCAAATTACCCAATTCCTCATGCCCATAAAAAGAGTACGACTCAATAAAAGTTTGACTGTGAATTCCACAAGATCAGTAAAATTTTTAGACACCCGCATTTACATGGATGAAAGCAGAAAACTACAAACGTCACTACACACTGAAATCCTCGACACCCATAACTATCTACACTTTAACTCTTCCCACCCTAAACACCTCAAAGTGAACCTTCCCTATTCACAAGCACTTAGAATAACAAGTATATTTTCCAACAATGAAGAACTAAATAAACACACCCCAAATCTGGAGCATCAATTCACAACACGTGGCTATAAACAATACCTAATCAGGCAACAAATAAATAAAGCAATTCCACGCCTAGAGAAGACACTCTAATGTACAAGATTAAAAATAAACGCAGCCTCATTTCTCTAGTAACCATTTTCAACCCCACTCTGCATCCACTATCCCAAATAATCAAACGTCGCTGGGAAATACTACGTCTCAATCCACACCTAAAAATTGTTTAAGGAACCCGGCCTTCTAGCATATCGTAGGCCTAAGAACTAAAAGAAAATTATGGGTAGTAACTACATTTCAGGGGACATGATAATCCGTAATAATCTAAAAAACAATAACAACAGGATTTTCCCAACCATGTAACAACAAAAAGAGCTTATGCTGCAACCACATTAGACACACGAATTCTTTCACTAACTCAGTCACTAAATCTACTTTCAAAATCTACCACGACTCTAACTATAGAAGTCATAACATAATTTACTTTCTAGTATGCACACTATTCCGGAAACAATATCTAGGAAAATCTAAATGGCCCTTTCACTACAGAATTAATAATTATCGCAATCGAATTAAGTCGACTCCCCATGAAAGATTATTACCTGTAAAACAAAATTTCCACCTACAAAAACACGATTTAAAACCCATGCCAAATTCACTGTAACTGAGAGAATAGAAAAGTTCAGAGCAGATAACATTAGAAAGATTTTAGAGTGCCTTGAAAATAAGTGGATTCGGCGCCTAAAAACTCTCCACCCAGACGGGCTTAATCACAACTTTAACAATACAGATAGAATTAATATATAACCCCACAAATCAGGTCCTACCCACTTTTCTCACCCACACAAGGCAGACATGCTTGCGGAGGTGTTGAGTCCTCACACTTATACAGTATAAATATACACACTTACACACATAATACAATATACACAATTACACACATTATACTCACTCACTCCCTAATGAGCCAAATGATAACACACAGCCGTACTAATATACACACTTACACACATCATACTCACTCATTCCCTAAGAACCAAATAACACACACACGTAGCAGAAACATCCCCTTTCCAGGAACCAATAAAACTGCAGAATGACCAAAGGAATTCAGAGCAGCATGGATCCATCCAGCTCTTATCTTAAGTAACAACTTAAAAGAAACAGTTTGATCAACACAAGGACTAACCAAATTCATGTTAAAAAGTAAAAAACGAATGAAAACTACAGACAAAAATTCATTGTCTCCATCAAGACATTCATTCCTGTAGTTCACTGCTACTAATAAGCAGATTTTTTTCTCCTGATGATGGCCAGTTTATTATTCAAAGCATATATATATATATATATATATATATATAAAATTCCGAAAAAACATGGTAATCCGTATGGGTAGTCCCAAAGAGGATGAAATCCTGAGAGCTCAATGTAAATTCAGAGCTAATAATTTAAAGAAAAACAGATCACTTTAAGGAGCCTTAAATTGGTCTGTTTTTCGTTAATATATATATAATAATCGACTCTCCCGTCGAGATTCGACGTATGAGGGTCAAGCAGATCAGTTTCCAGGAAACAGACAGCCCGACACCGGCACATGAGATTTGATTATAGTGGTGAAGGCCTCGTGCAGGACCATCCGTACATTTTGAAGGGACGAATACAGAGACCTGGTGCACTACGTGCCACAAGGTTCCCAAACGACCATCCGCAGGTTTTGAATTCAGAGTTGTCCTTCTCCTAGACCAGTTCCCATCCAAGGCTATAGAACCCAGTCTGTCCTGCTATTTTACCCATAGCTGGAGAGAGAAGAAGAGGATTCATACCTCTCCCATGGGTATTAGCACGTAAGTGAATGTAATGGATTCGACTGGAATTCGAACTTAGCTCTGCGATTCCTCAATAGATAGATAGATAGATAGATAGATAGATAGATAGATATTGCATTTTCGTTTTATCCTGTTTGCAACTTGTATTCTCGTCTCCGGTTTTGTATACGTGTTGTCTTAGTCTCCAATATTCCAATCCGCTTCTCGTTTCCGGAGATTTCCACTGAAACACATATTAGCACTTTTTTTTATTTCGCATTAACCCACACAGTGATTGTATTTTCAGCGATCAGATTACTGCATACACTTGACCAGAAAGTACCTTGAGCGAAAGATCTAAACTTGGACGATGCAAGGTCTTGAAAGCGAAAGTGTTCGAACGAAATGTCGCATTAGTTGTAGGCAGTGTTATGGAGATTTATCTCTTCTTGAGCGAATGGTACATAGCATGATTGCCTCTTAATACTTACCGCTGGTTTTAACATTTCCCAGAATATCACTGTATCTATTCTCTGCTAACGTTCTTAGTATTTAAGCAAGGAATCCTAAGATAAATAAGATTTCTTCGATAATATCTGGCTCAGAAAAAGAAACTGGTATTTGCGTTGCATCTTCTGCAATAGGGATTCTAAGGCATCAACGCCATGCTGCCGACATTATACATCAAATGAGATAACGTGATATATATATATATATATATATATATATATATATATATATATATATATATATATATATATATATATGTATAATTGTGTATTTGGGTAGCAATCCCCTTTTCAAGCTTCATTAAAGACAAGTTAGTAAAGTTAATAAAGTTAAACTTTTTATTTCATTTTTCTTATGTTCGTATAAGTTTTTTGTTTTCTTTTCCGGATATAAAGTGGGTAAAAATTGTCCGAATGATCTGTATATCATAGCGCTTTCGCATATTTTTAAACCATTGTGAAGTGTGTATTTTTAATTTTATTTTTATTTTTAACTGATTGTGTAGATTTTAACAATGTATTCAGAATTACAGGAATGTTCATTTTTTTCCAAACATGATCGGCCAATTGTGACCGTGTTCCTCCTTGATGTTATTGACTGTTGGCATTTTCTTTCTTTTATTTTCAATGTTTCCATTATTTTTACCTCATTGTACCTGTAAATAAGTCTATTATTGTTATATTTTCTACGTGTATGTTGCAGATGCCTTTTGATACGTTTCCATGTGCGTTTAAATGAATCCTAATTAAATAATTGTCAGAGAGATGCAATGTGAGTCTTCCTGAAAGGCATGTTATGGTATGTCCAATATACCACTACTATATATACTAACAATTCATGAATTTGATTTAATCAGAAACACATTTCCATATGGGACATATGAATCCATTATTAATATTGGCTCTATATAATTATTAGCGGCGGCAATCTTAACAACAAAAGATATGCAAATGATGCATTGTTGAAGGCAGACACAGAAAGGAAACGAAAGGCGCTCCTACAGAATGTAAGCATGGAAAACGGGAAGAAAAATATTAAGTATCAATATAAAAAAGAAGACAAATTTCAAATTGGACATACCAAAATCAAGCAATTAAAAAAAATTAAATATCTGGAAAATGTTTTAAAAGAGAACGGAATGTGTGATGTAATCCGAAGGTGTATTGGGATAGCCAAAAATCCATTCCGAATGTTATGCAGGGTATTAAGAATAAGAAAAACTTCACTAGAAACAAAGAAAAGAGTACTGAAATATCATGTGATATTTGCCCTATTATAATAGATGAAAAAGACATCAGAGGCAACAGAAATGTGGTTCTACAGAAGAATGCTGAGAACACCATGGACCGAATATGTGAGCAAAATCTAGATAAAACAGAATGAAAACGGTAACTTAGAATATTAGGAAGAGATTAATGAATCTTCCAGTGCATATAGTGAGGAAAGTGGGCTTGGAAAGTCTCTTACTCACAGGACAGACTGAAGGCAAATGAGGCAAAGAAGAACAGAGCATAACATACTTAGTGAGTTTGACAAAATGAATGGCGGAAGAGAGTTTGGAAGAAATAGCAAAATGGCAAAAAATTATTAAGAGCTTCAAATGACAGGAATTTGTGGAGAGTCATTATCGCCAACGTCCTGAGACAACATGCCATATGAAGAACAAGAAAAATAATGTAGAATGTTTTTATTTGTTTTATGTAATGTTTATTATAAGTGACTTACTGCGCAATTTGAAACTTTGTTCATTGAGCAGATTGTGTTAGGATCATTGAGCAACTGTTGTTCGATTCGTTGAGAAGCACGTGTTAGATTCATTGTGCAGTTGTTATTCGATCCCTGACTTGCTGGTTCAAAACTACTATCACGACTGTTGTCTAAACATTGACTTATGTCTTTTTTTATCTCTCTGGCTGTCTCGACTGGAAAAGTTTTTTGTGTCTGGATGTTCTGCGAAGTGTTTGCTGTTACTTTAGTTTTTTCTTATTAATGGATGGTTATTTTGTTGAATATAAATGGCTTGAAGATTTGTTTTTTTTTTTGTTTTTTTTTTTTACTTTTCTTTGAAATTGGATTTAAGAAGTATTTTACTATTGTTAGAGTTACTTTTGATCTTTTATTCCCCTTAAATTTATGGTAATTTTCCACATCCCTAAATATGACGCCTTGGATTCGAAAACATAGTCTTGATTAAGATTATTTTTACAGAATCCAAATTTGGAAAGATGATTTATAACTTCATTAGATATAAATGCATATCCGTTTCCTAAAACATGCTGAGAAAACAACTACTACAAAATTATAATATATATATATATATATAGAGAGAGAGAGAGATAGAGAGAGAGTGAGAGAGAGAGAGAAAGAAAAAGAGAGATAGATATTAAGGCTATTACACATACACACACACACACACAAATATATATATATATATATATATATATATATATATATATTGACGGTTGACGATAAAGGAATGTGCTCGGTAAAGTACCATGGACTAGGCTCCTAATTTACCAATTTAGAATCAAATATAAAAGACTTGCGAGAAAGCAAGAAAAGGCAGAAAAAAAGAATGCTAAACGGAAAGTGCATATATATATATATATATATATATATATATATATATATATATATATATATATATATATATATATAGGTAAGATATGTAGTTAAAAAAGGCATCAATAAAAGTAGAGCAATATTATTTATTTTAGGATATTACACCGAAAACATGTCAAAATTGGTACAAAATGCAGTCGTGTATCTCCTCAGGAGATTGTAAATTATTAGCAATAATTTACAATCGCCTGATGAGATACATTCTACGCATCGAAACACGACTTCAGTGTGTAGCGATTTTGACATATTTTCGATGTAATATCATTAAATATATATATATATATATATATATATATGTGTATATATGCATGTATATATATATATATATATATATATCAGAATAGACCGTATGAAAATATAAATGTAAACATTGAAGTTAACTGCTAGAGGCGACAGTCTTTTTTCTTGATAAGCGCAATCGTCAGACCTTGCATGAAACAGACTATCGACTTTGGGTGTCAAATTCAAAATTCACACACACACACACACACACACACACACACACACACACACATATATATATATATATATATATATATATATATATATATATATATATCACTGCCATGAAAAGACAAAAATTAGTTGTATCATTACAACTCATGATAATAAAAAGTAAAAATGAAAAACGGTCTAGCTAACCGGTTTCGTAACTCGATAACCGTACCACAACCTGCTTTCATACAATTTCAACATCCATACGCGTATATTTGAAACCAACTTCATCTGGAGATTTGATATCTGCCTTGGGACATCGTTCTTACATTCAACTGTGTAACAGAAGCTTCGCAATCCAATATAAAATTAATAAAATCTGTAGTAACTATAATCCTATACGTATGTCTAAGCTTTAATGATTGTTTGTTATTTACTGTATATGCTAACTTTTAAGATTAATCTTGTAACTCTCTTTAATGGTCCAGGTCTTTCTTCATATAGGGACGTGTTGGCAGAAGGTAAGAAAAAAGTCGACCAGTTTAACACGCAGAAGAGATTAACTATATCAGATACTAAAAACAAATAGGCGGAAAGTGCTTAATTTGCAATAAAATTGCTAAGAAAAAACTTTACAGAGAACTGGCATTATTACCCGACTTATCATTTAAACACACAAAGATCAAAAAATGTCAAAGCTAAGCTTGCCGTATCTCAAAGACGATTACTATTCATGTATCTTTTCCTCAATAAAACACCTTGGGGTACTTAAACTCGAAGAAAAAGTCACTGCACCTCTTCACCGAAAGTTATCAGTTTCAGAAGAGCAGTAAGTGCAGTTCTTGCAGCAGCAGACGCACTTCCCTGTGTTTTGAAGGAAAAGTGTAACGATTATATTCTTGACATGTTTTTCATGTTTAATATATACGCTGTAAGACTATCTTGAGATTATTTCAAAAGAATAAAATAGTAATTAAAAGGATCCTATAACTCATGAAGCTACTCTAAGAAGACGCAATATTGAATTCTTAAGAGTTACAGCATGGATTCTCGCTTTCTGGGTGGTCACTGATAAAATGTTCCAGCATGTTGGGTCTTTTTAGCGAGTAAATGAAAATTCGAATTAACTCATATCTTTCCGAGAAGATTCAAACTGATGCCATCTTTTTGCCATATTTCTGACCATAAAATGGCAAGAGAAAGTTATGAGTTAACTCTTCGACTTGTTTTCATATATTGTGACAATTTATATTTATACTTTCTTAATTTCATATGCAAATTTTCTAATTAGCCAATATATTTCAAAGAAATTTTCATTTTTAAATATCATAGTTTATAGGTTTGATATATGAAAAAGAAAACCAACGTAAATTGACATCAGAAGGCTATGAGTTCATCTGACAACATCTTTTAATATTATAAATAATTTTATATAATAAAAAGTCGTAATTTTTAAAATAATTTATATGTAAATTCTGAAAAGTATCAGTAAATTTCAATGAGGTTTTCCATGTTACAGTTTATAATTATGATTTGGATATATATATATATATATATATAAAAGGCGTAACGATTGTTTGACATAAATAAAATGTGTGGGCATGTTTGATATGAATAATATAAAAGGTAATAACCTAACGCACATATGGATAAAGTAGTAAGGCAAACTGAGCTTTATAACTGTGTATGGGTAAAATGTAGATGAAAAAATTCCGGAAAACAAACATTCTAGTAACTTGTTAGATTCTCTCAGGTTACGTTAAGATTCATTACTCACCTATTTCGAATAAAAAGCAAATAGATTTTTTTTCTATTTCTAGGCTAAGGAATTACTGATGGATTTTCTTAAAAGGTTACGTTCTTTTTTGTTTTAAAACCTTGGTACGCATCATTTGCTGATAGTAATGAATTCACAAAATAACTCTATAATATATATTAAATTGTATCTAAACTCAATTATATATTAAAACATGTTTAAATCTATATAGCTCTGTTAGTTATGTGCCATACGTGATACACACTTAGGCGATCATGTATCTTTCGATACATGACTGACGCGGCAGATTTATTTTTCCCGCAGTAGGTTGCCATTACTTTCAGCGGGAGACCAGTTGCCATCCCAAGCTATGTAATCGCTATCTGTCCTGCTACTTACCCAGAGCTGAAAGAAGAGGATTCATAACTTTCCCAAGGGTAATAGCACAAGTGAATATAATGGAATCGACTGAAATCCGAACTAGGCTCTCCGATTCCTCAATCCGAGTCTCTATCCAATACTCCACCGTAACTCAAATATCCATCGAAAAGATCAACGCAATTTAATTTTGCATTAGTGACTACAAATTACACAAAAAGAAGGAATACAGATATTGGTCCCACCAGTTCCTCTCTTTTAAGGCTGACTCAAAATATCTTTAAATATCCGAAATACAAAATATACGACGCAATCATATACAGTGTGCGGCAGAAATACTCCCATCAGATTTTAAAGCATACAAAAAATAAAAAAAAAAAACAAGGAAAAAAATCTCTCTTTTGTTTAAACAAAGAACTACCGTTTTGATTTATTTCATTTTAAAAATGGCATCCTCTGAAATGTAGCTTGCATTCGCCATACTCTTTTGTAAACATTTTCGAATGTTTTCCATCGCCTGAAAGTTCCTGCGTTTTCCAGGTAGCTTACTTTTAAGCACTGAAAATTAGGGCTGGTTGATTTTTCACTTTATTTACGAAATCCACATTCCACTTCGTGTGAAAGCAGGAGTTTAATGTACGAAGTATTGTCACCAGAGATGGGTTCATGACTTTTACCAATTTTTGAGCATTCAATTTTGAGATATAGTCTGAAAAAAATTGTACAGAAATACATAATTTCTGCAGGTTTTTGCCAACAACTTCAAAAATTTACTATTTCTAGAATAAATCCAAATAAATTTGATATATTTTAAATGAGAAACATTGACTGGAAAATATATTAAAACCAGATTTCTAATAATGAAACACCACAAGCAAAATAAGCATTTCGATAATTAAAGCTGTGCGAGAAAATTGTAAAATATTACAAAAAAGGCTACAGAATGAATAAGATTTGTTAGATCATAATTAATAAAACAAGAAGTAGATAAAGGTGTATATAACTCAATAATACTGTTAAGCACACATTAAAAAACAAAGTGTTTTAAAAATTGCAAAAATCACACTAAAATTACTGCACTCTATAACATATTATATAACATCATAATATAGCTACATTGTTCAGTATAATTTCAAACTGAAGTAAATGAAGGTCAAATTTGATGAGATAATAATTTATTAATAATGAGCTTGTGACATGCATGTTGTCCAGATACAATTTCTAAAGCTTCAGTAAATTAGAAATTGTATAATGCCGTGCTATAAGGCTTTCACTGATTACCGTAATGAAATTTCAATGCTACTCTAATTAATCGTTTCATCAAAAAAGATAAGATTTGGGAAAATATTTTGTATCATTATTTATTATGTCCGACCTCAACTTCCAAATTGAATGCAATATCACGCTTCCAAAATCAACCTACCCTCCCGAACATGAGGCCCTGAACATTTTAGCCCATAGCAGTATCAATTTTCTATCTGGAACAATATCATTCTGACGTAACATGAACGCGAAAAGCTCGCAGTATTGAAAATACAGATTTAGCCGTCGTTTAAAAAGTAACAACAGGAATCATGATGGTAACCGATGTTATCTGTGAAAACATGTAAGGACGTTAGTTAGGTGGAGGCACCATTGCCACTAGCACTACACAGGTGATTGTTTAAAATCTGGCACGTATTTCTATCGCACACAGTCGTGGGTTGATACCTGTAAAGAATAAAGAAATGCATCATAAATTACCAAAAATAAAAGTGGAAAATATGCATTACAAACAGACGGACTCATTGTATACAATGCGGAAAATAATTGATATACGTTCCAATGACGTCATCAGCACGACCAGAAAATAGCCAATGATGGCTTAAAGCAGTAGAGACTATTTGGAGTATAATGTTTACAGTTACTGGAAATATAAATTAATTATTTTTTATGAATAGAAAACTAAATTGATAAAACAAATAAAACTATCCTACAGGCTAAAGTAGACTTTCCTTAAATGTTAAATAATACCATAGCATAATGAGAAGCCACGTATACTTTCTTAATATGTATATATAGAAAAAGTTTCAAATTAAAAAATAATAATGTTTTATTTTATGAAAGTATTTATTTATTTATATATATATTTGATATTTCAAATTGTCCTCAATTTTTCATCAGAAATAACTGTTTCTTACAAATAAATTAAAATTACTGTTTGTTAGCAAGTAGCGTCCTTCGCGAGATGCGGACGTCACGTGATATGGATCGTCACTGTTCGGATATTCCTAACTTAAATCTAACTGTCATAAATATTTTAAATGTTGTTTAATTTTTTTTTTTTTTACTATATCTAAAAAAAATTGCTTAACTATTGAAATATTTATAAAGATTTAAAACACCTAAGTCCCTATTCAACCCTAGTTTATGTGTATTTAATTTTAAAATCCAATATGCTTCTTTTTTTCTGCGTGTGAATGTGGAAGTAAAATCGGAATCTATCAATAAAAATTTGCAGTTTTCTAATGTGTGTCCTGATTGATTTAAGTGTTTAGCTATGGGGGAATAAGGGTTGTTTTGACGTATTGTTTGTTAATGGTTATTGAAACGAAATCTAAAATTATTTCCAGACTCACCAATATATCCACTATTAGGACATAAGTTGCAGAATAAATAATAGATTACGTTATGGCTATCGCAGGTGAGGTTAGGTGGCTGTATCCTGATATTGGTGTTAGGTACAGAAAATATATTAGCTATTATTAAATGTTTGCAAACTAAGCAACGAGGTTTGTTACATTTGTAATTGATTGGTTTCTATTGTTTAGATATTTGGTAGAGGTGAGGATAGCTGATAGGTTAGGTGATTGTTTCTTTGCATTTATGGGTGGTTTATCGAAAATGTCTTTGATCTTGTTGTCTAATTGGAGGTTCTTGTAATCCCTTTTTAAATTGTGAATAAGTGTGTGGGAATATTGATTGTGGTTAAAAACCATGGGGATCCGATTGTTGTTTTTATTTTTCTTGTATGTGAGGAGTGTGTTACGATTTATCAGGATAGTTTTATTTAGTGTTTCTTTTATTATTTTTATTGGGTATTTACATTTTAGGAATTGTTTTGTTAAGTTATTAATGTTGTATAGAAAATCTAAATGGTCTGAGCATATGCGTTTGATTCTTAGAAATGAGCTTTATACAATAGATTTTTTTTTAATTTAAAGGGATGACAGCTGTTAAAGTGCAGGAATTTATGTTGGTTTGTGGGTTTGTTGTATAGACTGGTAGAAAGTGTATGTTTGTTTAATTTTATCATAACGTCTAAGAAAGGGATGGATGTGTATTAGTGCTCCATGGTAAATTTAATTGTATCGTGGAAATTGTTGCAGAAAGTGAAAAAGGTTTTTAATTTTTCTGATCCATGAATCCATAGTAAGAAAATGTCATCAATATATCTAAAGTAATGTGATGGTTTATATTCTGAATTGTCTAGTATCTTCTTTTCTAGAATGTGCATAAAGATATTAGCATAACTTGGTGCCATTTTTGTGCCCATTGCTGTGCCACTAATCTGTAAATAGTGTTCGTTGTTGAATTTAAAATTATTATGTGTTAAGATGAAATTTATTGATTGGCATATATCTGTAATTTGGTAGTTAGGTAATTTTTTGTTACTAATGAACTCATAGCAAGCTGATACTCCTTCAACATGTTGAATGTTCGTGTAAAGGGACGAAACATCCATCGTTACTAGGATTGTATCATGGTGGACTAATTTAAACGGAACGCTGATCTTATATAAAAATTTCAGTTATCTGTTTGGATTAGTTGTGCTCTTATGTCCATCGTCTTTTCATGTTGAATTTTATATGTTCTAATGTTAATTATGTTTGAATGAAAATGTCCATGAAGATGGTCTTAAATAGACCGAAACGTCCGACGTCGACTTTATATTAATATTAATACAGCATAATTGCATATTAAGATTTTTGTTTGTTTTTTTCTGTATACTTTTCTTCATATATATATATATATATATATATATATATATATATATATATATATATATATATATATATTGTACAGGTAATAGATCTGTTGGTATGTAATCCAGGTGGATCCTAGTAATAACAAATATTAAAACTGATCCACAGAGAGCATAATGCCTTTATTATAACTAAGCATATATTTTTTACGGTAAAAAACAAAATTACCTCAGCATGATTGTAGTCTATTTCAAGCTGGTGTGAATCTAGCCGTCGTCAGCTTACGTGTTTCTCTAGAAGAAGGGATTAGAATTTATTTTCAATATCATTTTTCCTACGAGAGACACCATTTTTATGAAAAGGTAATTGTGTTGGTGACTGTGACAGGGGCGTGAGGTATAGCATTACTCGGGGAGGTAGTCTGGGTCTGGAGTTTATTTATGGCTAGAGCGTTTCGTTGTCTGTAACTAAATGGCAGTTACTATCATGAGGCGCTGTGTATACTAGCAACAAGTGTGTTTTCCTGGGATTTACAGTAAATACTGTTTAAACCATAAGGGTTTAATATTATTCATAAATTATTGGTGAATTAACATTAAGGCCAATTGAATTTAAATAAATCAAGTGGCTGGTATATTCCTAATATAGTGGCTAATACCGGGACATCTAATGGAATAGTTCATGCTATCCAACACATGTATCCACATTCACGTGTCTGTGTGTTTAAACATACACCCATTTATGTGTACACACACATGCACACACACACACACCAACACACACACACACACACACACACACACACACACACACACATATATATATATATATATATATATATATATGAAATGCTAAAATAATAAAAATCTTCCATCTCATCAGCAATCAATGTTATTTCACTTTCAATAACAATTCTTACAGACATTACGGACTGCAGTAAAAAGTAAAATGACTTTCCATATATTTTATGTTTACTCTGTTTTTGTATATATTCCATATACCTTCCATTGAATACTGTGTCTGCAATTTTTGATATATATATATATATATATATATATATATATATATATATATATATATATATATATATATATATATATAAAAAATGACAATTGGAAAAAAATCTTACATTTTTGCCGACGCGTTTTGTCTTCCGACTTTTTCAAGACAAAATGAAATTGAAATGTTTTTGTTGTTATAGCTACATTACATTGTTGTTATGGTTACATTAAAAAATCCAGATTTAAAAAGATAAACGCTTATTTTTTTGAATTTAACTATATTGCCGACATGAAAAAAAAAACCCTTACTATAAAGGTAATTTACATTAACCAGAAAAAAAGGCTTAGACAGAAACGTCTATCTTTTTAAATTTGGATTTTTTAATATAACTAAAACTAACTGTTTAATTATAACAAAAAAAAATTCGATTTCATTTTTGCCTTTGAAACGCGTCGGCAAAATCTAAGATTTTTTACAATTGTCATTTTATACCAATCTTTCTTGTCCACGGAATTGATCTGGGAATTTTTATTATATATATATATATATATATATATATATATATATATATATATATATATATATATATATGCAGGATTGGTGCAGTTGGGATTTTCCTGATGCAGTCAAACGTTCGGTGGGCGTGTTATGTTGCTAGGGTGAGTGATTACAGAATACCAAATGTCATAATGTATAGCCTTCCTGACAATGAATAAAGGACTGTTGGACGGTCGTGGCTCAGGTATAAATACAAGCTAAAGTGTAACCTCTCATCTGTCAATGTTGTCTTGAATAGAAATAACTGGAGATATTTGTCCCAGAGTGGCATCAGAAGGAATAAATTCTTCAGAGTGACAGTATGGTTAATGGCTAATGGGTGACGGGCCGTACCAATGTGATTACTCTTATTTTTACCCATTTTAAATATAACATAAGTACTTGAAGACAGCGTCTCCTGTGTTGAAATTTAAATATATTATTTTGTATAATAATAGATTTTTATGATTATTTACATTAGTTACATTGTTCGGACTGTTTCATATGTTCCCGGCCTTCTTCAGGTGATTGCAATTTCGGACTGAATGAACTCCTTATATCGTCCAACAGGGTAGATTGTTCTAGTTTGACGGGCCATGCTTGTTCCGGATGTCTCAGTTATCTCCCTTTAACACAACTCTACAAGTTTTTCTTCCCCATTGCAGTAGCCAGATATTGAACACACAACTCTTTGGGTGAAACTCACTCGTTCCAACCAACACATTTTATTTACTGCACTATGTGTTCTTGAGGACAATCTCCCACGGTGGACGAAAATAAAAGGTTCAGTCCGAATTCCAATCACATGAAGAAGGGCGGAGCGTACTAAGGCAGAAACTTCGTGAACAAGGCAATGAAGATGAGGACAATAGGCAGAACAATGTAAATTATGTAAATAATTACAATACATCATCTCAGAAATATATATATATAGAGAGAGAGAGTGAGAGAGAGAGATTTTAAGGCGTTTAGTCTTTCTTTGTATTAGGTCCATTATAGTTTATTATTCCCTAATTGTGGCTTTATTTTCCCTTCATTAATAATGTACTGGTCTACATATAAGAATAACTCAAACTTTCGACAGGGACAAGTCAACCTATGAGAGAATGTGATGTTTCTGTGTCCGATGTAAGAGTTTTTTTGTTTTTTTTTCTATTAATATTGGAGATACAAGCTCCCAGGTGACACGAGAATTCATAAACAACATTATTTTTGCATAAGGGACTGTCCGTGTTATTGGCAATAATTAAGTTAGATAATTTGAAATTTTTATTGCTACTGATAAATTTAATGTGTTTATTATGATCGTTATGTTATATGTATCAGTGAATTATATATATATAATTAAATCTTTTATCCTATTTGTAATTAGCTTGCATCTGGTTCGATAGAAAATTAAAATTCTCTTTATTTCTGTTTGCCTAAGGCTGATGTGTTATTTCTTTTTAAATTTCGTTAAATCTAATTCTATTTGTTCAACGCAAACATGGTTAGGGAAATTAATTATTGCTAATTTCATCTACAATTTTTTGGATAATATAAATATGTCATATTATTAAATATATATTTTAAAGCATGCTATATTTATGGGTTAAATTGCTCAATATCAGGTTTAGAGTGTATATATATATATATATATATATATATATATATATATATATATATATATATAAAATGGTCATCTATATAAATTCAGATGCGTCTGTCTGTTACAAGCTAAATCTCAATCGTCCGTTTGGCTGTATTCGCTTTCATTTGACTTGATGTAAGGATTGAATCTCTTAACTTCTCGCCTAATGCGTTTGTTAAGAGATGGTGAGATGTTATTGGGGTGACCATTTGATTTTTTAGAATTATACGCATCTGGATTTTTAATGAATTTAGCAGTGACATTTCTGATGCGGACATTTTGATTTACAATGGATCGTTGTGAAATTCCACGTCTTTGAAGTTCAACAATCCTGGCCTGTTCGAACTTTGTTAAAATTTTACCCTTAGCCATTTTAAAATCTGAAATTTCATACTGGAAATGAGCTAGGTCGATGTCTACACGTCTGAAGCTATGAGCACACTGACACAAATTTTTGTCCAGTAATTTCTTTTTCATACACATGTCATAAAGTAAAATACTTATGATCATGCAAAAAAAGCTTTTTTCAATATTTGTTTAAATTAATCAATTAAAATGCTTAAATTTTTCACTTGTCTGTTGATAAACTACATTTTCTAATTAAATGTTAATGTTTCGCAGATATATTTTGATTAAAGTAACAGTAATTTATATTTTTTTAACCCTTATTGTATCTGGTCAAGATTTTGTACAGGGTATATATATATATATATATATATATATATATATATATATATATATATATATATAGAGAGAGAGAGAGACAGAGAGAGAGAGAGAGACAAACAGAAATAGTGACCGGTTGAAATTAATATAATTCAGTAGTTCATGTGATATTTTCGCTTCCCTTATTCGTTGAACTGATTCAAATCATTCCTCCTTATAGCAGATATCTGCAAAGTAAGTTCGCTTTCCTTTATTTATATTTGCTTGTATATATTTGCACATATTAATTCCATTTCTCCATATATATATATATATATATATATATATATATATATATATTACATGCTAACATTCCAAAATATGACATCTACAAGTCGGTGCATAGCTTTACTGAAGGAAATGATTTATATATATATATTTATTCTGTTGGCACATGCTCACAATGTTTTGCACCTTAGCCTTCTAAAATTAGGAGAATCAGTCCGCATACGCATGTTTGGCATTTAACTCCGCCCGAACACATTTCATTGTCGAAGTTTGGAAAGTCGCATTTACTTCAACCCCACACCTCGAAATATATTTCTATACAGAAATATCAATTCAAATGTTTCTTTCTACTTTAAAAAAAAATAATATTTATGTTCTAAAGAACTATATTGCCCATAACTGTTTCCCACACGTCCGATCGATGTTTTTCGACTATTTTACTTTATGACATCTCTCAGCATACGGAAAAAATTTTCGACTATTTTACTTTATGACGTCTCTCAGCGTACAAAAAAGATTTTCGACTATTTTACTTTATGACATCTCTCAGCGTACGGAAAAAAATTTCGACTATTTTACTTTACGACATCTCTCAGCGTACGGAAAAAAATTTCGACTATTTTACTTTATGACGTCTCTCAGCGTACGGAAAGATTTTCGACTATTTTACTTTATGACATCTCTCAGCGTACGGAAAAGATTTTCGACTATTTTACTTTATGACATCTCTCAGCGTACGGAAAAGATTTTCGACTATTTTACTTGATGGTATCTCTCTGCTTACGGGCAAGATTTTCGACTATTTTACTTTATGGCATCTCTCAGCTTACCAGGGGTTGCATGGTGTTGGTCATCTACCCACCGAATAACGTGCAGTAGGATTCTCTGGGCTAGATTATACTAATATCAAGAATTTTGACAATGATGCTATTAAGTAAGACACATGTAAATTATGAAAAATGTTGTAAGTAAAATTTTGTCTACAAAAGGTCATCAATCTTGTTCTCAATCGTGTAGAGAGTGCCCACTATCCGTCAAAAATATAGATAATTCTATTACCATAAGAACTTTGTCAGTAGATGATTATAGACTTGGAGACGTTGATTTTTCCTCGAACACTGACGTGGCAGTGCTATGGTGCCTTTATTATAACATATTAAGTGTGGAAATTACATTTATTTATCATCTCTCAGCTGCGTCTCTGTCCTTGTGCAAAGTGCACTCAGGTGCGACTCTGTTCTTTGACGGAGGAAAATCATACTGAGAGGTCACGGCTTTGGAGAACAGCTACCGGAGGCCACGACCTCTCTGGAGAGAGGGATCGGTGCACGCAAGATAGGATATTGTAGCTGAGAATCAACGTCTCTAAGTTTATATCCAGTGTAATCACCTATTGATGTAATTCTTAAGGTAATAGCTAGAATAATCTATATTTTTGAAGGATTCAATCAGAGAATTTAAAAAAAAAAATTCCCAGAACTACGGTGGTTTATACTGTTAGGAGACACCAGGAAACATGACGAAACAAGACTAAACGTAGGGCTGGTAGACAAAAAGCAACAAGAGAAGGTGGCAATTTCAGCAGAGTCACCAGCATTGACCGAACTCACTCGTAACTGACCTAGCGAGGCAAGCTTACTAACCATTGCACCACGGCGAAGTGCCCTGGAGGTTCTTCGTGATACTCTATAGATTCATTCACTTTAATATGCATAAACTGTCAAGATTTAAATAAAAACAAAGCGGAGTCGTTTCTTGATACATTCTCCACATTGTTTAATTCATTGTCGTCTTGCTTTAGACTGGTTAAAATACCAGGCTAGAGAATTACCTTGCTAGTTAAGCAATAGGTGAAGAATAAAGAGACAGATTCGTGGATTTCCGAATGGCACTAAAATGGAAACAGCAGAATTGTAATGAATTTCAACATTTTCCGCGCCCATAAACGGTACACCCATTTGGACAAAATCCTACAAATACAGAAGTTTAAATATCCGATGAGTATTTTAATACACAATATAAAAAGCGACACCGAAATTCGAACGTGCATTTAAAGGGGAAAAAAAGATGCTCTACAAAAGCTAAGCAAAGTATTAGGTTGGTGCAAAAATAATGTCGTTTTTTGACGTTCAACTTAACGTCAAAAAACGACATTATTTTTGCACCAACCTAATATTAAGAAACAAGAAATGTTCGTTAGAATCCAAAGAAATATTGCTGAACGTTAATTAATATCAATCCGCGTATATGGCAGTGGATGCTGATTATCTCTTGCCAGATGAAGAGAAATAGAAGTATTGTCCTAGAGAAGGATAGTTAGAATGCAATGGACGGGGTATGTAAGCAACTAAGAAGTCTTAATGAAAATAGAAACAAAATAAGTCTTATAGTCAGAATCCAAAAGAAATAGTTGTAATATTTTAGATGCATAATGAGAACGGAAGGCTTGGAGAATATGAGACTCAGGGGACATACTGAAGGCAAAATGAAATGGGGAATCAACGGGCCAACGTCCTGGTCAGCTCTTATGAATGGATGGCGCAAGTTTTGGTGGCAAGGATGTCAAAGACACAAATGTTACTAAGAGGCTAAGGGCTATAACGGATGCGCGGTTGTGGAGAACCAAGATAGCCTATTTGCTGAAAGAAGAAAATCAAGAAAATCAAATCCAAATTAGTACATCGAATGCCAACTACGCAGACTATTATCATTTGAAATACTGTTTTCTAATTGCAATATATTCATATACTATACACAACATCTTTTTTTCGATTACTCAATATCGATTTCGTATGGAAAACTCAGTCAGGATCGAACACTACACCTCGTATCTGGTCCTCTGGTCGATGAAATGAAACTAAGTTAGATGGCTTGTTTAATGAGTCCGGTCTCCCCACCTAATTTAAGCTGGAAAATATTTTCTGATTTGTGTGTTTCTTTACACTCTCACTTGTTCACTCACATTTTTTTCACATTCAGAGAGGTGACATGAAAGGGAAGTAACTTCCTTACTTTTTACGGTCTGTTGATTTGTTTGTACACTTCGACCAAACCATATACAAACAATAATTAAGTTTGTTTATTTATTTAGCGGAAGACTACTTATAGGTTAGTTATTTAATGCCGAAATTTAGTTTTCTTGAAAGTATTCGTAATTTCTTTTGTAAAAAGTTATTGCTGATAATTTTTTTTTAACTATGAAAATATATTGCTGGTGTTTATACTATAAAAATGCATTTGTATAATTTTATATTGTTTTGACCACCGTTTCGGGATTAACTATTTGCCCATACCTTGGACCCAAACAGGTGTTACTACCCTGTGTCAGAGTGGACCGGTGAAGAACAGTAATTAAGAGGCTTTGCTACCGGATGTAGTTCATCGTCATACCCTGGAAAAATGATTAATTATCATGCTATTATAATTTGTAACCTTTCGTAACGTTGTTAGCATTTAAACCACTGGCTATTTTTCATTTAGAAAAATCATACATTTAAAAATAGTTTGCTTTAGAAACGAGAAACACTCATATTAATTTGTTTATAGGGAGAAGAAATATATTTTGATTTTTAAAAATGTTGTTTTTTTTGTATTTTCAAATGAATAAATAATAACTTGTCAGTCGTTGTAATACTTGATGCCCAACATAAAAAAAAAAATCGGTAAATTTAGAAAGACGTGATACCACCATTGAAAAATGTTAACTTCTGCACAATTCATCAATCCCGACGTCGGATGTTCTTGACGAGAACTTGACACTTAAAAATCAGTGTGCTGTTTAGCCATGCGAGTAGTGTAGAACGAAAGACGAAAGCTGTCTGTAAATAAACTTTAAATGACGAGTCACAAGATCGAGCAGCAATTAATCAATCATAAAAGAACCAATCAGGATTGAGTAATTACGCGAGAGACGAATAATTATTCAAGGTCATTAATATTCAATAATTTTTATTCAAGGTCAAATATCCCTGAACGATAAAACAATGATAATAAATTTGCGGCATTTTTATTATACGAATTTTTCAGTTTTAACATTTTAGAAAAAATCATTTTCTCCAAATGAAAATATAAGTTTCTAAGGTAGATATTTACGCGTATGAATTTCTGTAGTTGAATTATCTGCTTTACTTTCAATGAAAAATGACTTTGATTTTTTTATTTATTTATTACTTCGGACTCACTTATGATGAACCATGTGTCATACTCGCAAAAGGGTACCAATGCCTGATTCATACTGAGCTTCTTTTAGTAAATATTTGTATATAACCTGAAGTAGCGCATTATATTTTGAAACAGGAAATTCTTTCAAAATGGAATTTTCGCTGTAACTAAAGTCGTTCAACAAATGCTTTTGAAAAGTGTTTCTGACAGTATGCAGGGTAGCGTGTTGGCAGGAAAAACTGCAAGAGTGAATTTATTCGACATTAAGTGTCTTCTTGGCTAGAATTTTCAGGCTCAGGCTGACTGAGACATTCGCAACATCCTACCCTTAAGGATGTTGATACTAAATATATACTCCATTAATGCAAATACATTTCAATCTTCCCGCTCTTTCCAAGAAGATAAAATCCTTGTTTATTTATATCAACCGGTATATCAACCAAGGATCATGAACCCTTTAAATGTCGCGATATTATGTCGTCTATCTTTTCCAGGTAGAGGTACCCTAAAGCTCTTAGATTAAACCGATCGTATCAGGACTTAAGCAGAACAGTGCGCATGCGCCAAGAAAGGAAACGATACAGAATCCATTGTCATTTCCTGATGTAAACAATTTCAATTAGAATGATTAATTAAATAACAAATAATTGATTCGAATGCACTTGAGTAATTAACGGTTTATATGCAAATATCTAATTTCTGTTTTAAGGCCGTGTTGATCAAGCGGTGACTAATTGAATCACGCATAGTTAATCAGTAAGTGATTCACGTAAAGATATTCTGCTAAATATATATATATATATGTGTGTGTGTGTGTGTGTGTGTGTGTGTGTGTGTTCTACTCAGAATCGAAATAGGATATTTATGATCAATTAAGTGAAATGTGACTATTTTGATGGATCGTTTTTTTTTGTTTTTTTTTAAGTAATGAGGCTTGAAATACCTGCTCTCGTCCGATCACCGAAATTAAGCAAAGTCGAACCTGGTCAGTGCCTAGATGCTAACTACTTGGTAATATCAGATGCAGTAAACTTGGATGTACGGCTGCTGCAGAGGCTAACGGCTCGGAATGAGAAATCGGAGAGCCCAATTCGAATTATAGTCGGGTTCATTACATTTCCTTACGTACAAATACCATTGGTAATGGTATGAGTCTACACTTTTCCTCCCACCTGTGGGTTAGATAGTAAGAATTGTATCTAAAAATCATTAATATCTAAAATAAAAAAAATGTTAATGCAATATTCACTCGCCAAGCAACACAATAAGTATTATTACAATCCAAAAATACATTCGGCTTTAAATATCATCAGCATCATCATCATCGTCCTTCGACCCCTCATCCCCACCATGGTTCGTCCGAACTCTATTGACAACCCCTTCCCACACTGTTCGGTCGTGTATTGCTCTTCTCAGATCCCAAATATCCAACCCTGAGTTCTGAGGTATGGTGTCTGAGAAAGTCAATTTTCGTGTGAGGACACAACCAGAAGGATGCTATAGGCGTACATATCAGACGACTTCCCTGTTCGCTAGATGGGAGTAGCCGGTATACTGGAATCGTTTTTGTTTGAGTTTAAGAGAGATTAGTCTCAGTTCTCCGGAAAATTGTGATAAGTGCTGCATGGGATCTCCAAATGAGTTCTGGATTTTTCTAAGTAGATTTGTATATATTCCATCCAGTCGTCTTTCAAGACGAACAGATGATGTCCAAGTTTCTGGTGCATACATTAGGACTGGTTCACTCATTGTTCGAAAGGTTTGGACTTTTAAGAAGGATTGAATGTTCTAGTGCCAAATCTTGCGGAGTTTATTACACGCATCACATGCAAGAGCTTTGTGGGTGTTTTATATTAAATAACATCAGTATGTCTGAGAAGCCAGAAGTATAACCAAACTGTAAACAACATAGTGTTTTATGTATTTTTATTGACATATACTTAATAGCTCTGTTACTTAGAAATGGGCACTGTTTTTCTTACACCAAACGATTTATGTATGTATTTCTATGTGAACGCATACACGTACATTTATTTATATTTTTCATTTGATCATATATATATATATATATATATATAGGTATGTATGTATCAGTGCGTAGGAATGCAGAAAATAGAAAAGAAAACGTTGGGTGCATTAGTACCGGAGTTCCTTAGTATTTTTGTTTTTATTTTTAAGAAGACAGTCTCCATACAGAAGTAGAGCTTATATTATAATATTTTTCTGTTTAAAAATATGATTCCTTCGCTACATAAGAGTTCTCATGTTTCAAAACGAGAGCCGCTTGAAGATGAAACGGGACTAAATACCTTAATTCAATTTAATAACCATTTGGATGGTTTCAGCTCTCGTTTTTGAAACATGAGAACTCTTATGTAGCGAAGGAATCATATTTTAAAACAATATATATATATATATATATATATATATATATATATATATATATATATATATATATATATGTGTGTGTGTATCTTTAGGGATTTTATATGCGTAGCTTTGATGAGTCCCAAGGCCAAAAGTACGGGGCGCCCAGTGAAGATCGAACTCACTACGTAGTTATATTTTTCCTCGTGAGACAAACTTGTTAACCATTACACCACGTCGAGGTGCCCAATGATTTTTTAAGGGCATCTTAGATGTGTCATGTACACGTTGAAATTTATTCCTTTTATTCCATTTGAAAAGTGATTTTTCAACTGATCAATACAGATATGTATCTTTTTTTTTTCTTTTTCCTGAAACGTTTTATTTATTATGTCTTTACGTGTTTCTTTTCTTCCCTTCTCACTTGGGTTCCATATTTCATTAGATCTCTTCTTCCGGAAATTCTTCAACTTCCATCTCTTCCGCCTCATAAAAATGTTTTTATTAAATTATTTTATCAAATTATTTGTTTTTCTATTACTTTTTTTTTTTTAAAATCAAGTTTCTTCTCCCTTTGTTTGTTTTTCTAATTTCTCCTTCTTTTCGGATTTTTTTAAAATTTCATTTGTAATGTTTTCATTCACTTTTATGCTTTCCCCCTTACTCCAGTTTTGAACTTATGTTCTTTATTTCTTCTTTTTTTTTTTTTTTTCATTTTCATTACTTTCTTATATCTTCTTCCTTCTTTTTCCCATCTGTCATAAACTAGTTTCTCTTTCCCTCTCTGTCTCGTTCTCTTCTATTGGTGTTTTTTCTTTCTTTTTTTTCTTTATCTATTTTTTTTAAATTCTGTTTCTTATTCCCTTTCCTCCTCTATACTTTTTTGCATATTTTTAATCCACTCATCCTTGTCGTATTTCTTTGGCGTTTTCTCATCCATTTTGGTTTCACGTATTTTCTTTCTTTTCGATTATCATATTTTCTTTAATATTTTTCGTTCTATATCTCTTTGTTTTCCTATTGCCTAATTTACATTATTCATCATTTTATTTCTTTTTGGTCTTCGCCTTTCTTTTACTTTCTTCTTTTCTTTTCAGTTTGCGCCTTTTCTTTCGCTTCCCGATATTTGGATATCTTCTGTATTTTTTCGTCCGGTTTTTGTTCTTATCTTTTCTTTCGTTAAACTCCCTTCGTTCTGAATATGCCGTAATTGTTGTTTTTTTTTACACGAATCCAGGTAGAATTCAATGAGAGACAAGATAAGGTCATATTTAAATACGGAAATACAACTCGTATCTGTGAAGCGATGTAATCTTTGAATAAACTTCGAACAAAAGTCTACCTCCTTTGAAACCCTAGTTTTTCATTATGCGTATCATGTGACATTGTTCTCGTTGTATCAGAAATAAATTGCATTGTTTTTTAATTTAGAATATGTTGTCATCCATTTTTTTGAATGTGGAATTCTTTAACTGTTCACTTCTATAAATAATGGGAACCAAAAGAAAATGTTCCACCAAATGAAACCAATTCTTTGTCGGTTAAAAGCAACCTCCGATTTACAGGGAATATAGGAAATATATATGTAGCCGATCAACATTTTAACGAAGCAGTAAAATTGACGAGAGAAACAAATTTAAATTATTTACCCTTGTCGTCATCTTTTTTTGTTATCATCACAACGTTTCGACCGTTGGCGCCTCAGGTTTTCATCAGGTGTTTCTCGGCTCGGATAACCTTCAGCCAATTTCACACTGAAACATTTATTAAATCTATGGTGGTATATTTTTATTCGTTTCGTTGACCATATCTAAGGTTATTTCATCTACTTCATATCCAGTACTGATTGATTTTTTCGGTTTTCACGGTTTATCAACCTTTCGCTGGTTATTTAAAGCCATAATTTATTTTTAGATTCTAAGAATGTTGTTTTGAAGACAATCCTAACTTTAGTGATACAAGTCTTACAAATAACCAATAGCATGGCGGGGGGAACTAAAGAGATGGTTTCATGCCTTGCCATAAAGGTATTTGCACGTAAGTGAATATAACGAACCCAACTGGAATTTGATCTCGGCTCTTCTATTAACAAATCAGAGCAATTATCCTGACCAAGCTCGACGTTGTTTAACTATGCTGATCGTACGGGAAATAGTGTTTCGACGTGATATGGCCGTGAGCCTATCTAGTACTGCCTCGCCTATGTATCGCTAGGCATGACCAGAGGAAGGACATAATCTACCACCGTAGATTGAACAAATTCTAAATTCACTGCAGGTTAAGCGGTTTGACAATCACCTGATGAAGTCCGTATGACACAACGGCCGAAACACTTTGATTATAACAACAGAATCGAGGACAATAGTCCTATTGTTAATAACGATAGCACATCATCCTTGAAATTTGTTAAAGACATATATTGGCCAGATTATTATTTTAGAGCATTTTTCTTGTTTTCCTTGTCTTCATAACATCATGTAGGCCATAGTAATCTGTTTTCTGTTACATTTGGCAAACTTCCGCTGTTATAAAGTGTCACAGTTTATTAATATTATTTAATGTGTAGACTCTTATGGTTGGTAGGTCTATCGTCTATTTTTTGGCCTTCGCAGAAAATTTAAAAACTCTCACTATAGAATCATTATTTATATTGATTATCAGACTCACCGCACAATTCTGAATATTTCTCCGTCGCATATAAGATAGTCTCGCGTTTTTATCTTATAAGATACACAATTAGGAGATAACGTTCGTCTACCATCTAATGTCGGTTTTCACTAATTAATAAAGAGTTCTCTTTGCCATTGCCTGAAGTTTACAGGCTCTGAGGAAGGAATAAATAACGTTTTATACGTTTTAATGAAAATCATAAAGGCAGAGAAACTAGTTCCTATAGTGATAAGAGACAAGTGTTATCATCCTTCTTCGGGAAATTTCATCTGAGGTTCTCATTATCTCTACATTCGGTGTCACTTCTAATGACACAACTATTTACTCCTGTCTGAATAGTCAGTCCGATAGGTTCGAAAATATTACATTAGCAATCGATCTTGAAGCTGCCATTCAGTCTGTTCTTAACTGACGTAAGAACTGACTTGTTAATCTTAACGCCACGAAAAGGAAACCGTTGTACTTTTCTATTTAGCATCATAACATGTTTTGCCTTCCATCGGCATGGCTGACATTTAACCTACGAGAAAGCAACTCACTGCGGCTCGTTGGTCATACGTTTTCTACTGACATGGACTGGAACGGTTATATTGCTAAGTCTAATGCAACAAGTGTCGGTTCGCTGTAGCGTGCCAAATACGTTTTGTCGTTAGCACATATATAAGTATACTATTCATTAGTGCATCGAATATTGCTGCCATACTATTGAGAAGCTTCTGCTATATATCTAGAGATTCTAGAAAAAGTCCAAAGAAGAATCTGCAAAATTAATGGTCCTGTCCTGGCATCTCGTCTTCAATCAATTTTCAACCGTCTGAGCGTGTTATAACTGTGTCTGTTTTATAAAGGTTTTCATGGTAATTGTTCTGATCAACTTTCGCCTTTGCTACCACGTCCTCAGGAATTTAAGTGCTGTATTAGATCCGCAGCGAATCTTTATAACATTACTTTGGAAATTGCTAAATGTAACCGTAAGTTCTATTTCAATAGTTTCTTCTTCCTCGTTTCTCGCTTGTCGTACACTTTACCGGTCTTATTTTTCCCGGTCAAGTTTGATCTTGAAAAATTAAATGCAATGTAAATCGTCATTTTCTCTCATTTGGTACCCTCTTTTTTATAGTCCATTCTCTTTCAGTTGCATCTTGTGGTTTTTACCATCTTGTTTAAGTGGAAATAATAATAAAATAAAAAAACTCACTTAAGAAGAAATATCTGGAAGTTATAAGATGGCTGCCAGTTGTGACATGATACTTTTATAATTAAATAATATTTCGGAACGGTGGAATCAGGGATCGAGGCTCGGATTGAGAAATCGGGGAGCCGAGTTCGAATTCCAGTCAATTCCATTACAGTCACTTACGTGCTAATACCTTTGAGACAGGTATGAATTCTCTTTTTCTCCCACCACCCAGCTATGGATAAATAGCAACTGGTCTACCGCAGAAAGAAATGGCAATCTACTGCGGGGAAAAATATCATATATCAAAAGATACATGATCGCCTACGCGTGTATCACGCATGGCACACAACTGACTGATCCATAAAAGTGTAACATATTCACTCAAACGAAGGACCGTCATCTACGAATCCCCTGCGCTAAATATACGACCGGATATCCTCATTCTATCAACTGTTATTACTAAACTGTTTTTTATTTTCATGTGAGAAGCTGAAAATCGGAATGCAGATGAATCTATAAATACAGACTGTACCGATATTGGAAAAAAAAAAAAAACAGTTGTAAAAGCAATAGAATTAAAGTTAAAAAAAAATAGAATTCAAGTTTTAAGAACATTAATATCAGTCCCGTTCCAGCCAATGCACATTTGGTTGAAATGATATCCATTTTTCTGGTGCCGTTTTTTAACCAGGAAATTACGCCAAAATAAAAGATGTTCAAAATTTCTCCGTCGGATTCTGCATCAAATTTAAAGCATTTCTTTCTCTATAAGTATATTTTCAAGTCAAACATTTTTTTTCACAGAATATTTAAGTACAGATTAATAATCTCGCAATAGTAGAGTGATTCGTATGAAGACATATTTTTCAGATTTGTTGTATTCACTTACGCGTAAATACACTTGGGAAATGTAAAAATCCATCACTTCCCCAAGGCTATGGATTATTAGAGATGTATCTGGGATAATCATTGTATTTCTAAAAATACAACGAATTATTCTTACAAACAAAATATAATTATTGTTAAAATCTGAAATATATTCGTCTTCAAATGAAGCACAGAGTGTTGATTAGCCGTACAATACAAATCAATGATTCTATCAAAACTCGACAATGAAAATATAGACACTAGAGACTGATTTAATTATCTTATTATTTCCACAAACCAAATACTATAAAAATATATACATTATTAACAATCTTCCGACGCTTATACTCATCTTTATTTTTTTTTATTTTTTTTAAGCATTACGCCCGAGCGAGGCGTGAAGCCACTGGGATGCAGGCGGTTGCAGAAGATTTGGAGCAAGAGCAGATAGGAGTGATAGAAGAAAGGACGAGGAGAGGGATAGTGGATAGATCAAGGTAACTGGAGATGTCGATTGATATTACATTTGAATAGTTGGAGATTATAGCTCTCACGGAAACTGTAATTGGGAAGGGTTTTCCACAGGCGAGAGGTGCGAGGTATGAAGCTATTGGAGTAGAAGAGACGGCTACATTCAAAAGTTTCTACAGTGTAAGGGTGGGTGCGGAATGCCAGCCTCGTAGGGCGCTTGGAGTCTGGGAACCAGTGAAAGCAGCTCATCGGAGCAACTGCCATGAAAGTATTTGTAGAAAAGACAGAGAGGCGACGGCGCGTCTGTGAGAGAGTGACTGTAGACGAGACGCCAGATCAGGGCCAATTACATTACATACCCGCCTCTGGATTTTGCCAAGAACTCCGAGGTAAACAGAAGGTGCCCCAGATCATATATACTCCATGCAAGGGCGAATGGTTGATTTGTATATTTGAAGTATTGGTGCCGAGGAGAAAAATTTCCTGGCGCGGCACAGAGAGCCAACTTCCCTCGCGGTGGAAGAAGCAATTGACTCAATGTAATTGTTCCATCTCAGGTCAGCAGTCAACGTGAGACCGAGCAGACGCAGGGAGTTGCTCTCAAGAAGTTGACTATCAGATATTCTAATGGGGGAGAGGGAATGATCTCTATGGTGATTAATAGAGAGTAGTTTAGTTTTTGAGGCATTAAAGTTGACCAGCCAATTCTTGCCCCAATTAACAACCGATTGGAGGTCCATTTCAAGACGCACGGCAAGGTTAGTTTTGTCACCGACACTAGATTTGTTTTTGAGGCAGGAGTAAATTGTAGTGTCGTCCGCGTAGATACCAACTTGGGAATCTATGGCGTCAGGAAGGTCATTGATGAAAATAAGGAATAGAGTGGGGCCAAGGATGGAGCCTTGGGGAACACCTGTGTTAGTGGGATAGGAACTGGAGGAGAATCCGTTGAGAACGGCGTTCAATTCACCTGTTTCACAGGAATGATTGTATTAGATCAAACAATCGACCCTGGAGCTTACGAAGAAGGCCGGCATGTCAAACCCTATCCAACGCTTTGGAGATGTCTAGGGCCACGGCACGAGCCTCACCGTTATTTTGAAGGGCTTGGTAGACGGTTTCAGTGATGGCCGTAAGCACATCACCTGTCGATCGGGCGTAGCGGAAACCATATTGCTTGTCTGAGAGCAGATCATGGGATGTATGGTGGTTAACCACTTCGGCGTTGATTAGGGCTTCGAAGACTTTGCCGAAGAGGGGTAGGAGACTAATAGAACGGTAATTAGAGGGGTCAGAGGGGTCTCCAGAGTTCTTAAAAACAGGAAGAATGGATGAGGACTTCCAGCAGTCAGGAAAACAGGATTCCTTGAGGCAGTAATTATACAGTTTAGAGAGGGCGGATGCTAGCTAAGGCGCGTATTTCTTCAAGACAATGGCTGGTATGCCATCTCCACCCCTTATTATCATATTCACGACGTTTCGTCCGTTGTACGCTCCGACCTTCTTCAGGTGATTGGAATTTTGGACAGAACTCTTTATCTTCGTCCACAAGGGTAGACTGTTCTAGTTCTACATACCATGCCTCTTCCGGATATTAGTACTAATTATTTCCCTTTAACTCATTTTGTTCTCCACTTCTGTAGTCAGGTATTGAACTCACAACTCTTTATGTCAAGTCACTGGATTGCCGATGCTTTTATCCATGTATACTCGAGGAATTCTTCAATAAAAATGAGAGTAACAGTCTGAACATTGTAAATAGTGTAGATAATTACAATACTTCATCTTAGAAATATACACAGATATAAAAATTGTTTTCAAAATTTGAAAGAAAAGATGAAAAGACTGAGGTGTGCACAGACCCCAATCTTTACACATTGTATGAGAAGACTGTTGCTAGGAAACCCAAGAGATTTGGATTCAGACGTTACTAATAAATAATAAAAAAAAATAAAATGAAATAGTTCAATTGTGAAGGTTTTCAATTTCAACGAGCTATAAAAAGGTTAACGTGTTTGCATTTATTTAAATCTCGTTTTAAATTATTTTATTTTAATTCTTCTCTTTCTTATTTTTTTTATTTAAATGTTGTTTTGAACTACTGTTTTTTTTTTGTCAATTTTTCTTCATTTTTACTTACGTTTGGATTTGAATTGTTTTTTTTTTCTTTTAAATAATTCTTCTTTACATAATTCTGGTTTTAAATGCATTTTCTTTTGAAATTGTTATTCTCTAATTAATTTTGGTTTTAATTTTTTTAAGTAATTATTGTTCTGTCCTCAAATCTGATTTAAAAATATTAATGTCTGCTACTGAATTGGAAGAAAAAACAGATTCATTAACTGCTAATACTGTTAAATAAACATTTGGAGCAGCATATTGTGGTAAACAATCAACATATTTATGTTTGACTGCCTCCGGTGTGATTGACACGGTGCTATTGAATTATACAAGGGAAAGTGCCACCCCTCAACTGTTGGAGATGGTGGTGGACCTTAATTTGGAAACGTTTTTTTTATTTAAATGTTGTTTTGAACTACTGCTTTTTGTGAATTTTCTTCATTTTTACTTACGTTTGGATTTAAATTCTTTTTTTTTCTTAAATCCTTCTACTTGATCTTTACTTCATTTTGATTTTAAATAATTTTTTCTTTTAAATAATTCTTCTTCTTTACATAAGTCTGGTTTTAAATGCATTTTCTTTTGAAACTGTTATTCTCCAGTTAATTTTGGTTTGAATTTTTTTAAGTAATTATTGTTTTATACTCAAATCTGATTAAAAAATATTAGCGTCCGATGTGATTGACACAGTGCTATTAAAGTATACAAGGAAAAGTGCCACGCCTCAACAGTGAGCTCTAATTCTTAGCTGCATTTCATTAATGAAAATATTACAAGAAAACATTACCTTCACTTAGATATTTGGGAAGGACTATGATCCAATATTATAATGATTCGAATCCTTCTACTAAGGGAAAACCGAGTTTCTGTAGAAGCAAAAGTTAAAGATGCACAATTGGTTTTGCATATCACTAGATTTAAAGCAAATCTGAGCACATGTAGAAGATACTTAAATAGTGGAAGACCATCAAGAGAGAATTAAAAGACTGCATATTCTTGAAGTGGAGAATCATTCCAGTGACTGTTCAAATCGAGTGAGATCAAAAGAAGTTCGAAAAAATCATTAACTGCTCAATCGGAATCAAATTCAAAACACTTGTGAGAAATTGCGAAAGGAAAATGTTAAAAACGTCTATAAAATGAAACGTTTTACATTATGATGTATAGTGGATATTTTTTTAAAAATTTGGTCTTAATCTCGTTTGTATACAGCAAAATTTATGTATGGTATTAAAATTTGAATTATGGGCAGACTTTTATCTGCAGTCTGTATATAGAATATATAAGCATTTTTGCAGTTGGAACAGCGCAACATGGAAAGTAAAAATTGAAGATACTAATGTCAAGCGAGCACAACAATATGAATATCTAGTAAGGTTTTTGACAAACGACGGAAAGTGCGACAGTGAAATTCGAAGGTACATCGGAATAGACAAAGCGGGCTTCCAAAAGCTAAGCAGAGCATTAAGCAAAAGTAAAATTTCGTTAGAAAAAAAAGAAAAAGAGTACTGAACTCTTAGATAACATCGATACTCCTATATGAGAGAGAATGCTAAACAATTTACCCATAGATATATAAGTGACCTGATGTAGAATACATGTGGTTTTACTTTTATCTGCAGGCTGTATATTGAATATATAAACATTTTTGCAGTTGGAATAGCCTAATATGAAAATTAAAAATTAGAGATAGTAATGTCAAGCAAGTACAACAATATAACTATCAAGTAAAGTTTTTTGACAGAGGACGCAAAATGCGACGCCGAAATTCGAAGGTACATCGGAATAGCGAAAGATACCTTCCAAAAGCTAAGCAGAGCATTAAGTAAAAGGACAATTTCGTAAGAAAGTAAGAAAAGAGTATTTAACTAATATGTAACATCTGTAATCCTACATGGCAGGGAATGCTAAACAATCGACTCATAGATGTATGAGAGACCTGAGGCAGAACACATGTAGTTCTACAAAAGAAGGCTGAGTATATCATGAACTGAACATGTGCACAACAAGGATTTTTAGATAAAATGGGGAAAAAAACATTCATAAAATCAGAAACTGAAATTCATATGGCATATAGTAAGGAATGAGTGCTTTGACACGCAGATCATACCGAGAGACAGGGGAAATCAGCGGGTAAACAATCTAACAAGCGCTTTTGTACATGGTTGGCAGAACATAGGAGATATAGAAAGATGATATATTTATTGAAATTTATAAAGTAGAGGTAGTTGTGGAGGGCTATGATCGCTCATGGACTAAAGGAACACAGATCTGAGGAGATGAATATGTTTTCATATTTATGTTTGTATGTCTATGCTTTCGACTTGTCTCCGTTTATATAGTAATTTTCCAAGCGCAGTTTAGATGTGGCACAAAGCCGAAAGTATGGGGCACCCAGTGAGAATCGAACTCACTACTCAGTCGTAATTGTTCTAGCGTGACAAGCTTGGTAACCATTACACCGCCGTGAGGTGCCCTGATCTCCGTTTATATATGTAGGAAACTGTGTGTACAAAGATGTCTTAAAGGAAACAACTTCTAATATGCGGAGAGTAATAGCATAAAAACCATGAACTGATTCTCATTCACAAGCAAAGGACGTTGACTCCATGCGACAAAATACCCATTAGAAAAAAAAATCGAACTTTATTTTGCACCAGATTTATACACAACTGCTAAGTAAGTGAACATATGCAAGAGAATTGTCGAAGTAAGACAATGTGTCTGGCAATGTAGCACATGATTTGTATTTTGTTCTACATGAGTCGTTATGAAATTGAGGAGGAAAGTATATGTCTGGCTTAAAAGAACCTATTAAACTGGACGGAGATTGTCTGTTTGTATATGCGTAGATCGGATCAGACGGTCTCAGACATGTGCCTCAGTCCCAATGTCAAACGTCACTATTTGTTATTGGAGATCAGATCAATAACTGGTCGAAAGGACAAGCACAGGTGCAGTTACAATGAAAGAAATGTTAATCGTCTAGACAATCTGGCTAGGTTAACCTACTGTTAGAAATATATAATTCCGTACTAGAGTACACGTTTTCTATATGACACCGTTTTTACCCAAGTTTAAGCATTATCACTCATGTTATTTATAGTGTGCTGGTCGGAGGGTCGTTAGACTTCCGAACATGAAACGGAGGTAGAATTATCAAGGAACTGGCTTCTTGATCATTTCAGTCTAGGAGACAGTCTCATGCGTATAGCAAAGTTAGAGAGTACCCGAAAAACCTACCACGGACAGGGCGAAAGTTTGTCAGTGAAGTTTGGTTGGTGGAACTGCTGTCAGCATGTTAGAAAAGATTTCGTTTGCCATATTTGGACATTAATTAACGCTAGTATTCATGTTTATGCGTCTCGTTACAAGATATGTAAAACGGTAACACTGAGCTAGACCGCAGCAAAGATATTTTTTTCAAATATATATATATATATATATATATATATATATATATATATATATATATATATATAAATGTGTGTGTGTGTGTGTGTGTATATATATATATATATATATATATATATATATATAGCGGATTTTCAAACAGTGAATATTACTGCTAATAATGCAAGACTCTGCCAACGATTCGGGGCCTCAAAGTCACTTGCGTGTTTATGAAAAATAAATACATAAAAATTATCCTTTCTTTGCAGGGCGCCGATAACCTTGGGGTTAGAATTTCTGACATATGACAACTTGGTCTGGTTTCGTGTCCGGCTTAAAGCGATCGGATGTCTAGCCACACGGATAAGCTGTGATGCAGCGAAACAATTTGTCTTTAGATGACGATATATATATATATATATATATATATATATATATATATATATATATACCTCGACGTGATGTAATGGTTAGAAAGTTTGTCTTACTAGATCAATTGCGACTGAGTTGTGAGTTCGATCCTCACTGGGTGCCCCATACTTTCGGCCTTGTGGCACATCTAAGCCGATCTTAGAAAATCACTATATATATATATATATATATATATATATATATATATATATAGTTGAGCAATATCGATCCTGATCACTACCTAGATGGGTGTCCGAAATACCAGGTTCCGTAAGTTTGGATGTGATTGTGATCTAATGGATAACGGCTCGGAAAATCGGAGATCCACGTTCCTATTCCACTCGGATGCAATATATTCATTGACGTACAAATATGCTTGGGAATATGATTCTATTCCCCACACATCTATTGGTTAATTAGCAGGACTTGTAAAACAAAAAAAAAAAACAAGTCAATAAATCGATCATTCAGTTTGTATAATCTATGAAAGCACAAACCTGTTTATATATTTTTTGATAAATGTTAATTTTCGTCTGAATGAAATACATCAAGTTTTTTTTTTTAATATTACGTGGAACATTGTACACAAGAAACTGAAATAATTACATATTTATTAACAAATTCTGAGGCATTAGTATTTTATAACCAAAATGTAGAAAGTAACAGTATAAAATAAGAACTTATGTGCAAAAAAGTTATGTAAAGTCAATATTTGTTGTGACCATGATTGCCTACGAAGAAGATGATCGAGTTGGTAGATAGGATAAAAGGTTAAACTTATTACATAATGTGTAGGCTTTCTTTTCTTTTTTCCTTTTTTAACAACATGCGTATGTTATCATCAGGAAGGGTAACGAAAGATCGTTACTTACCAACTTGTTTTAAGTGTTACTATATTTGTTAAAAAAAAATAACTGCGTTTTCTTCCTTTTCAAAGAAGAGCGTAGAAATCGGTGAACCAAAAGTTGGTCGTGATTGGACTATAATCACCAAAGGAGTTATTTCTTTGTAGTGGATTAAGATAGCGTTCCATTATGAGAATATCTGCAGCTGACGGCTGGCACACAACTAGATATCTGATTAATATTTATTGGGTCAAATTGAAGATACACGGTGAAAAACATCACTAATGATGTGTGTCTGAGTATTTGGGAGATGTATTACACGATATTTCCTATACTAGTCCCCACCCAAGTCATTAAATGCAAGGTTATCCTAATGTTAATCTCATAGACGATGTTAGAAAAAGTGGATTTATTTCGTTCCCAAGGTTATGAAAACGGGGATTTGAACGCTGATAGCCGATTCCATCTTCTGCGCACATAACCGTTCACTTAACCGCACCTCTGATCCAACCTTTATCGCTTTATTAAAAAAAGAAAAGAAATAAAAATGATTAAAATGATAAAATGCCAAGCAGACAGATAAAGTTATAAGTATTTCTTTATTAAGGAATATAATGTGGAAAAAATGTTTACACACAATGGACATAGTGAAGACTGATGAAAAACAGAAACTGTCCTGCCGAAAGATCTTATATGAATGTATGGTAGACAAAAAGTCCAACGGATAGTAAAACGACAAACATTGCTAAGAGTTACAACGGTTAAAAGTTGTACTAGCTATGGACACTGCATAAACAATAAGTTTATATATATATATATATATATATATATATATATATATATATTAGTATAGGTAAAGAAAAATTCAAACACTTGTTTGATTAAAAAAACGGTCAGAGGTGGATTAAGATATAGATTTTTTTTGTTTTGCCTTTTTTTCAAAATTTAGTCTCAATTGTTTATATTTGGTCAGAATTAGTTTTTGATTAAAAATAAAATATAAAAATGTGCCCTCACTCAATACCCTGAAGAATTTGCCTAGGTCAGTTTCATTTAAATTTAGGTTGATCAATTAAGTTGAATGAATTTTGTCACTTTAAGAGAGGAAGGAGAGTCTGTGTCTGGTCACAAATGTGGAATGTCACCAGTGAGAGGCCATCAATAGACTCGGGGTAGGGGTTTTGGTTTGGCCGGGGAAGAAAAAAGACAAAACAATTGCTAGAAAGTTGGTGTAACACAATTTAAAAAGAACCAAAATTCGAAACTTGAACGATTTGGCATCAGTCAGAAACTCTACCCCTAAACTATCGGCGCACGGTAGAGAAAAAAAATGTCTTTTGTTTTAGAAATTCCGCATCTCTGCCGTGCACCGGCGTATTATATACGTGATCTATATAAACGCTAGACCAGAAGCTAGAATGAAAAAAACAATATATGCAGTTTTGTATAAATAAAGACAAAAGGAATACCTATCCTAGTTGTGACGTTTCATACTGTAAAGAACTGTATCAAAGCAAATGCAACGATTTTATTTTCTGACAAATATTTATATACAGGAGCAAAGATGTTATTTTTTTCCAAATGTTTTTTTTTTATTTATTTAAGAACTCCCATAAATATTTATCTGGTTAGCCGAAACGACAGGCAAGATCTAGAGGACGCCAAATGATACAATTCAATGTCTCATAAAGAGAGTGAGTAAATGATGTTCTTGAATTTTTTTTTTTTTTAATGTAGGTTAGTATTTAAATTATTTTAGTTTGGGATTAAGTTATGCGTTATATATTTTAAATGACATGAGATTATGGATTTAACCGGTTTAAGTTTTTTTTTAAATTTTTATAGTCATTTGACTTTGGAAAGTTGTAATTCTTTCATTTTTATATATGAGGGACAAATTTAAGGATTTATTAAACATTATGACATAGACGAAGTTTTAGTGTAACGGGTTTCGTCAGAATAAATTGATGCTACTACATATGCCGAGTTCGAATTCCAATCGAATCCATTACATTCACGTACGTGCTAATACCTATGGGAAAGGTATTATTCTTCTCTTTCCTCCAGTAGGATAAAGGGGGTTCTATAGCTTTGGATGGCAACTGGTCTTTTCTGAATTCAAAACATGCGGAGGATTGTTTGGTGACCGTGTAGCTCGTAGTGCACCAGCTCTCTGTATTCGGCAATTCAAAAAGCGTGGTTGTTTCTGCACATAGCCTTTACTACAATCAAATCATATGTGCTGGTGCCTGGCTCTCGGTTCGTAGGAAGAGCTGCTCGACCCTCATACGTCGAATACAATGGGAGAGTCCGCCACTATATAGGCACACGATGGAAAGTAGATGCTGAGAATCTTTTTTCTTTTAGATATATGTTTGGGGAATATAATCGATATCATTATTTTTTGTTCATATTTTGTACGTATGTGTGTGTGTGGAGGTGCGTTTGAATCTCTCGTCTTCTCTAATCTATATAACTATTTACCTGCAGCATCTATTTTTTTTTATTATTATTTCTTTATTTACAGATGATGTTATGTCTTTAACCTTTGCAATTCTATTAGATGATGCATGCTTACATCTTCAGGTTGATGTAAATTTAATATTCATTCCATTTTTCCGAGATAACCGACAACACGGAAAATATTCTCTGATTCGAAAGATAGTCTCCTGACTTGGCTTTATAAAAATATGCATGTTTGTCGTTTTTGCAACGCTAAACTTAGGAAATCTCAATAATCAATAGGTATTCGTCACAGAAGCACACACGAGCAATCTCGTCCAGACACACAGGGACACAAACGGTAGCGAAATAATATTTGCACAATATCAATGCAGACACAAACATATTCTATTAGTTTAGCACAACGACAATCAATACATTATTCATTATGTCCAAATGCATCTACCCAAAATTTATATACTCTTCTGGAAACAACGATAAATATCTCTCCATAAAAAGAGTCTTCATATTTTTCTTGGCACATGAATGTCTGGAATTAGTCCAACATAATGTTTTTAGTATTGGAGTCCAGTCTGTTTAAAGTGAAAAATTTGATTCTGCTAAGAACATCATGCCATCGACTTCGCAGACAATGCCCGCAGATGCATGCTTATAAACAAATAAAATTGTAAAACCTCTCGGTTTAATCACCACTTTCTTGCTCTTTCTTGCCTTGGAGTCAGAACGCTATGACCACTTGACTATATCAATAAATTAGTTTGATTTGCTTTTGATTTTATCCGTTTGTTTTGATTTTTGACGTGGATAATATATATATATATATATATATATATATATATATATATATATATATATATATATATATATGTAATATCAATTTTTGATGTTGTTTTCCATTTCAGACAACATGAAAAATTGATATTTAAAGTCACGTAATAATTTTTTTTCTGTATATAATATTATTAATGCTCAATTATTAATATTATCTTACTATGCTTAATATTGAGCCCTATATGAAAATATCCGTTCACTTTGAAATAATATATTGTTAAATATATATATATATATATATATATATATATATATATATATATATATATATATATATGTACTTTGATTTATGGGTAAATGTGCACAATATCAATAGATAGGGCGTATGAAGATATGAAAGCAAAAGGCCTGAATATTGCGTTCAGCCCCCGCTCGGTGTTGGACTCTGTCTACTTCGATATTTCTTTCTCTCTCTCATTCGCACACTCTTTCTTCCTCTCTCTCTCATTCACACGCACTCTCTCTTCCCCTCTCTCTCTCTTTTTTATATATATATATATATATATATATATATATATATATATATATATATATATATATACTGCACAGACACCCATGCACACACACACACAAACACACACACATATATACACACATATATATATATATATATATATATATATATATATATATATATATATATATATATATATATATGTATATATACTGATTTAATTTTTAATGATTAGCAACGTTTGCAGATTATTTATTTATAGATAGTAAGAATCTTTTGAAGATGTTAATGATTTGTTTTTACAAGTCCTACTATTTAACCCATAGCCGAGGGGAAAAGACGCAGATTCAAACCTTTCCCAATGGGCGTTGCGCGTAGGTCAATGTAACTATCCCGAATGTAATTGAAAATCGGTTCTCCGATCAGCTTGTCAATTCCGATCCATTAAACATTACCCCCACCCGCATATGAAGCATACACCACCTGACATTCCTAAGAAGTCACGCACAGGCTTACACACACTGAGACATATATATATATATATATATATATATATATATATATATATATATATATATATATATATATATATAATGTTAATGTCTATACTGAATGGTGTAATAAATCCCAAATACTAAAATTTGCAAATAAAAATATATTAAAACAAATAGGTATCAGGGGAAAACACTGGAAAAAAATAAGATAACCCAAGTAGGCCGTAAACAATCGACGAGTGTCGTGATTTCTAGTCCCAAAAAAAAAACCTAAAGTTCTGAATACACTAAGTATAGCAGAGTATAACAAATCCTAGTGCGCCAGAAAGTACCTACCGCAGTTTCAAAATGGATCTTTAGAGTAAGAAATGGATCTTAAGGATTTCTGATGCTTGATTAAGTAAGATATCAGATTTACTTAAAGTAGTAGCTATGGCTAGCTTCTCCTCCATGCATAGTAGGCAAGACCTATTGCCGGCTTTATATCTACATTTTTTTTTTTATTATTTCCCATTTTAAAATCGGTTCGATTTCTCCTTCTTGTTTTTTATTCAATGTGTTTAGATAGGCTAATGCTATGTCGATAACTTTCGTATTTGAAACTGCTTATGCGATTATATTAACTTCTTTTAAAAATCCTTAAGGGGTGTAAACATAAGAAAACGTGTTTACTGGGAAAAAATGATTTTTTTTTCAAATTTCTTTTTTTTCTTTTTTTAACGTCGTATAGTATTACGTTAATTTTCGTATTTAGTGTTTGTTTTTACCAATAAATATATTCCTTAGTCATATCCTCTTCAGCCAGCTTACCCAGAAGATCAATTTATGTAAAACTAGGTAGGTAGTTTGTGGCTCACTAAAATTATATATATATATATATATATATATAATATTTTAGTTTAAAAACAGTAAAATCGATCTTGCTAATCGAAACGCTCTTCTGTGGCTAAATCGGTAAATCACGTCAGGCTATATGACGGTTCTGTATAGGATACAGGTTCGATTCCTGTCGGAGAACACATATTCAGGCCGGATAAATTGTGTTTATAATGTTTATTATAAACAGAGCATTTACTAAAATATTTGTATCTATCAAAAAGAATGTATAAACATAAAAACGTCTTAATATATATATATATATATATATATATATATATATATATATATATATATACACGTTTCATTAAATAATATAGACGAATGTTGTCTATTTATTTTATGTAAACATTATCGTTGAACGAAGAAAGAAATTCACAATATTGATCCATATTTTTTTTATCTAAGCTTTACAATCTTTACAATCTAAGCTAAACAAAATCAATTATGGCATCTCTACAGATATTCTTAAATGCCTATAATTTGTAACAAGAAGCCATTGGTTTATACCAACGGCTTTCAATACTTCATACTTCTCCAATTCACTCTCGTGTGGTCATGTGTGACGTCATGAGACGCGGTGCGATTTTCGCTTCTAGCGTCTTATATGCGCGTGTTTATCGTTGCTTAGAAATCATCTATGTAAAAATTGACAGACTATCATCACTGTCTTGTCCGTATATTGCTTAATATGTTGTAATTGACATCTTTGATAATGGCTTAAGTAAGCCGAAAGCTTAGATTGTATTAAAAAAATATTGATCATTATTGTGAATTTCTTTCTTCGTTCAATGATAATGTTATTAAACTTATCAGATGTTACGAAAAAAATTAACATAAAATAAATAGACAACACTTTTCTATATTATTTAATGAAACGTGTATGAATGAAAAGATGCTGCCTAAATACACACAATATATATATATATATATATATATATATATATATATATATATATATAATTTCATGGTATAATATATTTATAAATGAATGTATTCAATATCAGTAATAGAGCGCGTGTAAATATAAAAGTGGACAGGGACGTCAACACTGAGAAGCGTCATTCTATTTAATTTTTGAACATAAACTTCATGGCCTGATTGATGTTATAATCACCACCTCGATTCATGAGTTTCATACATGGCCATTTTTTTTGTAATTGTCTAGTCCACTCGCCAGGAGGTTTCAGCAATTAGCAATATTTTTATTTCTCGTTATCTTTACACTAAGTCTTTATGTAATTTATTTAATCCCAAATTCGGATTGTCTTATATTGATAATGGGTTGATTTTTTTCCTCTTTTGTATGTGCCAACGTGTGTAAGATGTATAAACTGTTGAGTGAATCTCAAAATTCCAGCTTGCCATACCCCTATTCCATAAAATCCACACGTCTTTCACTCAAATCACTCTATTTGACCACTCAAGCAGACGGCGCAGACAGTCGCTAACATTTCACTTGTCTCCGTGCACCTCACCTCCCCGTTACTAAGATAGTATCCAAATTACCAGTTCTGACTCCGATCACACCCATAACGAGATTTCGCTTTCACTCAACCAAAAATGTCCGCCAATCACTGACCGTGCGTGATAATTTTGATTACGCTAACAGTCATTGATATGGGCAAGAGCTAATCATTCATTATTAGACAAGTTCATCCTGATAACTGTCGCTTTCATCGCAAATAGCAACAATATGGCCGCCGTCGTTATGATAGCGTTTTCATCCCGTCGTTTTCAAATATCAATAACATTTTGAAAGTGATTTTAAAACGGATGACAGCAATCGGTGTTATCGAAGGGCAGAAATTTTTATTAAATGTGTGTAAATATTTCATTCGGAAGAACTTTTTTTTTTCAATTCCGTATCTTTTTAATAAATAGTGCAAAGAACATTTGCCCAATTATTTTTCATCTTTTATGCGTCGCGTTCCTTGATAACTGATGTGGGGACAAAGTCGGGACCACAGAAGGAAAACACGGAACACGGATTTGATGTAAGAAAGATATATTAACAACTGGTGTATTTTTCGAGTACAGTCGCTATTGATATGGTGAGAACGAAATTCTCGAATCTTTTCTGTTTCCACTGTTGTGGGACAGGCAAGGTATTGCGATTTTCGACGTGAATGCGTTTCTCGAATTCTTCGTTGACACAGATGTGGAACTGGTATGGTATTGGGGTTTCGCCGTGAGTGCATTTCTAGAATCCTCGTCGCCACTGATGTGAGGCCAAAGTTGGGACCACAGAAGTAAAACACGGAACACGGATTAGATGTAAGAAAGATATATTAACAACAGGTTACAGAGATAGTGTAAGCGGAGCTTACTATATGTTAGTGTCCAATACTGGTAGTCGTACGCGGCTCTCACTGTCTCTCTGTCGAGTGTTGTGTCGCATACTTAATATAGACCTTGAAGAGTCTATTGTGTAGGTAGCTCCGGTCTCACAATAATAACAATGGGTGATCATGGCTCTCCATAACTTCCTAGCGCTTTTGTAGCTTTGAGCAATGTTTCTCGCGCCTACTGACTTTTCTGCAATACATTAACAAAATCCGGTAGCAAGCCCTCTGATCAGCTAACTATGTAGTTCCCACAGGCTATGGGCAAAATAGTTAAACACCATACTGGTTTCAAAACACTATGAAAGCGTAAAAATAATTTTTATACTAAAAATACCAGCAATAATTTAAGAGAAAATCAGCAATTCATTCGACCTCCGGCAAAAACAATCTTTATAAAAATGTCAATGAAATCTAATTCACTAACTGATTTCTTAGAAGGAATATATATTCTATTCGCACGAATCTATACTAAAAAAACCTTGTCGGCATTAAATGACCCATTGAGGTTGATATGCCGCAAAACAAAATAAACCAAACCGAATCAATACATTTACACAAGTCCGTAAGCCAAGTTATTCCCCGTTGTCTTTCTCAGTATCTAAGCAAATTTCGATCGCATTTACCATCCCCACTTCTTACACTGTTATCTTGACGTCCTCAGTATGTAGTACACAGCGGGTGGTGTCTCTTTTGCTAACAACTATACATTCTGTCTTCTTTCGATAGATAGTCCTTTCTTCTTGCTTTCATCCACTGACTGTTTTTCGGCTGGTCTAATGCATAGGGTCACTGAATGAGAATTTTGAGAGGTGAATTCGAATTCTCTTCGACTTCATTAAGTTTACTTTCAGGTGAATATGGCTGGGAAAGGTATGGATCCATGTCCTCCCTTTAAACGTGAGTTAAATAAAAGGATTATTTATCTGGAAAAATCATTGTTATTCTGAAAGATTGTTAAAGAAATATTCCATTGCAAAATAAATTATTCTTTGAATACACATTGCATTGCATTTTTCCTGAGAGTGACAAATTCGCCAAGCTCCCTTTCCTCACTATATCCCAGAAATTTTAACTCTCCCTCAATATCTCTCTCTCTCTCTCTCTCTCTCTTGTGATTCTAAATAGAAGTTTTTACTTCAAGATTTCTCGTAGCATACATGCTCCGCTCTGTAGAAGGATGCAGGAATTTATATCTGTTTCTTTATTGGCGTACCTCTATCTTTGAGGTCTACCATTAATGGGATCTCAAGGACTGTTGATATAACATCGCAGCTCAACACTCATTTTTGCTACTGTTTCCAGCGAAATTCTTCTATTGCTAAATACATTGTTTATCTATTGGAAGTCATCTTTCTCTATTGCATGCGCCTTCGAATTTCGGTGTCACATTTTTCGTCTTCTGATTACACTTCTTAGCTGTCTAAAATATCCGCACTTGCTTGATTGAGACACGCTCTGTCCCAGTTACTGAAGAGTTTAGGGGAAAAGTCAGGAGTAATCGAGTTGACATGAATGTCAAGAACAAGTAGCAGAAATTGACAGAGGAACTTATGAGGAAAAAACAAATGACAGGAATCAGCAGAGAAACATGACAATCTACATTATAACGTGCGTGGAGATAGATAGATAGATAGATAGATAGATAGATAGATAGATAGACAGACAGACTGTGATAGATAGATAGATAGATAGATAGATAGATAGATAGATAGATAGATAGACAGACTGTGATAGATAAATAGATAGATAGATAGATAGATAGAAAGACAGACTGTGATAGATAGATAGATAGATAGATAGATAGATAGATAGATAAGGATAGACATAGATAGATAGATAGATAGATAGATAGATAGATAGATAGATAAGGATAGACATAGATAGATAGATAGATAGATAGATAGATAGATAGATAGATAGAAAGACAGACTGTGATAGATAGATAGATAGATAGATAGATAGATAGAAAGACAGACTGTGATAGATAGATAGATAGATAGATAGATAGATAGATAGATAGATAGACAGATAGATAGATAGATAACCAGACAGACTGTGGTAGATAGATAGATACATATGTAGATAGATAGATAGATAGATAGATAGATAGATAGATAGATAGATAGATATTTTTTTTTAAAATAAATACCTTATAATTTTGAATAATTCTTAAGATTCCATTTATAGTTAAACAGAAATAGGTTTGTTAGTCAGTATTCAATTTCTGTTAGTGCAGTAGACATTGAATGTAAGGCAGGAGTAAGATAAGGCAGTATTGTTAATTTCAAAATAAGGCTGCAGGGTTTAAACGAAGTTGCTCCCTACCCACGAACTTCACAGCTGCATCCGGTCTTGCAGGCGTGGGGCAGAATCACAATACACTCAATTATATAAGCACCTCCATTCGTAAGGATTTTTAGAAATGTCATCCATCCCAGACGATACGTCAACGTCGTGATTCAGACGAAGATGTTGAGTCGTGCTTTCCCCTGTTGCCCGATATCAATTGACGAGGTGGTGAACGGAAAAAATTCTAATGTTAAATATGTAACACCCAAATCCCATGCTATTCATTAGAACACCCGTATTATAACTAAGCCATTGTCCCCGAATTCATTACATTTGCGTTAACTCCCTAAAAACTCACATTTTACACAGATAAAGCCTTACGTAAGGTATGAACTTTACTCCCGAGAACATTTTTGTATTTCCTTCAAGCATTATTATTATTATTATTATTATTATTATTATTATTATTGACACTATTTACATTATTCGGACTATTGTCCTCGCTGTTTGTTGTACGCTAACACCAAAAACTTGCAATATGAGCACAGATAAAAATGGTTGTTGAAGACATTTTATAAGTCCCCAAAAATTCCCACGCAGATGTTCTTGACACATGGCAGAGCGGATAAAGACTTTGGTTAGATCCGGTTACAGGACCCAAAGTGTTGCGAGTTCAATACCTGCTTAAGGTAGTAGAGAATTTGGAGAAGCGAATTAACAGGAGATAAGTAATAACTGGCATCCCTTAGACATGGCACGTAGAACTAAACATCTCCCCCTCCAAACACCTGAAGTCCCCCCCACCGAAATGTTGTGATGCGGACAATAGTCCGAATAATGTAAATAGTGTACATAATAACTCATCTCAGAAATATACAGAGGTTATTGTTTTTATCATCTTCAAGACGTTTTTCCTCAGAAGCAACATCATCATCATCATCATCATCACCATCACATTCTTCCATATTAATTTTCCTCATAAGATAATTTACCGCCCGAAGCATCATCTCATTCTCTCTAAAATCACAATCGCTATATCTTAATTATGTTCATCATTGCAAACTATATGGCAAACCTCCCACAAAAACAATCATTTTTATATTTTTTGTATTCATAAGGTGAAGGGTGGTGTAATAGATAATGCCTCGAAACGAGAAATTGTGGAACCGAATTCGAACTCTGGTTAGTTATATTCACTTAAGCCAAATAATCTTCAGGAAGGTCTTAATAAATATCTCCCCCAAGATTTGGGTTAAACAGTAAATCATTTATTAGCATTGTTACTCCCATTAAATTGTCTATGAAATATTCAACTGCAAAATAAAATTATTATTCATACAATCCAAAATATGTTCCGGCTAGAAATAAGGGTCTATAAGCCGTAAAAATAAGGGTAGCCAAGCCGTAAATAAACAAATCAATCACGAAATTGATTTGTTCTTTTTTTGCATTGATATTCCTATCTGTAACAACTTTTACGCAGTGATATATGTTGACATTATGAGTGACGTAATCGTTAGAGTGATCACTATCATAATCAGCCTACATGACATACTAATATGATGGTGAATTTCTTTGTTCCTGATGACAATCCAAAGGCTAAAACGGCAATAATCCTGTAAAACGTTTAAGAAGCATTTTCGAAACAAGCACTATTGGAATACAAATAATTTATTCAGGCTAAATAGTTTCATTTTGATCTTTACTTACTACTTATTAAAAAGCCTATAAATCTCGAATTAAAAAAAAAAAACATTTCCAAGTCTAGTCTACATTATTTCACGTCTAAACAGTATATATATATATATATATATATATATATATATATATATATATATATATGTGTGTGTGTGTGTGTGTGTGTGTGTGTGTGTGTGTGCGTGTGTGTGTGTGTGTAATCAATTCCCTGCAGTAATCAGTTTCCTGTGGTAATCAGTTTCTTGTTCAAAACACAATTCTTTTCCCAGCAGTGTAATATTGGATGCGTTTTTTTTTTGTTTTTTTTGTTTTTTATAAAAAGGCTTCAAATATAGAAATTATGTGTATTGTTATTGGATTCTTATTTTTTTTTTAATTATATCTTGTGGATAACTGACTGACTTTTTCCAACAGGTCAAATCTAATTCATAATGGAACTAATATCCTTATTATTGCATCAACATTATTATTATTATATAATATTATTTCAAAATGGTTAACTTGTCAATGATGTGACTTCTTGAAAATATCGGACTCGGGAGAAAATAAGATATGGTAAACGGAGCCATTCAGAAGCCGACGACTGTTTCGTGATAGTTTGACTTTCGTTGTTTAATTACTGATTATTCCAGATTTTACCCTCCATCCCAAAAACTGTACCTAAGTTCTTCTCGATATAGGAACCTGAAGAGTCATAAATGTGATTGAGCAAGTGTCTGCAACAGGGATTAACAAAAAAAGCATACTTCGAGACGAGCAACTAGCCATTTCAATCAAAATCTAGTTTGTCTCACAAAATTAATACACTTTTAATTGGCGAAATAATCATTTAATTAATCATTTTTTATCGATCTCATCAATAAGGCTTCGTCTATCGGATTAGGAAAATCCTATCATTCCTTGCCTGCCATACTGAGGAGAAACGCTGTCATCATCTAATTAATTATTTAGATGAGAATCCTCATCTTTCAAAAGTTCATTTTTTTAGTCTTGATCCCATAAAATGTTTATCATAGTGATACAAATCAAGTGCTGAGAAGCAGATCTTGTTATCTTCAAAGTGTTTAAACACTTTTTACATGGGAAATATTTCTCTTTGGAAGCCGTCTTTCGATAATAGACAGACCGATTTTATAACTGATTTTCATTTGATTTTTCTATGAATATTTTCATTGTAATTGTTTGTATAATATTCCCACTTTAGTTCCTCGACTTCTCTATTTTAAGAACATATTGGGAGTTATCTTATCGTTTTACTGTTGAAATTGCTATAACCGTAAATTATATGCTAATAATTTGATACTAATTTTTTGTATATATGCTAATAGTAAAAGTTTAATTTTTTTTAAAATCTTTATATTATTTAGTGTTGTTGAAGTTATCGCGACCATCTTTTGTCAAGTTTTACAAAACCTTCATTTCATTCAAATTCGCAAAGTCATCGATGAAATAGAAAACCATTAATATTACTTATTATAAAACCCAGGTTGTGTGTGTGTGTGTGTGTGTGTGTGTGTGTGTGTGTGTGTCTGTAAGTTTATATATTGGGTCGGATTTCCTACATTTTTCAACAGATTTCAACAAAACTTCACAGGTCTATGTAAAATTACTTCGTAGTGGTTCTGACAGAGCCCAAAATTGGAAAAACACAATTGTTTTTGCACGAAATCAATTTGAAAACACGATAAAACACGATTCGATCACCAGAATGAAAGGGGGAAAACTCATCTCGAGTTATACTTATTATAAAACCCAGGTTGTTTGTGTGTGTGTGTTCGTTTATATATGGGATCGAATTTCCTACATTTTTCAACCGGTTTCAACAAAACTTCACTTTTTTTTGGCAGGTAGTGTTTCTTATTGTCTTGCACACTTTTTTCTTTATTTTTACATTCAGAATGCTTTAAAAATTCCATTTACAAGACAATTGCGTATAATAAAATTCCATTCAATTGGTAGACTCATAGCGATTGAAAACAATGTTTTTGTTTGAGTTTGGGTTTGACCAATTCGTAAAAAAATAAAAAATTATTAAGACATGCGTGTCCGTCAACCTTAAATAATAATCTTTGTCAATTTTATTTTTCAGTCTTTATGATGGTCGATACTTGATCTATCTCTTACTGTTACATCCCCGGGCAACGCCGGGCTCTACTGCTAGTAAGTAATATGCGTAAAAAAACAATCTAACATTTTTAATAAATACTTATAAGTTATTATAATCATTGAACAATTTTAAAATAGTGAGAGTATTCTGTAAACTAAGTAATAAAAGTTTATTTTTTTCCAAAATAATTCATCAAGATTTATTGTACTAAGATACGCACCTTAGTAAAACCAACTGTAATTTGTACCCACTTACCTGTTTGCACTTATCACCGAAATATGGTTTCGATCAGTCAATCTATGGCTATTTTAGATGGAGTGACGGACACAGAATTTTATATAGAGAGATTACAGCTTCCAATCTTGCGACTCTCTTCCTGAGTCCTAATTTCTTGACAGCTTATTTCCTTTTTATGTGCCATGTCATTTCTGGACGTAGCCGATCATGGCTCACCACCTCCCTCTATCCATTGCAGTTCCCAAAAAAGTTCCTTCTATCTGCCACCTCCCTCCCAGACCACCTTCTGTCATCCACTTGTTTAAGTCCGCCAGGTATGTCACGCGTTGTTTTTCCTTGTCTCTCTTTTCCTCTATTCGACCCGTGAGTATCAGATTCTCCAGGCTCTCTTTCCTCATTATGCGCCCCAGAAACTACAGCTGTCTCATCCTGATATTAAGTATAAGCCTGCCCCTTGCTTGCAACCTCATTGTTGCTAACACGCTCGGTCCATGATATCCTTAGCATCTTTCCGTAGAACCACATCTCCGTCGCCTCGAGTCCCTTCTTCATCTTTGAGGAAATTGTCCAATATTCGCTGCCGTAAAGAAGGACAGATGTCACGTAACAGTTCAGTATTCTTTTCTTTGTTACCAAAGATTCGTTCCTGTCTCGCAGTACCAACTTTTGGAATGTGTCCTTGGCCATACCAATAAGCCTACAGTTCTAAGTGTCGCACTTACTGTCCTCTGTCAAGAGGCTTCCCAGGTATTTAAACTTCCACCTCTCCTTTATTCTAGTGGTCTCGACCTTGAGATCGCAATTCGGGCTCACCCTCTCACAAATACGATGTTCAAAAAAAAAAAAAAATGAAACGCCAGTCGTCATCTTCAGTTTCCCCGAAACCTGTATTTTTAATCTCCTCAAAAAGACACTCACAGTAACAGCTTGTGTCTTAGTGGATCTATTGTCTTTATTCCTGTGAAATCGTTTCTTTTTTTTTACATTAGAACTTAATTAATTGATGGAGAAGAATCTTTAAATATACCAGATTTAGAGTAGTATATAATTAATTTATTTTTTACTACGATCAGTAATTAATTTATATCATTTTAATATTTGTATTTATTAATTTATATCATTTTAATGGAACATATCTCTCTCTCTCTCTCTCTATATATATATATATATATATATATATATATATATATAATTATTATTTACAAAAATAGCCATTTTGTTTCAACACACTCTGTGTCTTATCAAGTGATGATGTTTAAAATAAAACATACTTTTATACTTATGTTATAATCTTTTTATAAATAATAATTATATCTGCTCTACTTTGTATTGAGCACTCTTTTAAGAATAGTAATTGTTGGTTATTGGAATTCATTCCGTATATACCAATTATATAATTGGGTATATATATATATAAATATATATATATATAAATATACACACACACACACACATATATATATATATATATATAAACATTGATCGCCATTCTTATATATACATATATATTAACACATGCATATATACGTGTGCGGTACTTCGATGTGGGAAATATTTAGCAAGTTTGTCAAGCTAGATCAAATTACAACTGAATTACGAGTTCGATCCTCCCGGTGTGCGCCATATTAGCCGCCGTCTGCCACATCTAAGTTATGTATATAATATCCATAGAGAACATCGACGTGATTTTAATTTAATTTCACTTAGCAAGGTTGTTTTCGAAAAATTGCAATCTAGTATTTTTATTATATATTGGAAAAAACCCTATTTCTTCATTATGTGTTCTAGAATTCATCTTGTGCCATTTTGGTTCAAATCGTCCCGTTGGGATTCAAATTGTCCCGTCATGTTTCAAATTGTCCCGTCATGTTTCAAATTGTCCCGTTATAATTCAGAATGCTCTGTTGTGACTCATATTGTCCCCTTATGATTCAAATTGTCCCCTGATGATTCAAATTGTCCCCTGATGATTCAAATTGTCCCCTTATGATTCTAAGTATAATGCTATTTTTTGTTCTGGTTATCCTTACAACTTTCTTGTTGCTAGTATGTTTCAAACATGTTTTAAGCATGTTTCACGCTATTATCGATTTCTTTCCCTAGAAACAACTCTCCGTTGTCATAAGATTCCATTTCATCTTAACGGAAATTGACCAGTATTTACTGTCCTCTCGGAGTATTTCATCACAGTTCAGTAACATTTTCTTTGTCGTCATACTATTTTAATGTTTTGAATGACATAATTTCTTAATCATTTCATTACTCTCAAATCTATAAAATGCACTAAAATTTAATTACTGAGAGTGAAAAAAATAACGTGAAAAAAACAGGATCCAATGAAAGAGAGAGGATGATTAACAATTTTTCAAGATTACAATTGACACGAAAATAGGAATCTGGAAAGCAGTTCCACGAGCTAGAAGTATTTTAATAGTGAATCTATGAGACCTAAGTGACAATCTAGTACTGCGCTAAATTCATTAAGTCGATTTACCAAAAAGAAAATCTGAACAAAACAATTACCATGACAATATTTCTGGATTCAGGTGACCTAATTTCCAAGGCAAAATACAAAAATTACTCTGTAACGAAAAAGAGTTTAAACATAGTTTAAAAACGAGCCAAAAACAATTCCTAGGAATACATCAGTTTTAAAAGAATTCTGTTTTATTTCTTTGAGAATTCGATTCAAACTTATGATAAGAAGGTCTGTTAGAGGAATTTACACTGTTGCGTACATCAGCCGAAAGCTACAAACGCAAAGATTAGCCGAGCCAGAAGTAAGCGGATGAAACTCATCTATATCATTACAAACGACTGCCATTTTTCTCTCCGGTTTTAATCGCTCGTTATCCGCTTGCTTAAGCAAAGAGTTCAGCAAGGCGCAAATACTTCTCTTTTGTTGGCGGGCAAGGTTGATATTCTGTTTCTCTCTTCAGTGTGCAACTGTTTGCATGATGCAAGCGTAATCATTTTCAAATTAGTATTATTATTATTATTATCAATGTTATTACGAGCGTTTAATTACATACAAAATCTGTCGAGGGAAAGAGAATTTCAGGCAAACGCCGTTAAACCCAACCCACTTAAAATGTTCGTTTTACCGATTTCGATAATTATTCCTCCTTTTCTATGTGACGTGTTTCTTAGAACATGGACGATCAAGGCTTCCCACAATCCCCTGTTCTTTGTAGCCTTTACTGAATTTTGTCTTTTTGCTGTCTTTAATAATTTCTGACTTCCAAGAATTTTAACAAGCTAGTTAGGTAGGTTAATCGATGCTTTTCTCTGTATTTTTTGCCTTCAATTTGCCCCATGAGTGATTTTGAAAGCCATTATTTATACGTTGCTCTCCTAATCCCTGTTGTGTCTACCGCTTGCATTAACTTGTTATGCAAGTAATGCGCTGTTTTCTTCTGTCCATCTTGCTTTCGCTATAATCTGAGTGTCGTCTTTCCTCATAATGTATCCTAGAAATTTAAATTTTCTCTTTCTTATTCTAAGTGTGTAGATTTTTCGTAAAAAAATCAATGAATTAATCATGATTCATCTCTTTCTTTTTTCTTTCATTTTCCTTTTTCTCAATGAAACCAAGAAGCATCTCTGTTATTTAATTTCGGTCATTCCTAATACAAAATTATCGGCTAATGTCCTGCATTCTTTCAAGGGATAGGAAACTGACAAGCGTGTATTAATAATCCCTTTGGTTTTAAACTCAGTATACTATTTTACATACACGCATATACACACATCTATCTATCTATCTATCTATCTCTCTCTCTCTCTCTCTCTCTATATATATATATATATATATAATTTATTCGAGAATTATATAATAATTGAAAATCACTAGAAAAGTAGGCGTTTTATTTCAACACTATTGGGTTCTTAAGCGTGATGGAGTTGAATGTAGAATCAAGGGTTTTAAAAGGTTCAAATCGACGAAACACCCCTCGCGAGCAAGAAACGTTGTTACATAAGCTGCAATGACCAATTAAAATACAAGTATATGGGAATTCAAAGAATTTAACAACTTAAGCCTTGGTTATAATAATTAATGCTTTGATTTTAGAGTTAGACTAAAACAGAAATCATTCTAACTGATTAATATTAAATTTTACTATAAAATAGAAAATTAAAAATTACCGATTTTGAATTTAATCTGAATTATGTTTAAAATATTATAAAATTATTGAAAGAGAGAAACTGAGGAAAAAATATATATGTTTTGTTATTCATTTTGTGTTAATTGAAATATATATATATATATATATATATATATATATATATATATATATATATATATATATATATATATATATATATATATATATACGGAACGTGCGTTCAGTGCCTTCTGTATTCTGTTGAGTTTTCTTCTAGACTCGATGAATTACTTAAATATAATTATCTCAAATCCTCCTAATAATTACTATGACTTGTATATCCTTGCTTGAACCGGCTTCTCGTGCTCTGGATAGAGCGACTTGAGGATAGAAGCCGTGGCACTTGGGTCAGAGTCCTATCGGTAAGGGAAACTCGGATGAGTTCCACCACGGAATATATGATCGGACGGCGCTATATCAAGTCTGATTTACCAACTTCTCGTCACCGGCAGCCTTTGGTATAGTTGATATGATGTTTTCCTGTTAACATAACTGTCCGGGTTTCAACTCTAGGTAGTGAATGCGCACTGCTGGTGAGTCCCAAATATAGAACTATACTTCTATTGAGAATTCTTTTAGACTCGATGAATTACTTAATTATGTATATATAATATAATTTATATATATATATATATGTATATATATAATTACTTAATGTTATGTGTGTGTTTGTGTGTATATATATATATATATATAAATCTATATGTGTGTGTGTGAATTTCTCAATTATGTATATACAAACAGCTTTGTCTGTTTATTTTTTATTTTAATCCTTTCGAGTCCACGAATTAATTTTTGCTAGCCGTAGAAAACTAATTAAGAAAAAAAAAATCTCGTGAACCTGTAATTAATATAGAACGATAATGAAGCAGTAAAATGAACAGTAAAAATGTTTTGAATTTACGGAATTGCGTATGCATATACACAGACATTTTAGCCCCCCTGAAGTTGGTCTCAGATGAGACTGAATGTACGTGTGAAAATAAAAATTATTTGAAAAGAAAATGTTGGTATTTCTCTACTAATGAATTTTCAAAGGTGACCAAGAGATTGATTCGTGGACATGAAAGGATTAAAACAAAAATAAACATACATAGTATGCCTAAATTACTTAACCAAACTTGTCTGAAAGAAAATATGTTTCTTAAACACACACACACACACACATGAACACATACACACAAACACACACACATATATATATATATATATATATATATATATATATATATATATATATATATATATAAAAAAAAAAATAATATATATATATATATATTATCTTTTCATTATTTGAAGAAAATCGCAGAAGCATCATTAAAAGCTGCGGATGCGCAAACTGTCACGAGAAATTTACAGTCTTTAGGAAATTTCAATTAGACAACGAACTTCGAACAAGGTTTAGACATTTGCTTTTGTTCTTCTTGCTCAGAAGAAAAATGCACAAACTGATGTCGCAAACAATTGACTAAATGACTAAGAAGAAGTCAGTGTATTTTAAAAGTTGACATTGAATAAAATCGTATCTACATCCAGATTATTCCGTGATGTCCAACGTAAATATATGATGTCAAACAATTCTTCCTTTCTTGATAATAACGCATCAAACAACGCTCGAGGTGAGAAAAGATCATCTGGGAAGATTGTGGAAAGGAAACTTCCCACCATTTCTCAAGATCTCATGACTTTCAGACGATTAATTGTTTCGATTCAAATAAGTTCTCGTTTCCTTACGTTGAACTTCCAGACTATTAATTGTTTTTTCTTCCAGTTCTAGCAGTTCCAATATACCCAATATATTCGGAAATTCGTCAATGTATTCAGTGAAATTAAAGGCTCGGTCATTGATTTAGTAACTAAAGTACCATAGAAATGATGTAAGTCCCCAGAAATCTATGCCAATTATTTAAATGATAATATACTCCAGATGTACATGAATGAAATCTTTTATAAATAATGATACATATTTCGCTTTCATGAAGAAACCTTTGATGTCCTATAAAAACTTGCAAAGGCGCTTGTTGAAATGATCCCACCCGTTATACATACAGCCATTGGTTGGACACATCTGCGTGGTGTAATGGTTAGCAAGCTGGTCTCGTTAAAACTGTTTCAACTGAATAGTGAGTTCGATCCTCACTGGGTGCCCCATATATTTGGCAACGTGTCACATGTAAGTCACGCCTAGAAAATTAATACTTTCGACCATCGTTGGCCATTTTCAAGAAAAGGGGATAACAGGTGTATCGTTTATGTTCCTGGCGCTTGAAATAGATGTAGGTTTACGTGCTATGACTCTGAAATAGATCTTACCGTCATATGGTAAAAATGAGCTTACAGGTAAAAGGCATCGTAATACGTGCTTGTGTATACTGACATAAATTTATTAGTGTGGCCTTCATTTGATTTGAATGTCTTTAATAATTTTTAATCGTTCTTTTTTTTTGCAGTGTGTAAAGCACTGTTGTATTATTTACGAAAACAGGCACAAAGTCGAAGGGACAAAATGGATTTGTGTTAAGTGTTTACCATATGGCAATTTATTCGCTGATATCGGAGGTATTGAGGACATTTGTGCTATGGTCAAACGATATGATTATTATTTTTGAATGAGGGAGAGTCAAAACAAAAAAAGATTTTTGAGTACAGATATTCGAAGCACAATACACTGAGCCTCAAATTATGAACGAGGTAACACTTTTCCATCCTATCCAAAAACTAGTGGTTGTAATTTAACGAAATTACGTGAGCATAATAACAACATGTACATACAGTTACACTGTAAAAATTGTAAAGTTCTAGAGGAATAAACAGAAGTAACGGTCATTTACCTAATTTACTTAAACTTTTCGTGTGCCAAATAATTAGCGAAAATAATAAAACCCCTGTAGAAATGGATTTTAATGGCTTCATTTAGAGATTTCGTATGGATACAGTCAGTAACTAATATGAAATTAAATCGAAATAAGTAAAGTAAACAGAGTTAAAAAATAAAAATTGTATAGTGGATTTAGTTAATATGAGATATGTGATCGTGTTTTTTTTTTTTTTTTTTTTTTTAAAATGACTTTGAAAATGCTCAGGTCCTTTGAACATGTCAATTTCTGAATCTTCTCTGATGTGATTTGACATGATACGTTGATTATTTCCAGCCATAAGTCATCCATGCTTGTAAACCTGCGTTCATTCCCATAAGCATGTCACTTCAGAATCCTCCACAAGTTTTCAATTGGGTTTAAGTATGAACAATCGACCCGCTAGTTCACCTTTCAATGTCCACAGAAACCTAATTTCTGAAGATACCGTCGTAGGTAGTTTCTTGCTCATAAGATTATATATATAATGTAATACGCTGAATGCGAAGGAGCATTGTCTTGCATGAATTAGGTGGTTCCCCTGAATATATTCTTTGATTTTTTTTATCCCAGAAATCAGGTGCACATTGAAGAAGAGGATATAAGCATCTGCGGTTATTTTCGTACCGTCAGGTTTTCTTCACCGTTCAACCATGATACATCCAATAATACAAGCACAACTCATAATACCTCCTCCTCCTTGTTGGTGTCTCAAGTGTTAATAACGATCTCGTCCATTTACGGCCCAACCTTTGCTACAACCATCAGGACCATCAAGTATTTCATGACTTTCATCTATGAACAGAACTTTCGATGAATCGACCTTCATGTTCTCGTTTGCCCGTTTCAAACGCATTTGTATATGTACTTTTGTGAATCGAGTCTTTGTCACTTGTCTTACTGATGTCCCGACCTTTTTTCAGAAGACGATTGAGAGTACTTCTGGGCACTTGCTTCTCCAATCCTCCTGAAAAATGTTTCACTGGTCAGGCCCGGGTTACTTACAGCTTCACGTTTCATTCGGGCCAAAAAAACGTCAGGAAACAACACTTGATTGACTCTTATCGGCCCTCTTACGTACTTTCCTAGAAGCTGCAACAAATATCTTCACAGTTTGGTGATATCTTCTAAGTATTTTGGATATTTATAATGTAGATTTGTCTTTGGAAAGTTCAAATGTTATATCTTTCTCAGAAGGGGCCATGTATCATTTGCGACCTATAATTTCCCGCTTATAATGACACTCGTTTACAGTCTGGAACACTGCTATATCGTGCTAATATTGCTAATGGCTGCCGTTTTTACCTGTTGCACAGAACAAAAGAGTGTTAATATATTCTACGAATATACCTGTTCTCATTATACTGTAAAAATATCGTAAAATTCCGACTGGTATTTTCTGGACAAAATCAAAAACTGTCACCTCGTTAATAATTTACTAACGCAATAATAATAACGCAGTATATATATATATATATATATATATATGTGTGTGTGTGTGTGTGTGTGTGTGTGTGTGTGTGTGTGTGTGTGTGTGTGTGTGTGTGTCATGATAAACTTGTATGTCTGAAAACAGGCATTACAGCCAAATATGACTGCGCTTAATATTGCAGGAGGGGATTAGTTAAAATAAATTCAATGGTCTCTGCTCAGACGGCCTTCAATTGTCGGTGTTACAATATAACTAGATATGACTCCCAAGTCGCTTGGGCTGCCTCATCATTTAAAATTTAAAAAATAACACACTCAACCGGCATACAGTCATAATACACAATCCGTTAATATCATAATATTTTTTGTATCTTGCATCGTTCCTTAGTTAGCACATACGATACGCTCTGTCAAAGTCCGCGGGTATGACGATAAACTACATCTGGCATCAAGGCTTCTGACTTGGACAGTGTAGGTTTTGAGGATCTTAGAACCACATCTTAATTGTTGTGTTTCTAGGTACACCCTAACCTGGGGTGGTAGTACCTGTTACTGGCAAATAGCAAGCAATCCCAACAAAAATAAAACGTTATGGAAATAGAAAAAGGCATTTATAGTAAAAATGACTAGCAATACATTTTGTCTGTCGTTGAAGACATACAAATGCGTTCAAAATATTTATATTTTGGCATTAAATAACCAGTAAAGCTTAATAATCCGCTAAAAGAAACGAACCAAAGAAACAACATGAAAGAACTCTTTCATGATATTAATTCATATAATATTCGACACTTTCTTAAAGAAATCAAAATGTATTCCAAAATATAACTAAAAAAACATCTTCAACGTAAAACACACATATCACCGACTCTAGTAATTATGTCTACACAAACATGTATATACACAAAAAAGCTGAATATCGTTTACTATGCATTCAACTGTGAACAGCAATATAAAATATATCATCAAAGCTCCTAAGAAAATTAAATTTCGGCAGTAAATGAACCATAAGGATTTGATATACCGTTAAACAAACAAACAAACAAACGATCTGCTAATACCTCATAAATAATGAACGATTCCATTTTGATCGCATGAAATGATGGAAAAGATATATCAGAGATATTGGTTTCAGTGAGGAAAAGAATGCAAAAAAAGAAAAAAAAAGAAAGTAAGTCAGACAGATATCAGATAGACAAAAGGAAATAAATAAAGAGAATATAAAAGAGACACTAATGCTCACACCATTTTATAGTCTGCTTCAATGAAATGGTTTGATTTGTCTCATGGCATATCAACCTCAATGGGTTGTTTAATGCCGAGAAGAAATAGTGGTAATATTTTTTTTTAAATGTATTGCTGATAATATATTTTTTTTTCTTTCAAAAATATCTTGCTCGTAATATTTTTTTTATTCCAAAAATGCTCGTAATATTCTTTTCCTTCAAAAATATATTGCTGATAATTTTTTTTCTTCAAAAATATATTGTTGGTTTTAGCGAAAATGTATTGACGATATTTTTGTTCTTTTCAAAGTTTATTGCTGGTAATCATTTTCAAAAAATGTATTGCTGGATATACTTCTTTTTTTCAAAAGTGTATTCTTGGTAATAACTTTTTATTAAAAAAAATCATTGCTGGTAATAATCTTTTACAAAAATGTACTTTGGTATTAAAACCTATTTTGTCAATTTCATAGTGTATTGCGCCCAGGTGGATTAACTATTTGGCTATAACTGGGACCCTAACAGGTGCTACCACCCAGGTCAGAGTGAATTTAAGAACACCGGAAATTAAGAGGTGGTTCGACGCTCCTCAAAACATCCTAACCAGAGGCCTTGTTGTTGGATGTAGTGTATCGTCTTACCTAGGACGCGGATGTAGTTTATCGTATTACCCAGGACGCCTTATCTGAAGGCGTATTACCCGTCTGCAAAGGAGAAGTCAACATATAAAGCCTAAGCTGACAAACTGGTCAATGAAATGGAAACACTTGTTAATTTTATATCTTTTTTACTTGCACTCTCTTAATTCTTTGAATAATGGCCTAGAGTCATACTTATGATTATTATGGCAATACATGCTTAAAGATAGTAAGCTGAAGTATTTAATGGTACAATATGGGGATTTATATGTGTATTTTATAGTTGGGGAACTCGTATGGAGCTTTTACAATTATTAAATGCTATGATTAACCATAAAAATTAAGTAATCGTCCTGGGTATGAGAATAAATTACATACGGCAGTAAGGTCTCTGGGTGAGAGTTTTTGAGGAGAACGGAAGGACATCTTAATTGGTGTTATATTCCCAGGTCCACCCTGACCTGGGATGGAAGCACCTGTTAGATTCCCAGCTATGAGCAAATACTGAACCAACAGCCTGAGGTTAAAATATTATGAAAGTAAAAAAAAATACATTATTTTAGTAAGAATATCAGCAATACATGTTCATAGTAAAGAAAAAAAATTCCAGCAATACATTATTAGAAATACAAGAGAAAAAATACCAAAGCTTCCAAGAAAATTAAATTTTACCAGTAAATGATCCATTAGGAGTTGATGTGCTGTTGAACAAACCAAATCAAGTCAAATAAGAAAACCGTGACATGTTCACGTGTACAAGTTATTATTGCTATTATTCACATGTACAGACTTCTGAAAGCATAAAAGAATTGGTATGCATTGTGAGTCTTGACAAAGCAGTTCTTTTGTGTAGAATGTTATTTTTTTCCTAGTATATGGTTAAACTGAGAGGATATTTAATACATACATATATTTATATATCTATGAATTATATTTTGTAATTCTTTTTCGTCTTTTATTAAGAAATGACAGTATTTACAATCAAATAGAGAGAAATGGAGAATGGAGAATGAGGAATAGAGAATGAATGGATAAAAATCTGCTATGCCATTGTCAGAATGCGAGTTAAATAAAAATGTCGTCGTGAGACTCAAAGAGGAAGCACGGTTCTGTCTGATAAAGCGATCAGAATAAAGCGACGGGGAAGATCATTGGACACGATCTGCTATATTGAAGAGAAGAATAATTATGGCCAATCACATCTTGCGCTAGATGGCGCGGCGGAAACGAGATAGGCAGCTTTAGGATTATAAAACGGTGAGACAAGTCTTTTCAAATATTAACACCTACATTCATGACCACAATCCGGCATTAACCTTATCATTCTCTCTGTCGCTGCTCAAAGGCAGTTTGGCGCGTTGCTATTAACACTACTATATAGCACACACTTGACGTTGTTAAGAATACCATAAGCAATACTGACCGTAGGTTGACGGCCGTTTTTCCCTCAGGCAGGGTGATGTTGTTTGAGCTGAGAAGAATGCCTCAAGAAATAGGAGTGTAGAAACTTTCACGTTTAGTCTTAAATAAACTAACTTCCTGTTTACAGAATTTGCGTTTGTCCGCTTCCAGTCATAAGATGTTATGTAGAGAAACGGGTGACAATGTAACTTGTTGCATTAATACTGGTTTCAGAGATTTTTTATGTACTCTGTGGCTTCAGAATTCCGTTGATCATAGCTCTCCACAATTTCCTATCTAAGCCCTAAGAAATATATGACTCCTTACTACCCTTTTTTTTATTTCTGTCTTTCTTCTCCGTTTACGGAAAATTCCTTAATTTTTATTCTCAGTTTTCATCTTTCCTTCTTACTTGTGAGTGTCAAATTTTCAAAACCGTCTTTTTTTTTTTCGATATATTTCCCATACAGTCATTTCTGTTGCGGGAATCACTACTTTTGTTGCGTGGTGTAGAGGTTTGTGAATATTAAATGGCTCCTGGAACATTCCTGCCTCAAATAATCTTTGGCAGAATCATGTGAGTCTAGGTAAAAATAAATAAAAAAAAAACATGAAATTTAAAGCAATCGACAATTATATGCATGTACCATCATAAAGAAATTGCATTAATGTGTAGACAGTTGAAATTAAGGGAAAAGTCATTAAACTTAGCTATTAAGAATGTGTGTGTGTGTGTGTGTTTGTGTGTGTGTGTGTGTGATACACGCGTGTATGTACGTGCATTTGTGTGAGAGGTTAATTAATAGTCGACAGAGGAAATTAACGCATCCCAGCAGGGTAACCTTGCCTGCGTGTTAGAACATAGAGAAAAAGGAAGAAAAATTATAGAGGAAGGATATGTTTGTCTTTTTATAGACTGAAACAACGCCACCTAATGGACGTTTCGTGAAGTCGGTATTGAAATCCATACTTCCTGATACTAAGTAAAAGTTTAATTTTTCTCTACATTTCTCTTAAAGCTCCCTCTTTTCTCGCATTTTTTGTCTCAGCAAACTTCTATAAAATTACATTTCTGTCGCCTCATTTCTCCTCTTCATCTGTGAGAAAATTCTCCAGAATTCACTGCCACGTATGTGGGTTGATATTGCGTAGCTCTTCAGCATCCTGGTCTTCTTGTCTAACACAATTTTCCTTGTTTTTATTACATGTTCATCTCTTGGAAGCCATCATTTGGAACTTTAATCCATCTTCAGAATTCATTGTTATATTTTTCTGTTGTTCGCCATAACATTCCCTTTGATAGGTACATTTGTACACTTTCTGGATTTTAAGACTTCTAGTGTTTTTGGCTCACATCCGCTTTTTTTTCTTCTAATGATAATACATTTTATCTTTTAAATTTCCATGGCAAAGTATGTTTTTTTAATCTCTTAGTACGTGGCGTGGCAGCTCCTGTTGTAAAGCAAAATGAGAATGGCTCTGTTATTTCTTACCGTTTCTTTCGTTAAAATTACGATAATTATTAAGGATTTGTCCGTACAAGTTTCATTTAACTGAATGTACAAACACTTTTCATATATTTTGCATCGTTCTATTCTTTTGTTCTCTTTCTTTTATAATTCAGGAACGAATTTTGAAAAACGCTTACATTTTGACCAAGAAATCAAAGTCGTTTTTAAGCTAACAGAAAAACAGATTAAGTTATGTATCTCTCTATAGTGTAGTAATGGATAGAACCTGGGATTGAGTAATCGGAATGTCGTGTTCGAGTTCATTACATACACGTACATTAGAAAGGTATCAACTCTTCTTCCCCTAGCTATTCTCAGGCCGAATTTAAAACCGGCTTGGAGAGACTTTTACTCCGTCAGGATATCTTGCCCAGGAAACACCACTGCAGTTGAAGTGGATGTGTTGCACCTATGACACTAACTGCTCTTATGATCCCTCATTATATGCCCTATTTGTTTTGAAAGTCTCAAATTTATATTAGCATCCCAGTCAAGGATAGATAAAGATTGACCCAAGATTGAAATATTATATTTGTAGTGTTCGGGGAAGTATCCACGCGGGAGGCTGTCCCCAAAATTAACAGCTCTTGGGAAGAATGCATCTGCGTGAAATTTCCTTAATAGAAAGGGAGTAAAAAAGAAGGTGAGTAATTTCACACTTCGGTCGTAACACAGGGAGTCTTACCTGAAATTGTTTGAACTGGTAGAACGAATGACTGGCGATTGTGTTAAGATTTGCAATAAAAATAGCGAGAGCGTAGAGATAGGTTGTCGATGTTGAGTTATTATTCTACAATGCTTTTCACGAGAGCAACTGGAGGTAGACGGTGGCAGAGTAAGAGGCACAGTTTATGGGGATATGCGGGGAAGATAACGTTTGAATCCTAGGTTAAGATTAGAGTGATCGGAGAAGCATCCATCTGGGAAATGGTTTCAAAAAACAGCGGCTCGCAGGAAAAATCTGCTCAACTGGAACTTACATCTCCCCAGTGGAATACGAAGGGAATTAGTGTATTTCGCTACAATGTGTGTGACATAGCGAGCCTTAGCCGTAAAGATTAGATGTGGTGGAGCTAAGATACGTAGTACTTCTGAACGTTTTCCATGGACATAGAGATAGAGCAGAAAAAGGCTTTAGACGTTTCGTCTCTGTGAACTGATTTTAAGAAAGAAAATAATTCGTCCCCCGACAAGAACGCAAAGACACTTTTTGGAATCGATCCTGACTGGCAAGAGAAGACCGGGAGCGATAAAGGGAACCGAAGATTTTTCCCTGCATTTCAGCTAAAGATCATATGTCTGAGTTCATCTCGACGTCAGGGTTGAGTTAAAGTCCTAATTGCACGTGGCCTCCCCAAGAGAGCACCCGTGCATCGCGATAGAGGAAAATGCTGAGTCCACTCGGGGATGATGGAACGTCTGTGTTAAATTATGAGAATATATAAGACAGTATATTTACCGGAAACATTTAGTGTTTAATCTAGAAATCAGAGTTGATTTTGATGCTGATCGGACAAGGAATTTAATTCTATATCCCACAGAACTTGCCTAATTGATTTGAAACCTTCGAATTAATAGTAGCATACCAGCTAACACGAAAACATTATCAGGAGGATCGTGAAACTTGTGTTAGGAATAAAATCAATTTCCTGTAGATAAAAATAAGTACCGAAATATCAAAGGAAATTTAATAGTTTTCTGCATGTTTATGTCAGTTAATATAACACCAATGCTAAGATGGTATTCGACAGCGGTTTCCGAATGCTACATCCTATGTTAACGTTTCGGAAGATATTGAAATGGACCAGTTGAAAGCAGCTCAGTTGTTTTTACACATTTCTCTATGTTTGATTATTCCATTAAAAGAAGGATTTCATTTTACCGACATAAGTACTGGCTTTTGGTCAGTAAATTCCAAAGTTTACCTTTTTTTTTTCTTCTTTTTTAATAATTTCACACCAAGCAAGGCAAAACTACACTAGAATGCAGGGAATTAAATGGAGTCGCAGTGAGAGAAAAAAGTAAATATAAGAAGGATTGAGAAAAGGACACAAAATGAAGACGTTTCAAGAAGACAGATGATAGCGATTGATGTTGCATTTAAATTTTTGAAGGTTCTAGTTATCAGAAAAACAAGAAAAAAGGAAAAGATTTCCATGGGTGGCGAACTGAGAGAAAATAAATTGTTGGATTAGAAGTAGCGGTTGAATTTTGCTATTTCACCTGTAAAATGATGAGACCTAGATGTCAATCTAGTAGCAAGCTTAAATTTATGTAGTTGAGGAACCAAGGAAAAAATCTCGTCAGAGACTTTGCCGTGAAAATATTTCTAGAAAACACAGAAGGAAGCCACATTACGTCGGTGATAAAGTCGCGATGCCAATTTAGAACAACTATTATTACTATCACCATTAACATTGGGTCCTTACTGGTCAACAGATGCAATGAAATCGGCAAGCCGAATTGAAATTCCGACTGTCTTCATTCAAGCCCTTGGAAAAAGTATAAATTCACCTTAACTAATATGTCAGATCAGGAATTACTTCCTGATGCTTGTATAATATAAACTGGTCTTATCTGTCGGAAGTTACTCAGAGAATAAATTGTCTCAAGAAATGGCACAAAAAAAACTCAATATGGTACCCCGAAATATGAATAAAATTTGATTTGAATGTTCTTGAGAAAGACATGAACCTAATAAGATGGATTATATCTTCCTTCTAATAGAATGGAATCAGGTTAACTTTATAGCATGTTAGTTGGAGAAGAAAGGATTTTCGCCATTTAAATGCTCGTAAGAACCTCAAAGGTTACTTAAATACTTTCAATAAGATTAAGATTAAATTAATCATCCGTTGCCATTTATGAAAAACATCGGTATTTATTCACTGAACAATTAGCATTACTATTGGTTGAAATTTACAAAAAAAATGTCTTCATTTTTGAAGGTCAACATGCTTTAATATCACCGAACTGTTATTACTTTTTTTAGTAAAATGCAGTAAAATATTTTCTCCAAAAACTTCTTACAATCTAAAAAAAATATATATATTCTGGCTTTAGATAACCTTCAAAAGTTTGGTAAGCCGTAAAAAACAGATAAATCAAAAACTAATCTAGTATTGATGGGTATTTTTTTCCTAATATTTTCTTACGTGTTTCGAAAAATATTAATAATCCGTGTATTAGTCGATCTCTAACATATGGGCCAACAATAATCGAATTTACACAGTAGATAATGATAATGGAAACGTTATATGTTTCCCTACAAGGAAACTATGGCTTTTTTTGTGTGAACAGCAAGTGCTACTTTCGTTTGAAATTTATAAAAGAAACAGATTTTCTCTTACAACAGTTTCTCATGTCTCGTAGATGTTATCGCTCTTTCTAGTGTTGACGGTGATTGCCTTCCTTACCTTTTATTTGAAGTGGTGTTGAATATTAATACATTGAGGACGTCATTATTTTCTCTTCTATTTACATATCCGATTCATTTTAGTTGCTGCTGCAGCTGATAGTCATCAAGTTATATGGTTTCTGTTATTTAGTACAGTTCTTGGGATTCTTTAACGTCAAGTCCCGATATCCCAACAAGGTTCATCTTCGTCAAAACCGAAAGATTTCACCCGCTCAAAGATATTTTAACCTTGATCTGAAAAAGCGGTTGCATACAGCTGAATGTTAAGATAGTTCTGAATATGATTGACGCTGTTCATGGCATCCATATTGTTATGGTCTGTTAGGGGCCAGAAAGAACAACACGAAAAGAAAAAGTTAGGTTGAACAAGTATATTGAAATAACAAATATATACAAAGTAAGAGTGTTATTCGTCATCAGATAGGTTACACTGCGTCTGGGCTGTATATTTAACAGTGCCACCACGAGGAATGTATATGGAACAAGGCCGACTTTAACGTGGGTTTATCCGAGCCAAAAATATTCCATTAGATCCCGTATAAGCAGGCTCGGGATCTGTCTACCTACCCGGACGAAACTTTGCTCTTCGGCAAAGCTTCGTCCGAGTACCTCGCTGCCAAAGCAAAGAGTTCGACAGAAGTCGCACACAGTCAGAGAATGTGTGTCGACTGTATGTATCTAACAGTCCCCCCCTCCACGAGGAATGTATGTGGCACAAGGCCGAGTTTAACATGGATTTCTCCGAGCCCGTAGACTCGGCCAAAAATATACCTTTAGAAGCCGCATATGCGGGTTCGGGATCTGTCTACCTCCACGGAAGAAAATTTGCCATTCGGCAAAGCTTCGTCCGGGTTCCTCGCTGCCAAAGCAAAGAGTTCGAAGGAAGTCGCACACAGTCAGAAACTGTGTGTCGACTGTACATTTAACATTCCCCCACGAGGAATGTATGTGGCACAAGGCCGAGTTTAACGTGGGTTTCTCCGAGCCCGTAGGATCGCCCAAAAATATTCCTTTAGAAACCACATATGCTGGTTCGGGATCTGTCTACCCCCACGGAAGAAAATTTGCCATTCGGCAAAGCTTCGTCCGGTTCCTCTCTGCCAAAGCAAAGAGTTCGATAGAGGTCGCACAGAGTCAGAAAATGTGTGTCGACTGACACGAGTAAGTCTCACAGGTTATTAATTATGAAAGGAAGAAGAGTTCATTCCAATATAGGCAGTTTACCATAACACATATAAAAGTCTTGAATTAAAGATGCTGATGTTTTGGCTTTGGAGGAATTTCTGGTAGTGTGCGAGACTACATCTAGCTGAGTGTATTCTATGCTCAATCTTCGTAGCTCCTATGCTAAATTACTTTTAATTGATGCGAAATTTGTTTGATCATTGTTATGTTCAATTTCATGACATAAAAATTGCGTTAAAGCAAAAAACTGACTGTCGATACTATGTGTTGAAATCACTGTCCACACTACTTATATTTGCACACGACGATATACGGACGCACCTCTAAAATTCTTGGCGACCAGAGATTGGCAAATGACGTCTCTACGGATCGAACATTATCTTCCTAATGGGGAAAAACCAGGCGGGTTTCATTCAATGCCTCTGAAACCAAACTAGTTATATACCATCACAGTCGATCAGAGGCCGAACTACCGCCAGTCATGATGAACGGATGCCCCGTCGAGGAGACACTGTGATTCAAACGCACACTCGACCATAAGTGGAATTCTTACAATACATCGCTAAAGATACGGTTAAATATTTGGCTCGCTCTATCGCTCCAATCATTACCTGACTTCTCATGCTACCCTCTACCTTTATAAGAGTCAGATCAGACCGCAAAGTGAAAAATTTTGCCATACTTGGTTGGGAGCTAACTTGTCCACAGTTACCAGATTTGATAACGATTAAAATCGTCTCCGAGACGTTGTTGGAGAAGAATTATTTTCAATATAACGACCTCTCTTTCTAACAGGCGGGATGTGGCGAGTCTATCACTCCACTCTCGCTTATATCATGGAAAGTCCTCGGACGAACTACATTCCTTGATTCCGACAGGCATAACCTTCACGGCTAGGATCCGCCATGCTGCTTACATAGTAGCAAACTATTCATGTTGCGTCCGTATTCCATTGGCGAGAAGAAAGTTTCACTCAGATACCTTCCCACAAACTACTGCCCTGTAGAACAGACGCCCCAAAACGATATATATATATATATATATATATATATATATATATATATATATATATATATATATTTAAAAAAATTACAGAAACGGCAGATATTTTTATATATAGTGCTCAATATTAAAATAATATTAAAATAGAGCGTTAATAATATTAATATCATAATATATTATATCATAATAGTAATAATGTGTATATATATATATATATATATATATATATATATATATATATATATATTCATATATGTGGGTTCGATCGTATCCAATAAAAACATTTATTAATTAAACTTAATGATGCATAAAAATTAGCGAAATTCTTTTGTGTGAAAAAAACGTTTGATTTTACAGACGATATTTTAAATGAATCCAGGATGGCGGCTACTAAATAGTTCCAAAATTGGCATGGCTTAGAGAAATGCAAAGGAATGTGCAGAGAACTTGAATTCAACTTCGTAAACAATCAGCGTGACCAGAAATCATAGGCTCTCTTCCCAAATACGGTTTACGGCTGTTTAAAGCCAGAAAATATTTTTAGATTTTAAGAATATTTTGGAGATAATAATGATTTATTAATGCAAATTCTAGTAATTAACCCATAGTTGAAAGGTTAGAAGATGTGAATTCATATCTTTCCCAAGGATATTTGCGCGTAAGTGAATGTAACAAACACAACCGGAAGCGGAAATCGACTCTCCGATTAAAAATTTGTAGCTGGTATCCATGACACCAACCAAATATCCGATCAGTTAATACATGGTATTCACAAGCGGTCACCAATTTAAACGCTGACCATGTTTTAGGTTGCTTAACTTCGATGATTCAACAGGATATGACCGTATCTCTAGCTGCATGAAGTCGTACAGCTTGATGGAGAGCACGCATAATGCAAGATCTCCGATAATAAATGAAAAGTCTGCGGAAGTAGCTAAATAAATATATGAGGCTGAATCACGTAATCAACAAAGGACGAAATTAGTCCATAAGGAATACAGCTATAGGTATTAAAATGTGGCATGCTGGTCCAGTATGAACAAAATATAAGTGTCTGTATTTTGACCTTACTCGCCGATATTATATGCACATACCAGAATTTCTCTTAATTTATGAAATCTACTGGGAAATCGATTGTGTTGCACAATCCGTTTAAATATTCAAACGGGTGGTGCAATGCAGTTCAAAAAACGGTTTTGATTGATATTGATAACATTTAAGCGAGAGGAAAACATGCAGGATAGTGAATTTTAACTGGTAATAAATAATAATAATAATAATAATAATAATAATAATAATAATAATAATAATAATACAAGGATCTTGAAATTGAAATCTCAGAAATATGGCATATAGGAACATCAACAATCCCCGTTGTAGTTGGAGCCCTCAGTGGTTGGAAAATATTCCAGTAGACTAATTTATGGGATTCCTGGAAGCACATGCCTTAAAGAAATACAAATAAAATGTTCTCAGGAGTACAGCCCACAATTACGAAGGGCTTTGTCTATGTAATTTTTTTTTTCTCAGTGGAAAATGTCATGTTGCCATTTCCAACCTTACATCCCTGGGAGGGACCCGGAAAGAAATGAGTACACATCAGAAATCAAAGGAAATAATAATAATAATAATAATAATAATAATAATAATAATAATAATAATAAAATACCAGTGGTAATAGGTGCACTTGGAATTATAAAAAATGGAACAAAACAACACATTGAAAGAATCCCTGGAAACCCCAGCTTAAGAGACATACAGAAAATTGTCTTATTAAGTACAGCACACACACTAAGGAGAACTTTGTCTATGTAACGCTAGCAACTTCATCGGAGATAAAAAAAAAAAAAAAAAAAAAAAAAATTAACATGAAATGTGGCCATAACAACACACCACGACCTGCCTTAGGTCTTTCCGCAGACTTGGTAGGTAGTGTGTCCATAGCAGAAATCGAATGATGATGATGATAATAATAATAATAATAATAAAAAGGAACCTGCCAACTAATTGAAATGATTTGCCCAAAGTATTCCAATGTTTCTGAAAAAAAAGAATTAAAAAAAAATGCACATTACGAAGACGTTCAAATCGAAACTGAAATCTACTATGATTATCCCTGTTGTGATGGGGGCGTTTGGTATGATATAGAAGAGTACAGGAAATCATGTGTGTATAATTCCTGGATACATCAACATGTCAGAGCTACAAAAGATCACTTTGAGTGGGACTGCGTATATCAACCGCAAAACCCTCTCGATCTAAGAGAAACATTCCAGATGTTCATAGATAATTCTGCTACATTGCTCTTTTGATTTATAGAACCCGGAGGGGTCTTGGTAATTAGCCACTTTAAATTACTCTCTGGCAAGATGATACCATTAATAATAATAATAATAATAATAATAATAAATGCTTATAGTGATAAGACCTGTATGAATTTTATGGGACTTTACAATACACACTGACTGAACAATTAAAGATAATCGCCCAGACATTGTGATCATAGACCACAAAAACAGAATGTGTTTTCTTATCGACATGGCGTTTACTTCAGATTTTAATGTATTTTTGATGATCTTTATAAAAAAAAAAACTCAAAATTCAAGGAAGTGGAAACTGCAAAAATGAGGACATCAATAATTCCAGTTGCAGTTGGAGGCCTCGTATTCATTTGAAAAGGTTCCGGTGAGAATCACGGAAGGGATTCCAGGAAGCCTATGCCTTAAAGAAATACAAAACATTTTACTTACAAGTACAGCTCACCCAATTAACACTTTCAGAGTGTTTTGACGCCAGTTTAGGGCTTAACTATTTGCCCATAGCTGGGACCCTAACAGGTGCTACCACCCCACGACAGAGTGAACCTGGAAGACCAGGAATTAAGAGGTTCTTCCACGCTCCTCAAAGCCTCCTGATCAGAGGCCTTGCTGTCGATGTCGTTTATAGTCTTACCTAGGACTCTGAAATAGTTAATCTTCATACCCAGGACGGAACAGTCCTTGGGAAGAAGATGCCTTAGAGGAACGTTATTCTTAATATGGAAATATGACGAGAAGGATGATCAGTCAAACCCCTGGTCGTATCATATCAAAGCGGGAAGGTCTTAGCCACTGGCAACAAAGAATGTAGCATGTCTGAAATTTTACCATGCAGTTGGCGACTGTGTAGTGTCACGGCTGGTGCAACACAAAAGTAAGGTGAAACAGATTTTTAGAAATTTAAATTGAATGTAAAGATTACATGTAATAACGAAAAGTAGATTTTATTTAACATAAAAAAACAATACTTTTTATAAACAGTAGGGATGAGATTTAAACAATATACGTTGGGAAATAGTAAAGATTAATAAACGTGTGACAGCCCAGAAAGTAGTTGGCTTAACGTGCAGCTATATGAGGGAGTAGGAGAGGAAATCCTTATACAGTTAAGTTTAAAGCGACGGATAGGAATTCGTTGCTAGTCAAAGAATAATATTATTTTCTTCTTAGAAAAATTGTTAAAAATTCACATGAATATAAAATAAAGGAGTTTGGTCAATAATATCAAGGAATAAAAGGTGAAGTATTTACCGATAGCCTTTTCTTTGAGGATTGTCGGAACTTTCTTTCGGTCGAAGCTTTGTTCATGAATCAAAAGGACCAGAGTCGACCTCAGTACTCGTGGCTGTGGTTTCAGGAGGCACCTGGCTAGTATTTATCAATCCACCCACGAGGATAGAATGTGGCACAAGGCCGGTTTAATGTGGGTATCCCCGAGCCCGTAGGCTCGGCCAAAAATATAGCCTTTTTGAACCCGCCTAGACGGATTCAGGCTCTGTCTACCTCCCCGAACGAAACCTTGACCTTCGGCAAAGCTTCGTCCGGGTTCCTCTCTGCTAATGCAGAGAGTTCGACAGACGCCGACTCGGAAGCTCACAAAGGCAGCGTACTACACTTTGATCATTGCCCGCGGGGAGGCACCTGGCTAGTTGTTACGAACTCCTTTTTATATATGTTTTTGTACCCTCTCGAACCCAGTAGAAGTTTCTAGAGACTTCTAGAAAATTTCATTCTATTATTATAAAATCTAAAGTGTTTGGTGAATGGGAGCTTTTCGTAAGGTACAAAGGGCATCTAGTAGCTAATGATTTAAGTCATCATTTTAAGCTAGGTTTTGTATTTTATAGTGTAAGTGTAAAGGGGTAGGGCAAAATTGGGCCTCGTAACAGTAGTGATGGATTTGCGACATTGCTTCTATGAGAAAATGGGTTGTAGGTTAGGAAATTTTCACCTTCACAATGCCGGAAATCTGTGAAGGTTGGAATGTGATGTTTTGACAGCTTCAGCCAATTTGGCTTTGTTAAACTAATGTATAAAACAGCAAATTAAATGAAACAAGCAATAATGTTTCGTATCAATAAACAAAAATAATTAAAAAAAAAAAATTTGCAATTTCAGCGAAATAAATTATATGAAAATGTCAACTGAAATAATGGAACCTGTAAAATTGAGGAGTTTGTAGAAAACAGTGTATTAACAGCAAGCAGAGAGTATTCCAATTACTTGGACCAATTTTATATGTGAATTAAGTTTAAATCTATATTGATTTATTTTTCCTTCATATTTAACAACTTAAGTTTTGGGGAATTTCAACCATGGAAATATTAACAATCAAACAAGTTAAATCCTCGAAGCCTATTACGAAAATAGACGTTCAAATTTATAGATATACTGCCCAATGATTCTGCTAGCAAAAAAATGCACACCAAACAGTGACCTTTTGTGGATGTAGTGGCTTTTCAACAATCTTCCGTGGATTTTCATCAGCCCAAATGCGACAATTCTGCTTATTAACGAATCTACCAAGATGAAAATGGGCTTCACCACTAAAGAGGATTTTTGGGGAAAAATCTTCATCGGCTTGTCTTTGCTCATGCACCCAATTAACGAATGTACGGCGCTCTAAATGGTCAGCAGGTTTCAGTTTTTGTGTCAATTGAATTTTGTAAGCGTGTAGAGACAAATCTGGTGTTAAAATTCGATGTAACGTTGTTGTGGAGAAGTTCAATTCCTGCGCGCGATGACAAATAAACGTGTCTGGATTTTCGGCCACATTCTCGTGTACTGCAGTAATGTTTTCAGCTGAACGGCGTAAACAAGCAGGCAATGGCGTTTTCACATCTGTCGACCCAATTTCTCTGAATTTAGGAACAATTTTTGCCAACTTCACTCTTGAAAATTTAACACGGTGTTTGATTGTTAATCTTTCCATCGTTGAAATTGCCAAAAATTTAAGTTGTTAAAACTGAAAGAAAAAGAAAAAAAATCATTAGTCATTTAAACTTAATTCACATTTAAAATCGGTCCAACCTATTGGAACACCCTCTATTTTGCATAGGCATACTCTCATTTGATCTCCTCTGTTTAGCATGAAACAATCTTCTAATTCTATGTACCGTGTTTATTGAGGACGTAGGCGATCATGGCTCCCCGAAATTCCGTATCAACTCTAAACAAACTTTTTCTTTTTGTTACCTATCCTAGGGTTTGTTCCACCATTAATTTACGCAAGAGCACAAGGCAAGTTATGCGTTGTTCCTCTCTGTTCCTCTTGTGAGTATCAAATTTTCCAAACCCACTTTTCTAACATTTTGCCCTAGAAATTTCAACTGTTCTCTTCCTGATGTTAAATATAAGTTTGTTTTCATTTTCTGTGAAAATTCTCGTTGCTCACATGCTCGGTGCATGGCATTCTCAGCATCATTCTTTAGTCCATATTTCTGTCTTCCAAGTTTCTTTTTCATCAGTGACGATATATTCTATCTTTCATACTCTACAGGACGACTGCTATTACATAACAGTTCAGTATTCCTTTTAATCGTACTGTGAGAATATGATTTAATAAATCATCGTCCTCAATCAAGTCCACTTTACTTCTGCATCCTTTTACATTATTTTAGATAATAAAAACTAATATGTTATCAGTTGAATTGATCCGAGGCACCCCCTCTCATTGCTGCTATCAGTGGTAAGAATACTAACCATGGCCCTAAATGTTTGAGTAGACTTGAAATCTCTACGTATTTCTCGATAACACATCTAGTAACACATTAGGGTCGAAAGTTCATCGCATCTAGTGCAGCTGTGTCAGTAGTGTGTGTTTCTAGAGTTATTTCACCTGACGGGGGTTTTGAGGCTGGTTTTGAACTCAGTGTGGTCCTTGCCCTGCAGTAGCTAGCACGTGTAACTCAGAGAAATCAGTCTGCATTAATATTTCGGAAATAATCGGGGGAATATGCGTCTCATTAATATTTTTATCAAAGGAATTTGTGTGAAACTAAAAGCAGCAGACTATCCTAGAAGTTGAAATACGATCGGCTATTCCACTTTCAGTGCTGAAAACGGACACATTAAGCTCCATTTTTATTTCATGATATTTAAAAGAAAATATCAGGTCATCGTCATCCCATAAGTTCTGTCCGAATTTTAACTTTTTGTTAAAATGAATGAAATTTAAAGAGTATTTTATAATGTCAAATCGAGATGAACATTATTTTTATGTTTAGATGCATTTAAACTGATCAAATTTTATTTCAGAGAACAATGGAGTATATACTAATGACATATATATATATAGAGGGACAATGTAGTATATACTAATGACACCAAACCAAACCGACACAATAGAATAAGTAAATTCGTAATTTCCTTCAACCCAACCTACAATAATCCAATAAAAAAAAAATAGGAAAATATTATTCAATATAATTGAAAAGAAAATTCCCCAAACACAACAATGTATCGAAAATCGTCAACAGAAATATAATAACAATTCTGTTACTGTTGCATGAATATCATAGAAAAAAACAATGACCAATTACAATAAAACAATTTTCCTCAAATACAATTATAACCACAACAATATAAATGAGCAAAACAACATCAACAAATTCAATTGTCGAATTAAACAAACTTTAAAGAAGATTTAATTATCATCAAACCTCATTTAAAACAGAAAAATACAAAAACGACTCAACACTATCAAAATATCACGTCATCCCATAAGTTCTGTCCGAATTTTAACTTTTTGTTAAAATGAACGAAATTTAAAGAGTATTTTATAATGTCTAATGGAGCTGAACATTATTTTTATGTTTAGATTCATTTAAACTAATCAATTTTTTTTCAGAGAACAATAAAATTAAATTTTGTTTGATTAAAACCCTGCTAACATAAGTACCCAAGAATCATTTGAGGCACATAATGCTTTATGAGTTCAAGAAAGGAAACTCAGCAACCGAAGCGGCTAGAAACATTCACTCAGTTTATGGAGAGGAATGTGTGAATGAAAGAACTTGCAGAAGATGGTTTGCTAAATTCAGAGGTGGAGATTTCACCCTTGAAGATGAAGATCGAACCGGACGTCCAGTTGAGTTGGATGAAAAGCTTCTTGAAGCAGCCACTGAAGAAAATTCTGCTTTATCAGCTGAGGAATTGGCAGTGGTTCTCAGTTCAAACCATACAACAGTTCATCGTCATCTTCAACAACTTGGAAAAGTTCCTAAACTTGGAAAATGGGTGCCTTATGAATTGTCGGAAAACAACCTCAAATCCCGAGTTGAGATATTCTCTTCTCTCAATTCTCGCCAACTTGTTTCACTTTTTTTGGATAGACTTGTGACTGGCGACGAAAAATGGATCTTTTATCGAAATGTTAAGCGTCGTAGACAGTGGCTTGGTAAAGGGGAAGGACAGCTGAGAAGGAAACTTCATGGGCAAAAGGTTCTTCTTTCAATCTGGTGGGATCGCCAAGTAATAATCCACTTTGAATTCTTACCACCTAATGCAACAATTAATGCTCAAATACACTGTCAGCAATTAGAGTGTTTGAACCAAGCTTTGAGGAAAAAAGACCTGCTCTAGTGAATCGAAAAGAGGTGATGTTTCATCAGGACAATACGCGGACCCACACAGCAAGAATCACGTCATAAAAGATCGAAGAATTTGGTTGGGAGAAAATTCCTCATGCATTTTATTCTCCCGATCTTGCTCCTTCAGACTACCATTTGTTTCGTAGCTTACAGAATCATTTGGAAGAAACAGCTTTTGTAACACAGGAAAAGGTTAAAACTGACATTTGTGAGTTCTTCAAATCAAAGCCAAAAGAATTTTACAGTAATGTAATTAGTAAGCTTGTTAATAGATGGAAGGAAGTCATAGATAATCAGGGAAAATACATTGTTGATTGAATCTGTAATTAAATGTAACATTTGGTCACTTGTTTTCTTTATTCAAAATTCGGACAGAACTTATGGGATGACCTGATATAATATTGGAAAAGCCGGGCGTATTCTTAATCAACTAAGTACTAGTAATACCCTCTCAAATTCGTGGAAAATGGATGAATGAATCGACACGTTTTAGTGTCTAGAATTCTTTTAACTGGCGTGTATATATTTCTTACGTTTTATCTCCCGCAGAAATAGTTGGCTTTGCCTATCGTCTTGTTCACACTCCTCCCTTACATTTTGAACAGGTTTAGGAATTAGTTGGTGGTTCCTTCTAAAGTCAAACTTCAACTCTATACTCCTAAGGTCGTCGCATGAAGATTTAAATTTTATTGGCTATTTAATTGTTATTTCATTACTCAATAGAATTAGATAGTGTCGCCTATCGTTCGTTTCAAAATTCTCCCTGCATTTTTGAAAAGTTGTAGGGGTTTATCCTTGTTTAGAATCTGGTTTCCGGTTCCTTGTAAGGACTACATCAAATCTATATCCCTAAAATGTGCAACTAAATTCTGGAATTTGATTTTACTATTTATTTATTTGTTTTTCTTCCTAATTTCGCTTATCGGCTGGTTCACATTGACACACCCACGTTTTTTTGAACAGTAGAAAGACATTTATCCATTGTTTCGTGTTTAGGATTGGATTTTCCGTTCCTAATAAATTATTTCCCTTCCCTTTCCACCTAGTATCCCCTTGCGTCTTAGTGGCATTATCGCCTTTCTTTTAGGTGAATTGATAAAAAAAGTATGCTTAGAAATATTCGAGATTTGTTGTTCCTTTGTCGCCAGCAATGTTTAAATAAGAATATATTAATGGTGTAAAGATGGAAAAAATGGCGATGATGTTGATTAGATTACTGATTGTGTCATCGATTTAAATATTGATTGGAATTCTTACATGCTTGGCCGGGGTTATGATGACTGCGACAAGCACGTGACCACTCGACCGATATATTGAATAAAACGCGAAAAGCATGAAATTCTTCCTTAGCGGAAAGAATTTTAGAAATCGATTTGAGTAGCCGATCGATATCAACCAGAATCATGAATTGGCAGCTGGGAAAACAAAAACAAAAAAAAAGTGCACGCATGCGCATAACAGGTCTCGGTGTGAAAATTCGCAGTGTCCAATAACCGTGTATTATATAGGCAACGCGTTTGTTCTTCCATGCTACTTGAAACCAACTGAGTTTTGATATAATGCATCTACTCGAATATAAGTTCTTTAGTCCAAATGTTCAAAGTGAAATTATAAGTGGTCATATTTTACTCATGATAGATTTATGACCGCCTGGAATTCGTGCTGTGTTATCCTAAGCTTCTGTTTCGTAAATAATTCCCCAGATATAACACTTAGACAATAAAGATAACCATGTAAATATTAATTAATAAATAGACTGTGTGGATTCCAATGACCAGAAGTTCACAAACTCACAGTAAGATAAATATATACAAACGTACAGAGCGATGTCAGTTACTTTTTTTTAGTTACGTGAGAAAAGCCCCGTCTAGAAAATAACTCGCTCCCACTATCAACTTCATCCTATTCAACGGTGGGCATGGTGTTCTGTTTTTTTCTTTTTTTTAAAAAAAAGACATTCGCTCAAATGCTAGCTACCCTCAAAACGCGAAGCCATGAATAAACGCTTCCACTTGCGTTCAAAATAACGCAAAAACGCATCTTAAACAGTAAAACATGAAGAGAAATTAACAACTCAAAACAATTCCATCTGAAAATGCTTGACAAAAAGTAGTCGAAATCGCTTTTAACAATACGGTCAATTTTTGCATTCCCTACTGTTTAGACTTATATATACTTAGACTTAATTAGACTTAAGAAAATTGTGTCAAAATGAAAGGGAAGGTTGTTTGGGCTTAATATAAATAGTTCAAACATGTCAGACGGTATTTCGAATACTAGTTGTTAGCGAGAAAATAGATATATTATTTTTTAAGTTTGCAGATATCGCACAACTATAAACATCGATAATTATATGCAAATTTTCGTACTGCCTTCGATGTTCTTAACTGACACGTGTTGATCATTCTTAGCCTCCGATCTCCGGTTACAACGGCAAATATATTGAGCATCAGGTTGGCGTTTCTGATTATAGACTCGTGCAGTAACATTATACGTGGCTTGGTTGGGAAGTGTAATCAGGCTGTGGTTTGACAGAAAAATACCAGTGCTACACACTTTGAATAGTTTGCCTTGGCAAATATAGAGCTAACTTCGCCACTCAACGGTAAACACAAATAGACGTGATAGTTTTTTGGGTTTTTTTTTTGTTTTCGGATCATACAATTTGGGTTCATTTGAATTTGAGCAATTTTATCACGAATGCTCGACGGCGTATTCAGAGGGACTTTTGAATTGTCCGTTTTTAAAAATTTGATAAAGTTCAGCTGATACAATGCAAAGTTGCATTCGTTCTTCTTTTAATGACAATAACTATTGCTTGACAATGTTCAGCGATCGAGGAGAGCGTCACCTAAATATGGTGTATGCTGTTAATAATCAAAATTTGTTGAACTGTTATTCTTCTTTAATAAACATTGCCCCTTTTTGTAATGGAGTGATTTCACAGTGGAGGCTTGTATTTGTACTAAGTCGGTTCTAAAATAGGTTCGACGTACAAAACGTTAGAAACATGATATAATACGTATAACGCAGAGTAATCTAGTTGTGGTCGCTGATACTTTAGTATCCGACTAACGGTCGTCCGGAATCGACTGAATGACCGACCCACTGAGCGGTATTCAGTTACCCCCACACGAGGGCATCATGTGGCACAAGGCCGGTTTAACGTTGGATCTCCGAGCCCGTGGGATCTCCGAGCCCGTGGGATCTCCGTGTCCGTGGGCTCGGACAAAAATATGCCCTTTGAACCCGTATAAACGGATTACGGGTCGGTTTACCTGCCTGAAAGAGACTCCGCCTTTCGGTGTAGCCTCGTTCGGGTTCCTCCCGGCCCGAAGGCAGACAGTTTAACCTGTCAGCTAAGAAGAGCTTTCCTTTTGTGTTTATATACCCTGAAGATCCGTTTAGGTGAAACATAGGTAGGTTGTTCCTGGCACTTTAGAATTTATTTTATTTATCTCAGCTCAACTTAGTGTATTGAGCACTCTACGGTTTAGCTTTATTACTGACTTGTTTTTTTTTCTTTAGACTAAAAACTTAAGGCAGGGAACGATTTGTTTCGCCCTGTTCGGATATTTCTAGTTCTATCTTTTATTTTCCACTTTTTTTCCTCGGGTACCAATTTTGTTTTGATATACTCTAAGCTGTGCCATCCGAGGTTATTTCCAGCTATTAGTATAATATTACACACACACATATATATATAATATATATATATATATATATATATATATATATATATATATATATATAAAAAAAAGGCTTAAACACTAATATTCCATGGTCATGGAATATTAGGGTTTAAGCCATTTTATTATATCCTTACTCTGTCCTAGACATTGACTTCTACTTGGATTCTTCCTCTTGGAATTTTTTTCTGAAAATATACATGTATGGGTATTTATATATTTTGCATATGTATGTATATTTTTCACTAATATTATCTATCTATCTATCTATCTATCTATCTATCTATATATATATATATATATATATATATATAAGAGAGAGAGAGAGAGAGAAAGAGAGAGATACAGACAAACACACACAGAGAGAATGAGCAAGAGGTGAGTATATGTGCATGCATGAACATTGATCATTAAGCAAAAATTGGCATGCAATAACTCAAAACCATCTTTGCATTGTTTCTTCATCACTAATCAGACACTAAATTTTCACCAATTGGGACCACTGTTTACAATATATGATTCCGAAAAACAGAGAGGGGCTGTTTGTGGACTACGTGGCACATTATAAGCACCTATATATGCTTTTAATTCTTTCAAAACTGTGTCGTCTTCAGTACAAGAGTTCAGCACTAGAATCAAATCATGTGTGGCTCGTCTCACTGTAGAAGTTTAATTCATGAACCCTCATCAACAGGAGAAAGAAACGGAGAAAACAATTCCATGTTCAGACAATTTATCAAGCAAAAAGTTTCGGCCAACTAGATCATGAGAATACTGACGAGAGACTTTCTCATCTAGCCAAAGGCATTCAATTTTCCCTTTTTTTCTGATTTTTCTTTCGACCTGGGATTTCTAACTTAACCATCAAATAGGTTAGAATGATTCGGATAAAATGTGTTACTATGGTCAGACACACTGACGAGTAGGGGGAGAGAGAAAAAAATAAATAATAAAATAAAATTTAAATATTAAAAAAAATAAAGAATTTTAAAAAAATACAGAGAAAAATGAAAATGAGTTTCAGTCGAGTGAAATTATACTCACACAGAGCAGCAAGTGTTTGTCCGTTTTCTTCTTCATGACAACAAGTTAATGATCTTGCTCCAAATTTTCTGTAACCCCTTGCTTCCTAGTGGCTTCTCGCCTTGCTTGGGGTGAAACGCTTAAAATATATATATATATAAACGCGTTCGTAAATATTCACCTACGCTCAAATACCCCTGTGAAACGTTTGAACATATCACTTCTCCTCATCTTATTATTTCTAATAGCAGTATTGTGAAGGTTGTATAATCCTTAGTTGGCATCCGGTCTACCACAGAAAGAAACGGTAACCTTCTGCCTAGTCAGTCTGAATCGATAGCGAAATTGTCTGCCGTACACAATACACGCCCAACCGTGTATAGTGTACGGCAGTTGACTGATTGACTATAATAAACGGTATGGAAGTGGTAGCCTGTAATAATATCGCTGAAAGTAGGCATATCATTAATAACAAAATGCAACCTGGTATATTGTGTCTGTGTTTATAATTGGTGTTATTAACTCTTCTTTCCATGCATAACAGAAGAAAGTACGGTGTCAGTCTTGTTCAATTAA
>CAHIKZ030002312.1:950000-960000 GCA_903632075.3 Acanthosepion pharaonis | reverse complement strand
ACGCTTGGCATTCGCACTGAAATCTCCAATAGTAACATTTCTGTGTGTCTGGGTGCCAGTCTGATGACAGTCTAGACGATTTGGAAAGAACAGGATGATATATATTTGCAGTGTTCACTAATGATTGCGACGTTATGCCTCCATTTATCTTCTTACTAGACCTGACACTCAACACGGAGGACTACGTCACGTGCCTTGAGGAAGTATTCCTACCAAATTGGACACTGCACTAGGCCACACAAGTAGAACACAGTCATAAATTTTGCAACCACATCACCCCTTACATTTGGTCAACTAACTCCCTAGACTGCAACCCTCTTGTGTGGAGCACAGTTGAAAGAGACCGACAGAACTTGTAATACCAAAGACAAAATGAATGCAAGGATTGTAGCAGCATTCACAAATGATACAAGACAGTCCGGAAGAGATCGATGGAATTCCGAAGTCGGAGGCCGTGGTTCAAGCCAGGTACGATTTTATTGGGTAAATATTCTCTTTAGTCTTTCAAGATATGTTTGTGCAATGTTGGTAAATATATCTGTTAAGACGAAATGTAAGTATTATTTTCATATATAATTTAGATTTTTTTTCTTTATATATTGAAATAATAACGTTCAATCTCTCTTGAGATATGCAGTTCCATTTTAAAAAATCATGTCTGTGCTATATTCAAGATGAAATATGCTACAAGTAGCCTTACAAAATATAATATTTGAACATTAACCATCACGACTTTCACAAAAGTTTTTTAGACTTTGTGATTATAACAAGCTTCCTCGCATATCCTCTCTTACTTAAGACTTCCTCCTTAAGATTTTGTGCATGGTATTCTTTACATCTGTAGCTCGCAACAATCCTCTATTTCATTTGTGAGGATATTTATCAATATATACTACTATATAAGGAATTGGGTGTCTACCATCCATTTACTCAAAATCCCTAAAGAGGCTAAGCGTTGTTTTCCTTGCCCCCTCTTTATCATCAATATTGTCCTGTGAGTATCAATATTTCCAAGCCCACTTTCATTCTATGCCCAGGAAATTTCAACTGTTTCTTCCTGATAAGTATAAGTGGCTTGTTCGTTTCCTTTTTCTCTATAGCTTCGTCGTTTCTCACATGTTCCGACTTTGGTATTCTCATCATCATTTTGTAGAACCACTTTTCTGTTGCGTAAATATCTTCTTCATCTTTTAGAAGATTGTCCGGAATTCACTGACTTATAGCAGGACTGATATTACATATATGTTCGAACTATTTTCTTTATTTCTAACGAGATTTTTCAGTTTTCCTAATACTTTAGATAACTTTTAGAAGCCATGCTTCACTATCCCAATACGCCTTTGGATTTTAGTGTCACATTTTCAGTCCTCTGTTAAAATGCATCACAAATATTTAATTTTTTGTACATGTTTCATTTAGCTATCTCCAATTTGTAATTTGCATGTTTTGAGCTGTTATTTTTGCTTAAAATCACGCTTTCTCTTGTTGCAATTGATATTTCTTCTTTTCTTTTAACTTTCCTTCACTAAATTCTGATATTTTTCTGTGTCTGCTCCCACACCGTGTAATCTTCATATGTTATGTCTTTATGATTCTGGCCGCGAATAATGAATGCTGACAGGACTTCTAAATCTCTCGCAATCACCACACAGCATATGTTGAATAAGTCCAGGGAGAAGAGATATCGTTTTCTTATACGCATTTCTATTTTTGTATATTTACTGTATTCACGTCCCATCCGTATGCAGTCAGTTTTCCTTACAGTATAGGTTCTAATATATTGGAATAGACTTCGGAAATATATCAAGATTACTCGTGTATTCGAAATCTTATTCTTATATTCTTAGTAAAATTTGCATTATTGCAAATTATTCAGTGGCTCAATCTAGTATAATTCTCTTTGTTATCTTAATCCATTAATGCTCATTATATATATATATATATATATATATATATATATATATATATATATATATATATATATATATGAGGCTTCAACATTCTAATATTCCATGGATATAATTTATTACATTGGAATCGTTATTATATACAATTCATCAGACCTAGAAATTCAATAAAAGCTTTTTTTTTAATTTGTAGATCTGATGAATTGTATCGTTATTATGATTCCAATGTAATAAATTATAACCATGGAATATTAGAGTTTCAGCCTTTTATATTATATTATATTCTTGCTCTGTCCTGGACATTGAGCTCTCCCTGGATTCTATCCTCTTGGAAATATATACATACAGATATATATAAGGCACTAATATTGTCAACATATATATATATATATATATATATATATATATATATATATATATATATATATGCATGCTACTCTACTCTTCCATTGTTTTCGACTTATGAGTGTCAGGCAACTCAGTTCCACGGAAGAGTCTGCCAGGCATATGCATATATGATTTGATTCTTTGTTCAGAACAAACTACCTTTTTGGAAGAGTCGAATACAGAGACATGGTACACAAAACGTCCCTAATATATATATATATATATATATATATATATATATATATATATATATATATATGTATATGTGTGTGTGTGTGTGTGTGTGTAAATGCTATATTATACAACGATTCATTTACTTCTCTATCCAGCGGCTGAGGACATAAGTAAATAAAATAATGCAACATTTCGTTGCTCGTCGCCCCAGGCACCTAATTCTGCGGGGAAATTTCAAGTTCAGTGATTCAGAGCTTCTCACTTGTTAGGAATTCAACCGTGTGTTTCTGTCGGCCGCAGTCTAAATCTGCACTTGTGACTGAAATACTGGCAATATATCGGGTGCGCTGATGACATGGAATCGTTGGTTAAATGCACCCTGCCTAAAAATAAATGTCAACGGCGACATTTCCGTGACCGCGGCCAGTCTTCAGTTCGAGATCGTCGGCTGTGGACTGATCTGGAGAGGCGATGGCTCTGCCTGTCACTTTTACGTATGAATGATTATATACAAAGGCATGTGAAAGGAGCTAGTTGTGTGGTTAACTGCAGTTTAATCTAACACAGGATTTCAGTAATCCGGTACTATAACGTATGTGTACGGTTACCCCAGAATGACTTACAAACGTATCACTAATCCGCTGATTATATCTGCTTAAAGGTATATTATATCGATGTCAGTAAAGAGGCAATAATTACAGGAGAAATAGTTTAACAACACTGGATAAAGACATCAAAGGAACTAAATTAATGCATTGTCTGGATAGTCTTAAATAATTCGACTTATCACACACACACACACACATATATATATATATATATATATATATATATATATATAGATAGATAGATAGATAGATAGATAGATAGATAGATAGATATTAAAAAAAAGAATGAACCGATTTCATGCCGCATTGATTCAGTTCTCCAGCATCATCATGAAATGAGTCAGTGACCATTTGAAAGAGGAGTTTTCTAATTTTTGAATGGCTGCAACAGGGATGCTGTAGTCGCGTCGTCTCTTCGGCACAATTCAATTGTTTCTTTACTCCCGGAATGGTAAGTCATCAGCCAAAAACGTTGTGCGTTCTCGAGTTCGCGAAAACATATACGGTTGTTACCTTGCAGCGCGCTTTTCGATGGCAATTCCAGATTAATCGACCCTCTCTTAAGAACTTTCGATAGTGGTGTAAAGATTTTGAAGAGAGTGGGTAACTGTGTAAAGCAAAAAGTCCAGGACAACCACGAGTTTCGAAGAAGCAAGTGTCGAGAAGACGTAATGCGTTTGAAGGGAGACCACGATGTTCACAAATTGGTATAAACGTGAGCTAGCGATCTCTCAATCGATTAGCTTTCTTTTTGCTAGGCATACTGCTGTCGTATGCGATAGGCAAAAGTAAACTACAGAAGAACTCAAAATTAATCACTGCTCTTATCGCATTAATATTTAAGCTTAACTTTTTCTTCTGTCGTTACATAACTTAAAGAAAATTTTATGTATATTCCGTAACAACAATTATTTTTATTTCATGTGTGAATGTCGCAATTAATTTCGATTATTCCCAAATTTATTTCCAAGTTATAAAAATTGTTCTTGTACAAAAAATCCGTTACAAAAAATCACGTAAAAAAATCACCAAAACCAATCGATGTAATGAAAACTTGTGAATCCAAAATTTCTGGTTTGTGGGTCCGGATTCAACTCGGAATATTTTTAATTTGCTCGAGGTTTCGGCCTGATTCCAAAATGATGTGATATTTTTGGTTACGGCCTCTAGGAATAAAGTTGAAAAAGTGTGACACACTGACATTCGCATTTATTTATATAGATATATAAAAACAGAAAATATAAGAAATATTTAAAAAAAAAAAAAGCATACTCAAGTTTTGCTGCGTTTCCTTGACTTTAATATTGACTCACTGTTTTCTATACGGCACTCTGAAAATCTTAAGGCAGTTTAAAGGACAAAACACAAAAAAACTCTATAACTAAGATTTAAATTTAATTTTTAAACATGAAAAATCTTTCCTGAAGTTCTTATTTTAGTTTTAATTTCAAGCTAATAGATTACATTTAATATTTCCAATATGCAAAATAATTTCCTGCATTTCAAAGACCAATTTAAATTGATTGGAGGGAGTTTCTTTGTTAAAATAGCTGATTAGCGCCATTTTTCATTAATCATTCATCGAAATATAACTAATTTATTAAAAATTAAGATATAATTTCCTGAATATTTATTTGAGGAATATTAGCTGATTTAAAGTATAATTAACCTTTTAATTAATATTATTTACATTAAGTTACAAGTTTCGCAGAAATACATGTCGAACATGTTGTAGTGTGGCCTATATACATGTTTGACACGCAGACTCACTTTACACGTTTCTGACGATAGCTCAATTAGAACTCATGTAAATATTCACAGAGACTTACCGGACACTATTCGTAACATGCTTGTTGACAACACTAATATAATAGCATCATTTACATGCAACAAAGGCTAAAAATGATGGAAGCCTTATTAATTAAAACAAACAAACCAACATTAAATAATATTAACTTTGAACAGGGACATAAAATCTTGACCGTGTTTTGAAAAATGAAAACATTTTATAAAACATACAGACAACAAACTATTTCTTATTTTAACATTTAAAATATAATCCTTGAAAATATCTCAATCTATAGCCGAAAGCGATCGGATAAAAAAAAAAACAAAAAAAAAAAAAAACATTCGGACAGTTTTATATAATTTATCATTCGAAAAGAAAAAAATATTACATTGTAAGAAAAAATGTATAAAAAATAAATAAAAGCACCTTGTCTCTCGTTTTCAATGAAATGTGCATGAAAGAAAGATTGCTGCCTTAATACACAAAAAATATATACATATATATATATATATATATATATATATATATATATAAATATATATATTTCAATACTTCCTATTTATTTCTCTACTTATCTATGTCAGTGTTTCTATCTCTATCTCAATATATATATATATATATATACATTTATATCTTTCTTTATAACTGTTCGTTTCTATCAATCTCAGTCTGTTTCTTTATTTTTCTCTTTTATATATCTCTCTCTGCCATATATATATATATATATATATATATATATATATATATATATATATATATATATATATATATATATATCAATCTTTTAACAGTCAGTTATCTATCACATTATGCTTCTTTCTATCTATCTATCAAAGTCTGTCTCTCTCTCTCTCTCTCTCTCTATATATATATATATATATATATATATATATATATATATATATATATATATTCAACAGAAAAACGTTTGAATGCCCATGTAACCGAAAAGTCTGGTTCCAGTACCGACCGCCTGATGACCACAAGGATTATTTGCCTAAGAAATTGATAGAATAGATCAACTGAAAGGCTGTATACATGTTAGATTTGGGAGGTATTCAAGTTATTTTTTCATCCATAAACCGTGGCATCATCTGCATAGATATCAGCTAAATATTTAATAATGTTCCTAGACAGATCGTTAATATAAACATGAAAGCGAGGAAAGCTTTTATTTTGTCTATGCAAAATTTCCTAATGTCTTTTTTTTGTGTGTGCGTGAAAACTCTAAACGGCATACACACTCAAAAAAACGGCAGTAATATGAATAAGCGAGTGTAAACTTTAGGCTTAGCAATGCTCACTTCGTGCCCTTGTTAGTGGTCTTTTGCCGAATTAATCTAAGCTTATAAACAACATGGAACCTTTTTGTCTTTTTTTTAATAATTTCTTCCCAAGCAATTACGTAGGGGTTTATGGAGTGAAGGTGAAAAAAAAAGAGTTGGCGTAATGGCAATTGACGAAAGGATAAGATATGATCAGGATTCAAGAAGACAGAATTTGCATTTAAATTTTTGGAGATTGTACTTTTCAGTGTAGCAAGTAAAGAGAATATGATACATGCGGGAAGTGTAAGATATGAAACTGACAGAGTAGAAGTGGCGGTCACATTTAACTATTTCAGCAGTAAAATGATGCCAATCTAGTAGCACGCTTAAATTCACATAGTCGGGTCACCAGGGAAAAAGACTCGTCAGAGAAAATGCCATGAAAATATTTGAAGAAATGACAGAAGGAAACAACGTTACGTCGGTGAGAAAGTGACTGCAGTCGTGATGCCAAGTTAGGACCGATTACATTGCAGATCCTTCTTTGGATTTTGTCAAGAACCTCGACATGATTAGCAGAACCACCAGACCAGATATGCAAATAGTATTCAATGCACGGATAAGTAATAGATTTGTAAATGCGAAAGATGGATCATTTCGATAGATTTTAGCGATTTAGTTTAGTTTAACTGTCATTTATCACTGAATAATGAGTTTCATCCACACTTGGAGTCTCATATGTATAGCATTTGAGGAGTTTAAGCGTAGTAAATGATTTATTGGTCAGGCTAATATTTAGCAAGCTTTTCAAGATTATCATATCTACTGTGTCGCCAGTTTTATCTTGAAGATGTAGCCTGTAATTGTGGTCTTGGATCAAATCTAGCTAAGTTTAGTATATGTCTTTCTTACTTGTTTAGTTTTTAACTAGTTTTAGCTATTTAGTTAAGTTTATCATGATTACTGAGCTGCGATTCTATCTTCACTGGGTCCTCCACGCTTAAGGCCTTGTACCAAACATAAAATTACTAAATTTAACTATAGTAAGACTAATTGCTAGTGAGTTAGTTCATTTGAACATTATGAATGAGTAGTATTTAAGTCCGCATTTGTGTTTCATAATTTTCTAAAAAATTATTTAAACTTTGTAAATTATCTAGGAGGTGAATTATTCCAGTTAACAATTACTATTTAGTAACAAATTTGATCCTAATATGCTACCCCTTACTTAAGAATTGTGCCAACCAGATTCTGTAAGCTTGGATTTGCCGGTAGTGTAATTGATAATGGCTTGAAATTATTAATCGGAGAGCCGAGTTCTAATTCAAGATGGATTCATTACCATCACGTACGAACCGATACACACGGAAAAGGTATGAATCCTCCATATTTCCTCATACCTATTGGTAAATTAGTAAGACTTGTATTCCTGAAATTATTATTATCTCAAAAGAAATTATTGCAATTAAAAATACAATACTTTCTGGATTTAAATAACCTGCAAAGGCTTGATGACACGCTGAAATCAAATCAGTGAATCAATCAAGCAAGCGTTGTGTCACTGAGCTAAATTCTGATTCAACATACAATTCGTGATACCGAGAAAGCAATGTAAATATGGTTAGTGTCGATCGAAAATCTAGCACGGCAACTCGGATAGAGGCTACCAATGTGACAAGGACACGAGGAAACGGTTTCTATATATATAAAAGTATATGTGATTCTAAGAGGGAAAGAATTGTAATCAATTGACCTGTCAATAATTTGTCTTTGTTGGTAGAAAAATCAATGACAGGTGTTTAGAGGAAAATCACAAATGTGGCACTGACTCACCTTTTCGAATAAAGAACATTCAGCAAATCAGACTGAAATTTCCATCAACACACAGTAGCCACGATTGGTCATTCTATATAAAAGCATTACGATAAAGGGTGCTCCAATAACTTGGACCGATTTAAATGTGAATTAATTTAAACGTCTAATGATTTTTTTTTTCTTTTACTTTCAGATTTGGCGGACATTTGGGCAATAATATTTTCACACGTAATTGCATGGCTTACGTAACATGATCCACATTATATAATACATCGTTTCGGCCGTTGTACGCTCCGGCCTTCTTCAGGTGGTTGGAATGTCGAACTGAACCCTTTATTTCGCTCACTGGGGTAGACTGTTGTGTCCTTGAGGACACATGGCACTATGGATAAAGGCGTTGGTTAGATCCAGTGACAGGACCCAAAGAGTGCGAGTTCAATACCCGGCTAAGGCAGTGGAGAACTTTCAGAGGGAAAGTTAACAGGAGATAATTGATAACTGACATCCATTAAACATGGCACGTGGAATTAGAACAGTCTACCCCAGTGAGTGAAATAAAGTTCGACATTCCAACCACCTGAAGAAGGCCGGAGCGTACAACGGCCGAAACGTTGTAATAAATATGGCGACAAAGATGAGAACAATAGTCCGAATAATTTAAATAATGTACATTAATACCTTATCTCAGAAATATAGACAGATATTAACATATTAACTAGAATTTTGAAACACTAACGCAAGTATTATGCTCACAAATGCTACTTGACAAAGCAAATGCGAGTGAAGTTTACTTAACAAATGAAAAACAAACTAAAAAAAAATAGCAGAATTAATCCTATCATTCTGTTGGATTCTAATGTAGACTTGATCCCAATTTCTTACAAATGGCTGGCCGCTCGTGTCTTGGTATGCCTATGTGATAGGGGGAGAAGCCATTCCTGGTGGCAGACGCATGCACAGATAGAGATGTGTTTCTTCAGTACCCACAAAGGCACATGCGGTTTATATTGCAGCTATGCTGAGAGAGAATTATCTGACATGATCAAACAAACGGTGGTACGCTCAAAATTTCGCGATAACCAGCACAACAATTGGCAGTTCCCAAATACCATATTCAATTTCACTTATTCACATTGCGAAGGTGACGTACGTTGATATAAATGTACTGTACACACATATATATATATATATATATATATATATATATATATATATATATATATATATATATATATATATATATATATGGGGGTGTTTATATATATATATAAACACATATACACAATATCATAGCGTTAGGTGGAAACCAAGGTAGAGGATTCAACTGATCTCTTGATTTTCAAAGTTAAGCTGTACATGTTATTTTTTTTTAGTTTTTTCATGCGTGTATTGTGCACTTTGTAGTACTACTATTTCGAAGTCTGATTTAAGTCTGACCATTAAACTTTCATGTATTATATATATGTATATATATATATATATATATATATATATGTGTGTGTGTGTGTGTGTAATCATAAGAAAAGCAGTGCTTAATGTAAAATATAAAAAAGCTATTTAACATATTAACAATAATAATTATTCCGAAAAATAAAATATGTTGCGAAAATTAAACAAGAATATTAAACCAACGGTGTCACTCCCATAAATTGCACCTGAAGATTGCAAACACTATGAAACTCCGAGTTGGGAATTAAACGTAAAAAAAGAACATCAAAAAAATTGTCGTATTTTCTTTAGGGGTAATGGTTGCATTGTATATTAAATATAATATAGATACCGATTTGTGAAAGGAAACACAAAAAAAGCATAATCGTGATAATGTCCAAATGATGTTTTCTCCTAAGCCCACAAAAAAGGTGTCGACCGGATATTTCTGTAACTTGTACTAAAATTAAAATTCTACTTACCTTAAAAAAGGCAAATACAGATTTTAATATACTGCTTGATATCAAATGATGATACAACATAAATATTAAACATATATTCACTTATCTTTACTATAGTTTGAATTTCACATAGATTGCATCAACTTTTCATGAGATACGATTG
>CAHIKZ030002312.1:810000-947500 GCA_903632075.3 Acanthosepion pharaonis | reverse complement strand
TGCCTGGCAATTCTTTGACGACATGGGCTCGCCATTTTGTATGCGTTTGCCACAAAATCATACACCATTTTAAAGGAGATGAACTCGATTTTTAGCGATTTTTTTTTTCATTTTGCAAAATGTATCGTTAATCCGATACTCCTGATCACATGCATTCATTTTAGCTGATGAGGTAAAGCAGTTTTTCTACGGTAAACGCAATTTAATATTCGTCCATGTGTCACATTCGTGGTACATTCGCTCATTGGTTAGAGGTTCTATCCAAGTGACATTCAAAAGCCACTCTTAGCATCTATCTAATGAGGTCAATGTCCCTGGTGAGGAAATATACAAGAGAACAGAGGAGACTGTTGCTTCAAATAGGCTTTTATCCGGAAATCTAAATTTGCACACTATTCGACGGCAATCCCAGAATTTACTACCTCGATAAGTATTTATTTATTTACATTCTTCGGACTGTTGTCCTCATAATTATTGTCATATTCAAGACGCTTCGACCGTTGTACGCTCCGGCCTTCTTCAGGTGATTAGAATTTCGATCTCTCGTAGACTGTTCTAGTTCCACGTGCCATGCTTCTTTCGGATGTCCCAGTTATTTCCCTTTAACTTAATTTTTTAATTCGTTTTTGTTCACCATTCCAGTAGACAGGTATTGAACTCACAAATCTTTGGGTCAAGTCACTGGAGCTTCAATGTATGAATCTTTGGGACTTATAAACCCATTGTTTCAGTTAGCTTTTCTTTTCTTATTTTACCAAAGCTCACATTGCAATTTTGTTGCTATTATTGATTTTATTAGGTTGTCCCAAAAGTTCGTAAAAACTTGCGAAAAAATTGAATTTTTATGCAACACAATCCAGCACAATCGAGACAAGCGGTGGGTTCAGAAAGCGCAAGAGACACCGTCGGTTCCAAAACACGATCGATTCGGCAAGAAAGTCATGTTGGGCGGTTGGTGGAACTTTGAAGGAATCGTGCATTTTGACTTGGTTCCGAATGGTCGTGCCATCAGTGCCGAACTTTACTGTCAGCAGCTGGAGGGGGTCTACGAAAAGTTGAAGCAAGAGTACCCGGCTCTGATCAACCGAAAGCGCGCTTTGATGCAGCAGGACAATGCCAAGCCACACACCACCAGGAAGACCAAAGACAAGTTTGAAGAGCTGGACGGCGTTGAGGTTCTGCCACATCCAGCCTACAGTCCTGACTGTGCTCCATCAGATTACGGACTTTTTCGCTCAATGCAACACTTTCTGAAGGGCTGCCGATTCGACTCGTTTGATGAAGTCGAGGAAGCGTGTCAAGAACTCTTTGATTCAAAGCCGGTTGAATGGTACTTTCACCAGATCCGAAAGCTTGCAGATCGATGGCAGAAAGTCTTGGAAAATGATGGTCTGTATTTTGAGGAATAATTTTAATTGTTTTTGTTATTACTTTACGAACTTTTGGGACAACCTAATATCTAGCATTCCGTATTACTGGTTCCCTATTGGATTCATTTCTATGCTTGACCGGCTCAAGAGATTTTTTGTGGCCTAGCCTATGCGCTAATTTCTTAATTCCCGTACTGTCTAGTTACGTTTTCCATCTATTATTTCAACCTCATCCCACGGTAACATGCTGGCAAGATATTGTTTTGACTGTTCCAAATTCATTAAAGCTGAAATATTCTGTTTTGCTGCATTCAAATTGAATTCTATACTTTTGGATGAACATTCAATACATCAGGGAATTGATTCTTTCGGCTTATTGAAGTGGACGGAGAACTTAATTATCAGTGAAATCTACATCTGTGATTTTTGTTACATGATATTTATCACTCCTTTTGAATGTACTGTGAATCCATTGCCTTTAATGGTATCGACAGATGTTCTGAGATGCCGACCTAAGCAAATAATGATGGAGATATAAGGGTTGCTAAATATTTTCTTGAATTCTTGAAAAACAAAATTCAAAGAAAGAACATATTCAGTAAAATGAATTACATTTAGAATTTAATCATACAAGAAATAATGTGATAGCTGTAAGCAAGGAAAAGCAATACTGCTAGATGTCTTTAGATCATCAGGCCACAGCCATAGGACAAAATAAAGTGAAACATTTCAAATAATATTACAGCCTCACTCCAGAAATGAGGAAATTTAAAATTATTATCTTTGCCGTATATTCATTAGAATTACGATGATGTTTATTATAATTTCTTATGACTAAGATTCGAAAACCTGTACAAGACCATCATGCAAGGTAGCCTTGAAGTTGCACATAGGAGAGGACGCCAATGCAAAAACTGGACAAGTATAACTATAGCCGAATTGATGATGGCTGCCGTTGATAGACCGCTGTGGATGAGATTCAATATGGCTTCTGCATTCGAATCCCCCCCCCAACGATTACAAAAGTCAATGGCATGATGTTGATGATGATGATGATGATGATGATGATGATGAAATATATTTAACTTCTGAATTTCTGGGATGATAACTGATCAATATTTGCAGGATTTACATTTTCACTATATTTCCAAGATAGGTTTTGTACGTGGCATCATAAAAATATTAAATACAGTTTATACTATTTACATTTGTCCTCATTCTTTTTTTTTTTTTTGTTATCACAACGTTTCGGCCGTTGTTTCCTACGGCCTTCATCCGGTTTATGTCAATCTGCGTACCCTAGAAGCACTTCTGAAAGCTGATCGCTTTATTTTGTTAGACCGTTCTCTTTCTTCTTACCATGTCTAGGGATATCTAGTCTAGTTCTTATTTTTAGTAATCTTTCGTGGAAACGGGCAAATTTTAACTGAAATAATAGTCCGAATGTAAATAATTTAAATCTTGTTTAGCATACATTTTTGGTGCCACGTACAGAACATTTATTGCAAAGTAGATAAAATGAAATGGTATTGATATGGAACTTAAATCTGGGGTAGTGAAATTACGCTATTACTAGAATTCCGCCACAAACTGAAACTGAGTGTCAGTAGATTTGTGAGTTCAATTCCTGCTAATAAAAAGGAATATAAAAAAGAGTAAAATAAACGAGAAAAATTTATAAGGTAGTTATATTAGCAAGCACAGATGAGGTACATAAAATTTTACATATTAAGAAGAATGATTTCATTAAGTTCCGAAGTAAGCAGCTTGAGTCAGTTTCTTAGGTTATGGGTAGGGGTTTGGCTTATTTGATGACCTATCAAATCCCTATTGGTCACTTAATGCCGAAATGTAAATTTTTTGAGAGTTTAGTAAATTTCTTCTTTTTTAATATTAAAATCTATTTTATTTTTTTTTTTTTTACTATTAATATCTATTGCTGAAAATTTTATTTTTTTTTACTATAGAACCCAATTGCTGAAATATTTTACTACAAGAATGTGTTTTATACATTAATAGTATGCACTAAATGTATTATTGCCCGGCGTTGCAGCATGTTACAAAAACGAATCAGTAAACTAATAACTCGAGTTTCGAAATATCAAAACTTTCATGTGGATGTAGTTTAGTGTGCCTAACTCGTACAGAAATGTCAACAGTTACACACACACACACACACACACACACACACACACATATATATATATATATATATATATATATATATATATATATATATATATATATATTTCATTTCTGGAAGTGCTATCTGATGATCCGGCGTCCTTTAAAAGGACTCTGGTGAAATAAATTATTATAATTGTACCTTAAAGTGGTCTATTTTTCTTTTAAATATTAACTCTGGATTTACATTGAGCTCTCAGGATTTCCTCCTCCTTGGGATTACCCATACGGATCATCAAGTTCTTTATAACTTATATATATATATATATATATATATATATATATATATATATATATATATATACAACGCTTCTCCGATCATCAATTAAAAATCTCTTCAAGAATAAGCCATCTATCCCCATCTTTCTTCGAACCTACTGCACTTGGCCTTACAGAATCAAAAGCAAACTGAAACGACATCACGTGAGGACTTCATCATGACCAGCAAAACTTAAATGCATAGACCTGTAGGTCCATCCTTCTTCGATCGTCTTTCGAAGCGATAGCAGCGTATTTGAGAAACATAATTTCCTGAAAAATGGTTTTAATAGAAAGAATTAGTAATTTTCACCTGAATATATCAAGGATTGCTCGGCGGATGAATACTGAATAGACTGATATAAGTAAATGGTTAATATCATTATTACCATTACAAAGCTACATCAGATCACAATGGGGCAGTCTCTTTTAGAGAAAGTTTGAATATATATATATATATATATATATATATATATATATATATATATATATATATATATATAATAATACACTAATACACACACACGCACTAATATATATATTTAATATGATTATCAAATCCTTCTAATAATTTCTATCATGTGTATATCATTGCTTGAACCGGCTTCTAATGCTCTAGAGTGAGCGGCTTGGTGATAGTAGTCGTGGCTCCAGGAGGCACAGTCCTATGGTTAGAGAGATATCAGTTGAGTTCCACCATGGAATATGTGATCGAGTGGCGCTATATTAAGTCTGTATTGCTATCTCTTCGTTACCGAGGCCTGTTGGAACAGTTGATGTTTGCTTGACACCCTAACTGTCAGGGTTTCAATTCTCGGTAGTGGATGCGCACTGCTGATGAGTCCCAAATATAGGCCGAAACGGCCGTCCAGTGATTTCTGCATTCTGTTGAGGTTCCAGACTTGATGACTTACTTAAATATGATTATCTAATCCTCCTAATAATTTCTTCTATATATATATATATATATATATGTAAATAAATATATATATATATATATATATATATATATATATATATATATATATATATATATATATATTAATGGCCTTCCCGATGGAATCAGCTAGCTCTAGACTTGGTATTTACGCTGCTGTCACAACCATTTACTCCGGAATAGATAATAAGTCCGATCAGTTTAATAAGGTAAAAATGGCAGCTGATATCCTCAACGACATTCGGTATGTTCCTAATTTGAGCAAAGGATGAATTGTTAATTTTAACACTTCCAAAACTAAGCTATAAATTATCTGTGAGAATCTTCTCTTCCTTCCGTCCGCATGGTTGATTCCGTCCTCCGAAGTACTAGACGGGCAAAAAGTTCTCACTAATTTACAGTCGTACTGGCTATGTCGGATGCGTAAATTCTTCCCTTTCTTGAAATTTGTACTCATGAAAATCTTGTCAGGCTCCATGATTTTACAACAAATTTAACCTGCAAAAGGTTAAATAAAATGTCGATCGTTCTCTTCTGATGTCGTCAATACTCTTCCTGCTCTCACTGCTTAGAAATGATCCTGCTTCTAATTCTTCCACACCCAGTAACCCCTTGGCTCACTGTGTCATTACTGCCTTGTTTAAGGTGAACTTGATTAAAAAAAATTGAAAAAAAAGATGAGAAAAATATCAAACAATTTAAAAACAAAAATAAATGAGCAAATGTAAGCAACGTTTAATATATTTGGAAATATGTGGAGTTTTATTATTGCTTTAAAAGTTTTTGGTAAATTCTGAAGAACTTTTTAATTTAAAAAAAAAATTCCTTTGGTTTCATTTTTATGAGAAACCTGAATACGGCCCAGTGGTAGCATTTAATTCCGAAAAGCCAATCGTAATAAAGACTAATCTCAATATAGAAAAGAGCCAATGATTGCAAAACGCGTCATTGAGCGTATCAACAAAGGCAGGAATCGAAATCAGTAATATTAACGCCAATATTAGCCATCTTCTCGCGTCAGGTAATGTCGACAGCCACCTCTTCGCATATATCTAAGTTTAAGCAAATGCCCGGATGTTAATTTCTTCACAGGACGAAAGGAATGTTGCCGAAGCCATCAAGATTGCAATCGGCTGAATGCTTTTGCGAAGCCAGCAAACAGGATTGATGTTTGAATGCAACAGAATATGCTTACCGAACGTGATTTCTCTGTTACATGACTGTCACAAAAAAACAGGTTAGGCGCTTCTCGGAAATTAATAAAAATAAACAAATAAATGTCTCTTCCTATTTTTTTTTTTTAAATGTGATGGGCGGCGTTTGGTTTACGCTCAAAAACGAAATAATATTGCATTTGCCCAAAGGTTCTTTCTCTCTTTATTATTAGATTCTGTCAGCAGCGTTTAGTTTTAAACTATGGGTTACCCCACTTGGCTTTACCCAAATAAGATTGTTAGGGGGCGCTCTTTAAGTCCATAAAAGACAAGCATATACTCTCTCTCTCTCTCTCTCTCTCTCTCTCTTTCTCTCTCTTTCCTTTTTTCCTATTGCTTTCTCTTTTTCATTTCCTCTCGCTTTCAGATGTAGTCGAACGTAGATAAAGAATTCTTCTCGAGGCACGTTCGCTTCTTTGGTATTCTGTCTCTCTCACACACGAACTCACATATACGTTTCTATCATGCACACTTGTTTTACACACACACACACACACACGCACACAATGAGCACATTCTTATAGCTAGTTCCAAAATCTTTCATTTCATTTCAATTTTGTACACATTCATTTACTTTTGTTAGTATTTGCATATAATTACCGTTTGTTTTAAATTCATTGTTTTGTTTTACTTATTTTTACCGTGACTCAGATAAGTCCGCCAATATTGTTTGCAGGACAATTGTTCTTGGAGTCCATAAATACATACTATACAATATGCACAACCTCAGATCAAAAGTGCCGATTCTCGCTAAAAAGTGGTTACAAAATTTTACCCGAGCGACATGGAACAACAAAACAATGATGTGATTCAAGTATCGTTACCAAAGTGTGTGGACCAAACATTTATTCGCTCTTTATGTTTCAAGTCTCTTCACGATGAAGATCTTTAAGGCTCTGCACAAATCCAAAGAAATGCCTGTAAAGTTGTCGGTCCTGAACTGGCATCTCGATTTCAATCATTTTCTCACTGCCGTAACGTAGCTTCTTTCTATCTTTTCTATTAATATTTTCCCGTCAATTTTTCTAATTGCCTCACCTTCTTGGTAACATCGATTGCATGAATTTAAGCGTACCATTAGATGAGCAAATTTTGAATTGTTAAATAAGCAAGATGTAACCATAGATTCTATTCTAGTAGTAGTTTTTTTCCTCACGTTTCTAAACAGTCCAATATTCCTCTGCTGTCTAGACTCTTTAAAAATATAAAGTGAACGTCGATTCGTTCTTCTTTTTTGCTGAATCATGGTCTTTTTGCCCTTTCTCCTCGCTAATTCTTTTCATTTACATTCGTTCCAGTAAACCGTTACGTCTTAGCTGCATTATCGACTTTATTATTTGATATGATTATATACCGGGTTTAACTGCAAAATTGTCTAAATCGTATAACAACCTAGTTGTCCATGCCAGAACTTTTTTTAATATATACTGTTATGGGACCTTACCCATAATAACATAATGGACTATTACATACGTAATAAATGCTGCGCCTCAAGAGGAAGCAGGCAGTTGAGTTCCGTCTGAAGTCTGAGTTCCGTCTGAAGTCTGGAGTGAAGTCCGTCAAGAGTCTGTCAGTCAGTCAGTCGGTCAGTCGAGTCAGAGGTATTGAACTCACCTTCTTTGGGTCTGTCACTGGATCTAACCAACGCCTTTATCCACTGTGCCATGTGTCCTTGAGGGAAAATTAGCAGGAGATAACTGATAACTGACATCCATCAAACATGGCACGTGGAACTAGAACAGTCTACCCCAGTGATCGAAATAAAGGGTTCAGTTCGACATTCCAACCACCTGAAGAAGGCCGGAGCGTACAACGGCCGAAACGTTGTGACAAATATGGCGACAAAGATGAGGACAATAGTCCGACTAATGTAAATACTGTTTTTTTTTTTTCATCTGTTAGAACATTTTCCAGATATAGGTCCTGGCCTGGCATCTCGACTCCAGTTCCTTTCTTACAGACATGATGTGTCTCCCCTCTGTCTAGTCGACAAATATTTCCTTGTCAACTGCTCTGACGAGCTTTTTTTTACTAGTGTCCCAACTATATGAATTTAAGCGCGCTACTGTGTTGACATCTCAGCTCCACCCTTTTATTGTCGAAACAGTTAAATGTAACAGCCTCTTTCAGTCCAACAGCTTCTTCTGTCGCATTTCCCGACAGCGGAAGTCACTTCCTCTCACTACCCCCCCCTGGTAAGTATAATCTTCAAAAATTTAAATGTAATGTCAATCAAAATCTGATACCTTGATCTTGATCCCCGTCCTTCTCCTTACTCTTTCCTCTTTTCTCGTACTTTCAATCTCTCTAACCCCTTGCCTGCTAGTGGCACTGCTTGGGTTGAAATATTTAAAAAATAAAAAAAAGTAAGATAAATATCTTTATTTACTTGATTTTGATATAGCCAACTCGTAGCTCGTAACTTTGTTTTATCCCTTTTGCTACCGAATTATGTCAGCTTAAAATTAGTGCTTATTCTTTTCTTCTTGCTTTCCTTTAATAACTTATCTAATTCTTGCTGTGGTTTTCGTTCTGCACCTGCCGAGAAGAATGCGTCATCTACATATCATAGCATTATTCGTCGCCAGCAATTAAAAGAATATTGGAATTTATGTAAAACTAGCAGTACCAGCCGTCTTTGACCGAGTCTTTCATTACTGAGAATTTTGCCGCTCATTTGCAGCAGTTCAAGTATAAATTTAGCCCACCGGAAAATCTATATTTGTAACAACAATTGGGTGCAACTGAGAACATCCCCAAATGCCGGGTTACCAATTTGAATGAGGGATGACCCTGAAAAGTGAACTGTATAATAATAAATAATGTTAATGATTTGGAAAAGAATATTTTGTGCCATTATTTGTCAAGTAAAACGTCAACTTTCAAATTGAGTGCCATACCTCGGTTCCAAAATCTACTGTCCTTTTGTCTCGCTAAATGTTGTGGTAGGATCCACCTAATTTGCATAGTGGAGTACCGACCATATAAATATGGTTGGTACCGGGAAGAGTGGGAGGAATCAAGAGATTCAACCAGAGACTCTGACCGACTGCGACTCAGTCAATACATTCTCCAGGAACGGTCTTACCAGGAATATACAAAAGACTATATGTAAATATTGTGTACACTTTCTTGTTTCAATACATTTTGTTCTAAGTACATTTTGTGATGCATTATTATTCCATGAATAGTCTAGTTTCAACACTAAATAAATTGAATAAACGTGATAAGATGTATTCATATTTTACGACTCAGATGGTTTTTGATTTATATTATCTAATATCTTTACGAAATAAAGAAATGCTTTCCCCTAGCAGTTCAATTAGGGATTTGCATCTCGTTTATGTAATACGTATACGTCTTACTGTATTTTTATTTATACCAGGTTTCATAAGAGAGAGCTGGTTCACAATTTCATAGACAAAGAAGTTAGGATGCGAAAGAAGAGGGGACAAGTTTCAATAGAACCAAGACGTAGTATTGGCTTTATCTCATTTAGCTTCAATCAAATTATGTAAGTGATTGATGCCTTTTGTTGGGTTAAATTTATGATTTAGAATGGATATATATTTACACTAGCAAGACAGATGCCCTTCTTTATATAGCTGATTGTTATACGAAATATAAACATTTTTGACGATGACTATTGACATTCAGGTAAAAGTTATATTTTAAAAACTTCTATTATTGAGGATAGTATGCAAATATATTTTCAAAAAGTTTATTTACTACGCTTTGTTTCATTGTGTCACGCACAAATGATGTTATCTAAAAAGTTATACTTATAGTGTTCTAAAAATCGAACTCCTTGTGGAAAGAACAGAGATAAATTGCAACACCATAATGCAATCGCTTCTTGAAAATGGCCAATGATTTCTAGAAGAGCTTGAAAATATGATTTTTTTCGTTTCAAATAAAATTACGGGAAATTGTAGCGGCCTGTATGGCCTGCGTAAGACGTAAGAAATTAATGGCTATGACTGTCAAAAGTACTGGGAAAAAAATGAACAAATCTGATAGCGATGTACAACGTCGTAGTAAATAATTCGTAAAATACACTATCAAAACTAAAAAAAACAGATATTTTCGGTTGAATTTATATATATATATATATATATATATATATATATATATTAAAACAGTTTGAAAAATCCTGCGAATTTTAAAAATTGTCATTTACTAAAGGCATCGTAATTCCAATTATAAAATAAATTTGCTCTGTTTATTGTGAATAAACAGAGAGCTCTCTTTGTGAGTCAGTTTTAACATATTTCAAATTCTATGTTGTGTTAATAGGACTTCCTGGATTATACCAAAGGATTACTACCTATATATATATATATATATATATATATATATATATATATATATATATATATATATATATATATTATATATATATGCACATTTCATCGAATACTACAGACAAGGTGATTTTATTGAGTTCTTTACACAACTTCTCATGCGATCTAAATTTTTTTGTTTCGTTTCAGATGATAAATTATATAAAAAATGTCCGAATATTCTTTTTATGCTAGCGCTTTCGGCAACACATTTAGCCATTTTCAAGGATGAAATATTTTAACTGTTAAATAAGAAATAGTTTGTTGCATGTATGTATTTATATAATGTTTCCATTTTTCAAAACACGGTCAAGATATCTTCACCGAGTTTAAGAAAAAAAAATATTAGATCGCATGAGAAATCGTATAAAAAACTAAATGAAAGCACCTTGTCTGTCCTATTCAATGAAATGTGCATGAAAGAAGGATTGCTTCCTAAATACATCCTACACACACTTATATATATATATATATATATATATATATATATATATATATATATATATATGTGTGTGTGTGTGTTGTGTGTGTGTGAGAGAGAAAGAGATGAGTGCGAGAATGTGGCGTCTCTCAGCTTCAAGCGATCTTTTAATCATTCAAAATTATCGCTTGTGGTGTAAAACCGGCTATCAAGATGCAATGTTGATGCTCATGTCCCAGTTGTCTAAATTTCTGCACGCACTCATCCCATATATATATATATATATATATATATATATATATATATATATATATATATATATATGTGTGTGTGTGTGTTGAAAATGTCAACAACCTAGAAGACCTTTCCACAAATATGTTCATTCGCATTTGATAAATTTAAGTCGGGCCGAGTACTTCAGTACTTACACACAAAGACTCACACACCCATACTTGCGTGAGTATGCGTTCGAGATTACGTGTGTATCTTTGTGTTTGTGCGTGTTTGTGTGTGTCTTGCACTTTAACTCGCCTGTAGATGCAGCCAAACATGGCGTCCAAACCACAAAATACTTTTGGAAAATTTCCCATAGAGTCGAATATGTATTTTCTGGGAATTCAATTATAGCGATAAAAAGAGGAATGGGTAACAGAGAGGAAAATCTCTTTATTCATATGTGAGTGCTTACATCGGATCTATGTGGTGAATGAAAATGTAAGAGGCGGGAAAATGCAGTTTTCTTATTCTCTCTTTTTTTGCCACTGTCCGTCTGATCAGCAAAGGATATGATTGCATTCTGTTGAATTATCTGCATAAGTATTCATGAGATTTTTTTTAAAGAAATTACACCTAATATAAGGCTCGAGAGTCACTCGATTTAGAGGATTGTCTTCGAAATCGTAATGATGAAATGAGGCGTGTTCCATAAATGGAATTGAATGTGGGCGTGAGTAGAGTTTATTAGGAGAGATGTCGATTGACACATGAATTAAAAAAGTGACGATGAAGGTGATCACTGAACATCCTGTCTGTTTCATGAATTGGAAATTTTTGGTAAAAAGCCATATGTTTGGAACTTCCTCCCTGTATAGAGAACACGGCCGAAATGAAGGGTCATTTGATTACGTGAAACTAGCATGACACGTCCATCTTATAATAGTCTGAATTGGAAAAACTAAGAGTGAAACTCATCTGCACATCTGCCATGGAAAAAATGAGCTTAGTATCGCATATGAAGTAGGAAGAATTAAATGCTCCAACTTCCATATTTCCAAATAGTAAAGGCTTAGTAATAAACATTCGAGATTCATGATTTCAACATGTCAAAATCTAACCATGAATACCACTATCTCAACTCGTTATTAGTTGAGTGATTCATTCGTTTTTTAAGGTTTACCAACACTTTTCAGATACACTATTTACATTATTAGGACGATTGTTCTCATCTTTGTTGCCATATTTATCACAACGTTTCGGTCGTTGTACGCTCCGGCCTTCTTCAGGTGGCTGGAATGTCGAGCTGAACCCTTTATTACGTTCGCTGGGGTAGACTGTGTCCTTAAAGACACATGTCACAGGGGATAGAGTCGTTGGTTAGATCCGTGACAGAACTCAAAGAGTTGTGAGTTCAATACCTGGTTAAGGCAGTGGAGAACTTGGAGAGGTGAATTAACAGGAGATAACTGATAACTGACATCCATTAGACTTGGCACGTAGAACAGTCTACCCCAGCGAGCAAAATAAACGGTTCAGTTCGACATTTCAACCACCTGAAGAAGGCCGGAACGTACAGTGGCCGAAACGTTGTGATATATATGGCAACAAAGATGAAGAAAATAGTCCGAACAATGTAAATAGTGTACATAGTACCTCATCTCAAAAATATAGACAGATACATTGCAGGTTATTTAAAGTCAGAACAGTTTTTTAGATAGTAATTGTCAGAAATCTTTTGTGATAACTCTGGTTTACTAATAAAAGTCTTACAAATTAATTCATAGCTGAGGGAAGATGTGGCTGATTCATACCCTTCGCAATGGTATATACGCGTACGTGAATATAACGAAACTAACGGGAACATGGACGTGGTTCTTACCAATTAACAATTCCAAGCCATTATCCATTAAACCAACCCCACATCCAAGCACTCGCTATTCTCAAGCCGTCACCCACCTAGGGGACGACAATAATGAAAATAATGAACAATAATGAAGATGACAATAATGAAAAGGATAACAAGCATGACGATCATCATAGTTTAGACAGTGATTACGATAAGCGGGACAAAGAGGAGGAAACTTGTTGTAGAGTGGTTTCACAGTGGAGGCTTGTATTTGTACTAAGTCGGTCCTAAGATAGGTTCGACGTACAAAACGTTAGGAACTTGATATAATAGGTATAACGCAGAGTAATCTAGTTGTGGTCACTGATAGTTTAGTATTCGACTAACGGTCGTCCGGCATCGACTGAATGACCGACCCATTCAGCGATTCCTCGTTACTCTTACTACTCCTATTTATTATAGGTGGGAGAGTCTATCAACTATAGAATAGGTGTGTTCCACTATAACAAATCTGATACTCGTGATGCAAAAAATGTAGGCCCTAAGTTTCATTTTCTTTTCTTTCATTGCCTCCATTGACTTGGAGCATGCTTCATATTACCATAACAACTAAATGTTCTAATTTTTCTGTGTACTTTTTAATTTCTCTTGTGGTGATACTGTGGCAAAGTAGATTCCACATATGACCCTTGCTTAAATTCGTTGATCGTACGGGAACCTGAATTTCAACGTGATGTGCCGTAGCCCCATTTTGTTAGTAATTTGTGCTATGTTTTATGCATAGCGCTGAGATGTATATTTCATTAGTAATCATATTTCGTCAGGGAGGCACGGCGGAGTAATGGATATCGTCTGGGATTGAGAAATCGGAGAGCCGATTTCGAATTCCAGTCGTATTCATTATGTTCATTTACGGACTAATACCCTATGGTATATATGGGTAAATAGCAGGGTTTTATAGCATTTACCACAGAAAGAAATGGCAACCAGCTGCTGTAAAAATCTGCCTCGTCAGAAATGTATCGAAAGATACATGATCACTTAAGTGTGTATCACGCATGGCACATAAATTACTGAGTCAGCTTTTAGTCTTACACTTAGAATCCTTTAACATCCAGTGAGGATCAAATTCAATAAGATAATAATGCAAAACAAAGAAAAATATCTTCTGGCCAACAAACACAAGGCGAGACGAAACTGAATATTCTAAAGAAAAAGAAATCTTATTTGTCTTTTAGCGACATGCATAAAGAGTTCTTTATTATGGATTACGGCAACTTAGACAAAGAAGCAGTGCGACAGTCGGCAATTTTCTTACTTGAATTATGTATGAGGCCAGACCAGACATTTATCTAGCAAAGGAAATCCACCAGTAATTTTCACAGAAAACAAGGTCCGTCTCCAAATTGAAAAAGAAAAAATGGCATTCATAGAACTCAGATGAATGTGCTTCCACTGATTTCGTCTTCAGCCGACCATCAAACGAGCAGATTCTTCGGTGTTTTTTAACGTGCAACGCACATTGTCTGCCAACTGTTGCAACGAATTCAGCATACGGTTGTGTTTATTTCATCTTCATCGAAGCAAAACCGGGATCGTTGTTTTATGAGGGAATGGGTAATTTACGTAAAAGCAAGGTAATGTGGTAGAAAAAACAGGATGTAGACTTTGTAGATAAAATAACGGTGATATTATGTTATATAAATAACTAATTTTATCAAAATAAGATGTAAACATTTACATCAATATATATATATATATATATATATATATATATATATATATAGTCTTGAGGTGTTCTAGATTTATGGGATAAAGTGCTCAATATCGGAGACAGAGCGTGTGTAAATATAAAAGTGAGCATTGAAGTCAACTGTAAGTTTTGACTTCAACGTTCACTTTTATATATATATATATATATATATATATATATATATATATATATATATATATATATATATATATATATATATATATATATATATATATATATATATATATATATATATAGCCTTAATGTGTGCTATATTTATGGGATAAAGTGCTCAATATCGGAGATAGAGCGTGTGTAAATATAACAGTGAACATTGAAGTCAACTGTAAGTTTTGACTTCAATGTTCACTTATATATATATATATATATATATATATATATATAATATATATATATATATATATATATAATAAGTGTGTGTCATCCAAAGACAGACTGTTTCGCTGTATCATCAGTTCATCAGTGAGACTATAGACCCGATTGTCTCAAGCCAAGATCGAAGCCCAACCGATTTGGCATGAGTCGGAAATTTTTACCCTGAGCTATCCGCTCCCAGCAGAGAGGAAGCAGAAATTTTCCGTATTTGTTTTTAGAATAAACACGCCAGTGAGTCAGAGTGTTCAATTCCTAGAAGAGCATTTTTGCATCAACATCTTAAAATAAAAATTTGTAAATAGTGACTATTTACAAATTTTTAATTATAAGAGATTATTATTAGAAAAACATTTTAAATCACTACACAAAAGCTTTCATGTTTCAATATTATGATTGTACTTCCTCAGGAGATGGTTGGTATAAAAATATAATAATAATAATATTTTGCTGTAATTTGTATTGAGCACATTTTTAAAAGTAAATGCTCCAACTGTCTACTCGGTCATATTTGTTCTAGCGAGACCAGCTTGCTCTCCATTATACCACGTCGAAAGGGCCAATAATGATTATCTAAGCGTAGATCAGATGTTGCACAAGGCCGAAATTATAGGGGCCTCCAGTGAGGATCGAACTCACATTTCTGTTGTAATTGATCTAGCAAGACAAGCTTGGTAACCATTGCTAACACAAGGAAATGGCCGCAGGGTCAGTAGTAATGGGTATGATTCATATTGGACTTAATGTGGATATAATTACAATATATATATATATATATATATATATATATATATATATATATATATATATATATATATATATATATGTGTGTGTGTGTGTGTGTGTGTGTGTTGATGGCTATATATGTTATTCTTTTGTCAATTTTGTATACATTTACTTTCAATGAACGAGTGTCCTATCGCTTGAGGAATGCATCTGCGCCGCTCTGTTTAAACTTCAAGCAATTCGGAGGAGACTTATGTAATAAAATACATTATTTAGATATTTAATTTCATCTTTTTGTTTCTCTTCTCCTTTCGTTTCATCGGACGCTTTTCTGCTTCTATAATTTATTCGTCCTTTTTGCCCATCTTCCGTTTCTGTTTCTTTTCCTATCATTTTGTTTTGCTAAGCCACTTTCAAACATCTATTACTTTTCTTTTATTGATATCCATCTCTATACATTTTCTTATATATTTATAAACTGCCCTGGGCTTCGTTACCAATCTTTCTTCCTCTTCTCTTTTCTTTAACGTTTTCTTAAGTTTGCTCATCATCTTCCTATTGTCTCCAGATATCTGTTAACTCCCTCTCTAATTCCTTTTCTAAAGCTCTGTCTATTTATCTGTCTACCCGCAGGCTTATCTGTCACAAAATCTATCGCTAATGCGAAATCCAAACGCTAACATCCGAAGACAGTATTGCTATGCATGCGCGCGCAATTTCGCGCCATTTCGCATGTCTATAATTACGCATGCGCTCAGCAGTAGGCAACATTTCAAACAGGCGCCATTTTGTCTGCCGTTTCCGTTTGATGATTGTTTGTTCAATGGCAATCCTTATGCAAATATATTACTAGGAAATTATAAAAGTGGATAGGGAAAAATATTAGGCCATAAATATACCCACCATCAAAATTTATTGTTTTATTTATCGTTTTTTTTCTCATCTTGAGAATTACGGACCCCTTTATAAATCTTCGTTTTCATATTTCTTCCATTATTTTTTCTAGATTCTTTTCTCTATTATTGTTTATCTTATTCCTGTTTATATGCTTTTTTGTATATTTTAATTTATTAGTACTTTTGCCCGCAAGTTTACTAAAATCTAGACACGATCTTGTTAGACTATTGGTTCTGTGATTTAAAAAAATAACTGATATGTCCTTCATTGAATATCTACAAAAAGTCCAAGCTGTTTGGCAATGCATACCTCTTCTTGAATTAAAGTGTGTGTGTTTGAGAGAGAGAGGGGCAAGCTGACGTGATACTGGTAACAAAAAAGCAACATTGATTTGAATGCAATCTATTTCTAATAAAAAAATCTCGAAGCATATTAAATCATTTTAGGATGGAGAAGCATGCGAGAGAGGGGGAGTCATATATTTCTCCCTACCATCCCATAATAGTTAAGAAAATATAGATTAATTATTATTCGAACTAATTTTATCAATGTTTCACGCAGATAGTAGTTACACCATAGTCTAACTTGTTCGATATACTTAACTAAATATCTAATGTTTAAATGAAATAAAAACAGTTCACATCGACCTATATCCTTCCGTAAATTGTATTACCGTTCGAATAGATGGAGACAGAGATATTTAAATTGTATTTTAGTAAATTTAAATCAAACATAATTATAAGCGAATCTTTTACAAATATCCTATGTTGACCTAGATAATTGAATTACAAATTTATGGATGACGTGGAAGAATCATTCGGTAATGTGGTAAAAACAAATAGGTTCAAATGCCCTTGTAAAAGCTAATATAGCACTAGGCATATGAAAGACGTTCGCACTTGCTTCCATGATCTTTGTCTACTAATATCGCGTGGCTTTTTGGCATGTTGGTGTATATTATATAAACATTTACTATGGCAATGAAATAAATCTCGCAATGCGGCGTGGTCTACCCACAGCTACGGGTTGACGAGACTCTTGTTTGCGACTATGGGTCAACAATTATCGGACTTAGTATGTTTCAGCGGTCTTCTGATTAGAAAGCAATCTCTAGCCGTAGTCAGGACCGGCCGGCCGGCCGAGTCGACCTACGTGTCCGAAGAGTTAGGCGAGTTGATGAAGACTGCACGACATGTTTGCGAATCTGAGCAAAATAATTACCTGAATACCTTATTCGAAAACAAACTCAAGTCACTGCACTCGAACACAACAGCATCAAAGTGCTGAACACTCTTCATTCGATTTATTTGGAATATATATATATATATGTTAAGAAATGGACAAAGTCCGACAATTTATTTTATCAAAGACATTTTTATGTTTAACGTTCTTTTTTATAGATACAAGTATTTAAGTAAATGCTCTTTTTATAATAAACAGTATTAAATAACATTTACCGGCCTGAATGTCCGAGAAAATTTCATAGAAAATATTCGTCTTTTGACAGCATTCGTACCTGCATCCTATACGGAAGTGTCATTTACGCTGATGTGCCTTACCAATCGGCCACAAAGGAGCGTTCGGTAGGCAAAGCCGAATTTACTGCTTATAAACTTCAATCTTCCATGAATCTCGTACATTCATAACTGCTCTGGCGTATCAAATGTAAAAAAATGGCGTCATATATTAAGAAATGGACAAAGTCCGACAATTTATTTTATTAAAGACATTTAATATTATAAAAAAGAACGTTAAACATAAAATGTCTTTAATAATATATATATATATATATATATATATATATATATATATATATATATATATATATATATATAATAAAAAGTAGGAGGATTTGATAAACACATAAATAAATTCATTGAGTCTGATATAAACCTCAACAGGAAAATAGAGGAAGCACTGAACGGCCGTTTCGTCCTATAATTGGGACTCATCAGCAATATGTGAGTGAGCGGCGCTATGTTGAGTCTGATATGAATCTCTTCGGTGTCGAGACCCGTTGGTACAGTTGGTATGTTGTCTGCTTGACAACCCAACTGTCAGGGTTTCGATACCTGGTGGTGGATGCGCACTGCTGATGAGTCCCAATTATAGGACGAAACGGCCGTCCAGTGCTTCCTCTATTTTCCTGTTGAGGTTTATATCAGACTCAATGAATTTATTTATATGTTTATCAAATCCTCCTACTTATTATATGTGTTTATCGTTGCTTGATCCGGCTTCTAATGCTCCATGCTCTAATGCGCGGCTTGGTGAGAGTAGTCGTGGCTCCCGGGGGCACAGTCTTATGGTTATATAGCGAACTCAGGAGAGTTCCGCCACGGAATATGTGAGTGAGCGGCACTATGTTGAGTCTGATATGAATCTCTTCGGTGTCGAGGCCCGGTTGGTACAGTTGGTATGTTGTCTGCTTGACAACCCAACTGTCAGGTTTCGATACCTGGTGGTGGATGCGCACTGCTGATGAGTCCCAATTATAGGACGAAACGGCCGTTCAGTGCTTCCTCTATTTTCCTGTTGAGGTTTATATCAGACTCAATTTAGAATTTATATATATATATATATATATATATATGCAGCATGCGGAGGAACTAACTAGTAAGTGGAGTGATGAGTCGGCTGGCAGGTCTGTAACGTCCTCCGGCGGTAACAAGCGTATTGGAAGCGGTAACGACGGCAACAATCCTGCTGGTGAGTCCCTTTTCATATATTTTTTTTTAAATTACAAAATAAAATTCAATAAATATCTGTACTATTATATTTTAATCATGTTTGATAACATAATTGATTTAGTTTAAATTTATTTGAAATTCTAAAAATAGGCTAAATTTGTTACACGACTTGTGTATTTTGCCTACAGGTGTAGAATTATCTCGTTTGATTCGGACGACGTCTCTAGTTCAATATTCCGGCACCATTCGGTTGTTCGCTGACGATCTCTTTCCGCGTTCGTATAGTTCAAGAGAGGGGATAACGCTCATTCACGGTTTTTTTTTCCACTTTCTGTTTTAGCATTTATTTGCGCAAGCTCGTTTCGTAGGCTAAACGGTGTTTCCATTTACCCATCTTACATTCAGCGTGTCTTGTGAGTATCAAATTTTCCAATTACTCTTTCTTCATTATGTGCATCTGGAACTCCAAATGATTCCAATCCGCTTATATAATGAAGTCATCTCTCTAGCAGACCATTTTCTCATTGCTTACAATTATCAAATGAAGTCTAGTTTGCTGGGATGATTAGTGCTGACTTCAAAGTTTAAAAATGATTGACTGTTTAGAATTCCGGTATGAATTCTACATGTTACTGAAGACATTTCTTCTTCTTCTGTGTGCAGTATCTCTTCCGACCATTGGCGGTCATAGCCTTCCAAAAATGTCCTGTCTTATGTAATTCTTAGTAAACCTTGTCTTTTTGTCATCACTCCTCAGTCCAGTTCTGTCGTCCATTTACAAGAGTTAGTTAGGTAGGTTATGCACGTGATTACAAACCCAATTTTCTCAGGATGTGCCCCACAATTTGAGTTCTCTCTTTTTGATGTTAAGTATATCTTTTTTTTTCCGTTTTCTCTAAGACTTCATTCCATGCTCATATGTTTAGTCCATGGTATTCTTAACATCCTTTTATAGAAACACATTTATGTTGCGTCAAATCTCATCAACATCTATAAAGACATTTTCCAGCATTCGATGCTTTTTTTTTCTGCTTCTTAATAATATGCTTAACTTTTGGAAGCCATCTTTTGCTAACCGTGTACACCATCGGATTTCGGTGTCGTACTTTCCATGCTCTCTTAAAAAATTCCGAGATATTTAAATTGCTTTATTTGTTTCATTTTGGTATCTCCGATGTATAATTCGCATACTTTGCAGTTCATTTTGCTGACAACCATGCATTTTGTCTTCTTGCAATTGATGTTTTGTCCTTTCTTCTCGCTTTTTTCACTATATTTTTTTCCATGTCCTATCAGTTTGCTGAATTGAGATGAGATTATCGGTATTTACTCCACAATGATGGAATATTGTGTTTTCCGCAGGATTATGTCTATTTGGTTGATGGAATTATTATTATAATCATTATGAACCATTAAAAATGAAAGTTAATTTTGTATGTATATTGTATTTAGAAATGTTGAAACTTGGATAAGCATGGAATAATAATAATACAACACAAAATGTACGTAAACAAAATGTATTGAAACAAGAAAAAGGTACACAATATTTACAGTTAGTTTTGGTATATTCTTCGGAAGACTGTTCCTGTAGAATGGGTTGACTTAATCGCAGTCGGGCAGAGTCTCTGGATTGGATCTCTTGTTACTTCCTTCGTCTTCCCGGTACCAACCCATATTTATATGGTCGGTACTCCACTATGTAAATTAGGTAGATCGTACCACAACAATAAATTATCAATTTTTTATGCTCAACATTTACTTGTTATTTTTTTTTTATTTTACTATTATTTGTCATGCACAATGTTCTAGGCACACTCGAGGTAAAAGTCTTCTGAAGGACCTTATTGCTTAATTGTTAAAGGTAAGAATTAAGAGGGGTATTTTATGAGGATAGGCTGGATAGATAGCGCTTAAAGTTGTAGTGGTCTGGAGAATATCTTCTTGGGAGGTGGTTCAACAAAATCGTGGTTCGTAAGAAGAAGCTGTTAAAGTGGAACTTACTTCTCACTGATAGAATACAAAAGGTGGTTCGTCTCAGTGTACACGTTGTGGTGGGTCTTAGCTGTGAGATTTAGGGTTGATGCAACTAATTTTATATTCAATGCTTCATGAATATTAGCCTAAGGGAAGCTGGAGACCATACCAAGTTTAAAGCATCGTTACGCATAATCTGAGCAATATAAGACACGCAGAGGGAGCTGTTGATGGCAGAGAAAGAAAACTACAGGCCATACTAAATAAGATACAAAATGAAAGCGAGGAGAAAGGACTAAACATCTTCTAGAAGAAAATAAAATACAGGGTGCGATGGGTAAATTTTCGTCTAAATTACACAAAAATAAAAATAACACTGACATCACATATTTACAGATATATTGAGCAAAAAAATATATATATAATTATTTTTTATAAAAAAAAATATAACATAAATATGTTATAAAATCACTACAAATATAGCCATTTTGTTTCAACATCCTCGGTGTCTTATCAAGTGATGATGTTGAATGTAAAATAAATGGTTTTGAAAGTTTCAAATTAATTAACGATCCTTCGCTAGGGGAAAACGTTGTTACAAAAGCTAGAATGACCAATCAAAACCCGAGTATAGTAAGATTCAAAATCTTGACAACGAAATAATGCTATAATAGCTATTCAGATCTTTAAAATATGGGTAATATTAAACAAGAATTTATTCTAACCAATAATTATTAAATTATATGATAAAATTTGATATTAAAATTAAAAACTGCCAATTTTAAAATCCAAATTTAATTACTATTAAGTTTAAAAACTATAAAATTACTGAGGAAAAAAGGAAAAATACATGTTATTCAATTTATTTCTTCGTTGAAAGTACGACTTGTATATATATATATATATATATATATATATATATATATATGTCTTACCAAATGTGACCAACCTCAAGCTGTGGGGTACACTGACGCCGATGTATTAGGAGGCACGTTAAGTCACATAACAAAGTGCTGATTGTTTCATGGAATAATGTGAAGCAGCCAATAAACAGCCTGTTAATACCAAAGAACCTTAGATCCGTTTTCACGGATGATGAATGCTCTGTGATTGGAGGGTGAGTTGATCTTAGAATACCTCTGCAATTCCCGGTACACATAATTCAGAAAGAGGCACATGCTGTTATTTTAGCGTGGTCTGATTCAAAGAAGTGTGTACTCATAGTAGCCTTTCCAAGAGAGGAGACCAGGTAAGAGGCATTTGAGTGAAAGAAAAACCGCTACAAATTGCTGCGACCCGACTGCTTGGAAAAGGGTTGGGTATGTCATGTGTTACCGAGTGAGGTTTGGTGCCGCGGATTCCTTGGACGGTAAATCGTTTCCTTCTTTTTGAAGGCAGGCATCAATGGCCTGAGCCTGAAGCGGGCTTCCAGGCTACAGTGCAACAGGCATTAAGTTGGTCTTAACCAAGATCCAGAACAAACAAAGCTAATTAAAACCATGTTCACAACATTTCCGACGTGAAAGACATTTGTTTACCGTCCATACTAAGTCATTGATAACAGTTGTTTGTGTTTTGTTTAATGATCAAAAGAAATCGATTTTACCACAACGTTGAAAATCAGGCTTGAAGTTGAAGAAAAACGTTATGGGATGGTTAGTTATTAAATATGTTTAATATTTTTCTGTCAGTATTAAATGCTATTTTATCTATGTTGAGTTTTTGGTTTTTGATGAGTATCGCTTCCAGAATTTGTAGTCGTTTTTTGAAGTTGCTTTTATAGAGGATTTTGGTGTTGTTAATTAAGATTTTTTCTCATGTAGAATGATTTGAATAACTTAGTGATGGTGCTGTGTATTGTTACAAGATGTTTTTTATGGCGCTAGTGTCATTGAGGTGGTATGTGAGCCTACATGAGAAAGCTTTTGATATGTGCTAGGGTTATTATGTGAGAGGCATGCTCGAAATGGAAAATCTAACCTATACACTACATTGGTTTTGTTTAGGAACAGTTTGGAGGGAATGATATTATTTCGGACTATCATGTTATCGGCTTTAAATTTAGTGTAGTACATTATTAATTTTATTTATGTTGTTGGACAGGTTTAGTGTATTTTTGGATGGTCATTCGAGAATTATTTTTTCCCAAGACGTAAGGCACGAACTGGTGAACAAAACACTTATGACTTGGAAAAACCATGAAACTATACGTTGTAGTACAAACGTAGGCATGTGTATATTTATTAATATATAATTCTTATCTCTGTCTAACTACATTAAGCAGTTTTGCTTACAACTTATATTAAATTAAGTAAATATTTATTGGCTTATCTGTGTATGCACGCTAACGCACGCATATACACTTGCTAATATCTAATTATTTGATTTATATTTACACTTATATATATATATATATATATATATAATTATGAGTAAACGAGTAACTAAATGAGTAAAAACAGCATAATTGTATAATGGGATAGATGAATTTTTTTCTTCATATTTATATATATATATGTCATATATATATTTCGATATAACTGGTAAATTCTTTTATAATTACAGAACTTTTTACCCAACCGACGTGTAAAACGGCTGAAACGTTATGAAAAAAAATAAAAACAACAACAGCGAACATAGATCAAATAACCCAATAAATGATCTCAGAATGTATTGCGTAATTTCTGTCGAGGATACATTTAATAAAACAAATACTTTAGCGCTATTAAATGACAGTGGATGCATTGAACACACTTCAAACAAGAAAACATATTAATTAATATACATTTACGTGCGTTTCTTAAACAACATATTTCATTGCCTCTGAAAACTAGGTAATACGAATACAAATAGAATGAACAATGATGTACGTGCAAGTGTGGAAATGGCCTTTTTCGTAAGTATGCCATTGTTATAACAGTTTCTAGATTTACATTTTCAGAAAACGTCTTTCTTGATTTTCCAGAAATAATAGATAAGATTTTGTTTCTATCTTATTTTGGACACTCCAACGTGAAATGGTTAGCAAGCCTGTCTCGAAAATTTCATTACACATTAGAGTTCGATACACACTGAATGTTATATTTTCGGTTTTGTGCCACATTTAATCTATACTTAGAAAATCATTTTGGTACTTCAACGTGATTTAACGTTTAGTAAGCCTGTCTCGGTAGGTCATTTACTACTGTGTAGTGAGTTCGATCTAAGTTGTGTGCTCCATACATTCGGTTTTGTACATCTAAGCTAGCCTTAGTGTATTGTTATTAAGTAAGATTGTGGGTATTCCAGTAAACGTTGGTTATTTGTATGCTGTTTACGGCCTCTGGAGCGACATATGATTCGCTGGGACATTAAATGTCCTTCAGAAGGAAACATTTTTAAAAATATCTTATCAACAAGGCATCCTGTTACATTTTCTTTTTATGTGCCATCTCCTTTCCGGACGTAGGCGATCATGACTCTCCACCTCTTCCTCTATCTCTTGAAGCTCTCAGCAAGTTCCTTCCTTCTGCTTCCTCCCCCAGACAGCCTGTCATCCACCTGCTTAAGTCCGCCAGGTATGTCACGTGTTGTTTTCCCTTGTCTCTCTTTCCTTCTATTCGACACGTGAGTATCAGATTCTCCAGGCATTCCTTCCTTATTATGTATCCCAGAAACTCCAGCTACCTCTTCCTGATATTAATTATAAACCTCCCCCTTGTTTGTAACCTTAAATTAAAAACAAAAACAAGGAAGTTTTGCGCTCTTTTTTTATATGTTGCTTATGGAAACGCCATCTAGTGGTCGTTAATAGAAGTTATTTAAGAAGCAAGTTAGATAATCCTAGACAAATTTTTACAAACATTTTTTGGCAAACAACTGCTGGTAACAATCTTCAACATTTCATCCGAAAATATCTCCCAAGACATGTGCTTTCCAGAAAAGGTACTTGAAACTTTTGGATATAAATGCTGAATGCTGAATTGAGAAAGGTATGATTAGACTATCCAAAGGGCGAATAGTGTGGTGTAATGGTTAGCAAGTTTCTCTAACTAGGACAATTACGACTGAGTACTGAGTTAGATCTTCCCTGGGTACCCCATACTTTCGGCTTTGTGCCACATCTAAGCTACGCTTCGAAAATCATCTTACAATAATAAATAAATAATTTAAATAATTTGGCTATTGTTTCGCTGGTGAAGTAAGTGAATGTAGTTTCGATTACAGTCGGAAGCACAATCTTACTGAATATCATTTGGCTGTTATTAATGTTGTTGTTTAAGATACGAAAATAAAACGGGGATAACAACTCCAATACGCGTAGCCACCAAAGGATTACGCTTATAGCAATAAGATATTTACTTTTATTCATATGATCAAAATATTTTCATTAAATAAAGGGTGAGTCAAAAATATTGCCTGATATCTGTTTTTACAGCTGTCACACGATTGGTTGGATTCCATTTGTATTACGGCATATTAGGCGGTAGATATTAATTAAAATACATGTTTCTCTAAGTAGAGGATTCATACTTTCCCAAAGGTACTAGCACGTAAGTCAACGTAATGGATTCGATTGGAATTAAGGAATCGGAGAGCAGAGTTTGTCCAGGTTCTTACCTTGCATCTTTCTTGTCACTTTGAATATTATATCAGCTCGCACTGGGGAATCGGAGAGCCGAGTTCGAATTCCAATCGAATCCATTACGTTCACTAAAGTGCTAATACCTTTGAGAAAGGTATGAATACTCTTCTTCTTCCCCATCTAGATAGACCGTATTCCGTAGCTTTGGATGTCAACTGGTCTACTGCAGAAAAAAAATGTCAACCTACTGCAGGAAAAAATCTGCCTCGTCAGTCAAGTATCGAAAGATACATGATCGCCAAAGCGTGTATCACGCATGGCACATCACTGACTGATCATGGTAATAAATGTGATAAAGCAAAAACATAAGCATAGAGAACATTAATAAAATCGTCTAAACTGCGTGGCTCGGACATGTATGAAAGAAAAATGAAATTCAAAGTAAGATATTTCAGCGTTTCAATATATTCAATATTTACTCTCTGCGGAAAATTATAACTTGACGCTTTTTAGATATTCCTCCACCTCCTATACATGCACAATCAAGAAAAGCATTAATTTGACCGTTGGAGACCCAGGATATAGAGCAGGGGTCACTAAACTGTGAACACCGGGCGGATTCGACCCGCGATATCAGTTCATCTGGGACGACCCAGCACTGTGTTATAAATGAGCTAAAATATAATTATTTATATGGAATTAACAGTAGATCGTAATTAAACAAATTATGTTGAAAAAATAAAATAAATGTATAAATAAAGTGCCCAAATTTAGCCAAATTTTTTTTTCATCTGACAGTAATATAAGTTTTTAGGAAAATCAGTAAAATAAAAGTTCGGCTATTTTTGATATTCGAGCACTATTTGTGTAAATAGCTGCGATGAATTTTCTAATAAAAGCGATTACGAGCCTTCTGCAGCGATTATGTTTTAACGTGCATTGACGTGTTTGAAGAGTGCTGTATATGAAAAGGACTGGATTCAATGAATTATGTCATATGCAGAGTGCATGGAAAGCGTTACGCGGAATTGTTACCACTCTGCCATTGTTTATCCTAACAATATATATATATATATATATATATATATATACCTACGTATAATGTACGACTCGACTTTCGTTGGTTACCCAAGCAATCGGGCACGAGATATAGCTGCCCGATAACTTGGGTAATCAAAGAAATTTGAGTGGCATATAAACATAGGTATATGTGTACTTATTAATGTATATTTCTCAGTTCTGTCTAATCACAATGAGGACTATTATGTCTATAGGTCTTAGTTGAATTTGTTAATTATTTATTTGTTTATCAGCGTATGCACGCCAGAACACGCGTATATGGCTGATAATATCTAGTATTTGCCTCATTTAATATATATGCCTCATTTACTGATATATATATATATATATATATATATATATATATATATATATATATATCCTAATATACAGCCAGTTAGATCAGGGCTACAGGAATGTAGGACGCCCATGGCTAAGATACAAAGACAAGCTGAAAAGCAACTTGTCAGCAGTCAATATACCACATAACACCCTTGAGCGCTTAGCTTTCGAGCGAGTAAAATGGAGATAAACGTGTTTTAGTGGACTCAGCAATTTACAATCTGCTAGTTTGAATCATCTTCAAGAAGCGAGAGCAAGATCTAAAAGCTCAGCCAATCTAACAGTGATCTAATTTCACAATCCTCACACTTGCTTCATATGTGGCCTCCTTTGTAAATCACTAGCGAGTCTTAAATGGCACTTAAGATTATCACACAAACTTTCATAACTGAATCAATAAGCTGTCAGATCCTCATACGTCGAAACCTACGGGAAAGTCCATTATAATATATATATATATATATATATATATATATATATATGTTTATTTTATTCTATACATGCATTGAATATATGCGGTTTCGAGCTTCTGCTTTGTATTTAGAAATTCTTGACAAAATTCAAAGAAACTGCAATTAGTCTTGAGCTGTCATCTCGGCTTCAGTTATTTTCCCCCCGCCACATATCTCCTCCTTTGCCGATATGTTTTTAATCGACTTTACCCAAAGCACAACAGTAAATCCACCGATTACAGGAATCTGGACGAGTTAGAAACAAGAGCATTGCTAAGGGCCGAGTGCAAAGGAAGAGTAATCTATGCGCTCTTCAGACGAGTCAAAAATGGGGTTTGAGCAGAAGATGTTAATACCTTAAATTGTCTGAAAAAGGAAGAATAGAAAACATATACTTATTTAATACACTTTTGCAAATCTGCCATTAATCGCGTAAGCCAAAGATTTTAGAAGCAATACGGTGACTCATTGTCTCAGTAAACGGTGACTTAGATCCTTCAAGGACTCGTTCGCATTACGAATAGCAAAAAATATGCGTCTGTTGTGACGGAAATTGTCGCGCTGCTATAGCAGGAAATAGTGGTTCATGTAGTCTATAGCTGCATAGCGTGCTAACGTGAACAATGGAATGGATTCAGGTTTATAAATATTTTCATGGTAATTGTTCTGACGAAGTCAACTCTATGGTATCTAAACTTTATGGATTTAACTGTAGTACTAGATTGGTGACAAGGTCTAATCATTTTTTTTATTTGAAATGGCTAGATGTAGCCGCAAGTTCTATGTTAACCGTTTCTTCTCTCGCACTTCTCGTCTGTGGAAAATTATTCTGGTTTCTGGTTTTCCAGCCAGATCTAAACTTCAAAACTTTAAATGCAATATCATTCGCCATATTCTGTCTTATTTCCTCTTCTTATTTTTTTCTCACTCTTTAATATTTCTCTCATATTCCCTTACTCAAAGCAACGCCCTTGTGTCTTGGTGGGTTCATTTCCTTGCTTGTAATGACACGGTTATGAAAACAAGTGTTAAACTATTTTATAATACGTTTATTTATTTTAGATACAAATTAATATAAAATTCGTCTAGGTATAAGAACTGAAATAATATCCCCTGTTAATCTATCTGTAGTAAGAATTGCTTTTTTTGTTAATGAGTTTTGATCAATGGCTTTAAATTTACTTGATTCTCCAAGCTAAAATAAATATCATTGAAAATGATTGTTAGTTGATATCGACCTTTATCAAAGAGATATTCTTTAGCTGTCATGTTGGAATTTCTATGAGAAATTTTTGTATGAATTCCTGGTATTCTATCATTATATTCTGTTTCCAAAAAGAATAATAACAATCTCCTGGAACTTACAATAGGCATTATGGCAATGATTATTTTAACTTATTACCTTTTCAATCGTTTATTAGCAAATTTTGCACGGCAGTGATGATCAGATCCCTCTGTGTACACCACACCCCACTGTTGTAAAGCAAATAATCAAAAGACGACAAAAGAGAAGAAAGCAAGGACAGAAAAGAAGACAAAAATAGCAGAAAATGGGAATTGCCTTCCAGGTAATGGTTAGCGAGTTAGTCTTGTTTACAATTACAAATAAGTAATGAATTCGATTCTAAAAAACAACACAAGACAGGCCTTTGTGCTAAACGTACGTTAAGCTTCTTGTATATGCTATGTATTCTTAGGACGTGGGATATCGTCGCTCTCTACAGCTTTCTATCCATTGTCGCCTTTAGCAGGCCAAATCACCTTTACGAATGCAAGAAATAAATAAAAAAATGTTTTATCACAGCGCCTTGCCAGTCGTCTTCAATTAAACTCGTATGAAAGAAGGATTGCTGCCTAAATACATATATATATATATATATATATATATATATATATATATATATATATATAGATGGATAGATAGAGAGATAGATTGATATAGATATAGATAGATGTGTGTGTGTGTTTAGATTTTTAAGCTGTAAATATAAAAGTGAAAATTGAAGTCAACACTGAGAGGCGCCAGACTGTTTCATGCTAAACACAATCATCATGTGGCCTGATGATTGCGTCTTGCATGAAACAGTACGTCGCCGCTGTTTTGACACTAATGTTCATATATATATATATATATATATATATATATATATATATGAATAATTGGGTTGTGTTTGGATCGGTAAGTAATATAAAAAAGAAATCAATTTCTTCAATATTCTCCCATAATTTTTGGGATCTTATATAGATCTTGATTAGAGAAATGGCATAGAAATATTGGTTATTGCATTGCCAACACCTGTAGATAGGTTTATTTTCGTATTTTCGTTGTTTTTTTCGCTTTTTTTTTTCAGCGTCGCGTTTATTATATTCCTTTTAATTTACTATTCTTTTTTTTTTTTTTTGAAACACGTTTATCTATTTGCCTTGAAAGAAACCAGCAAAAGCCATTTTATTACTCTTCATTTTTTTTATATACATACTTTGTTTATTTTCGCGTAATTTTGGTGAAGTTTTCTTGTCAAGTATTTCTATTTTGAATGCCTATTTTTTTAAACTTTGATTTTAGTTATTTATTCTTCACTTCCGCTTCCGGCTAAAAGGAACTCAGAAAGATGAATTTCGTTTAATCTTTTATGCACGGAGCGCAACCACAAACGCACGCTAATATGTTTAGGATTGCCTACAATGGAGATAATGAAACGGCAAAAATATAAGCATCCATACGGCAAAAATAAGGCATATTTGAACACTTTATCTTTTAGTACACACACATACATGCAAATATATATACGCTCACACACACACATATATATATATATATATATATATATATATATATATATATATATATATATATATATATATATATATATATGCATTTTTGTGTGTTTCAATATGTGTGTGATTATATAGTTACTTTGAAAGCTTAACGCAAAGATGAAAGGGCAAGGAACCACTAAACATCAATCTCATTAGAGTCGAATTTTAACAAATTTGATTTTCTCTGGGAACCCCATATTGGGTGCATTGGATTTGTGACCTTGTTTAGTGCAAAGCCGAACAGCTACACACACACACACAAAACGTTCAGACTAGCGTTTGTTGTGAATTCAACTACGTTTCGTTTAATATTCTGTCTGTTCTCAATATCCACATGCTCGAAAATGTATACCATATATATATATATATATATATATATATATATATATATATATGAAGGAAAAATTTCTTCATATTTATTCCGATATTTGCACACACACACACACACACACACACACACACACACATATATATATATATATATATATATATATTTAAAATACTTATATATATATATATATATAGATAGATAGATAGATAGATAGATAGATAGATATTTAAAGTGGACATTGCAGTCAGCAGTCGGCGGCAATAATCATTCTAATACGAATGTATATTATATCATATATTATATATATATATATATATATATATATATATATATATATATATATATATATATATATATATATATCAAAACCTCACAGGGTTGGATTGAATATTTTAAAAAGCTTTATCGAGGGCGAAAGCCGATAGATGTAAACCACAATGTTTGCATTAAAAACATATACATTCCTATATATATATATATAAATATTTATATAACGGGTATACTGGAGCAACATTGTCCAAATCGTGTAACAGCATAATTGTCCATCCCAAAATAATGTTTAATATCTGAAATAACTCTAAACTCATTGATTAATTTTTACTGGTTTTCAGATAAGACATTTAGCCATCTTCACAACATTTGACGTAAGAATCACAGAAAAAAGCATTTTGAATTATTCAGGTAGAAAGAGAACAGTTCAAAATAATTTCGTGTTAGCCCCAGTATCTTCCTAACTGAGCAATGGTGGGAGGAAAAAGTCCATTCAAGTAATAGCAACAACAATCACACTCTGGCTTCAAACATCAATATCCATTGAAGAAACATCAAAATCTTTTAAAATACGAAACAGTAAAGAGGAAAACTCTATCAGGAGATGACAACAGGTAGGGGGATCAACATTTCATCTTTGAGCTAAATAGGTAAATTAGAAAAAGATCCAACTTAATCCATAAATCGTTTTGCACGTGAAAGATGAGTTTCAGCTACAACAATCCAAACTGCAGTTTAAAAAGTCTTGAAATCGTACGTGAAAAATTACCTTTAACTCCAGGACAGAAGGTTTGAGGGTGATGATCATTTTGGATATGCTGGAAAATTATCTTGGACACACACACACACACATATATATATATATATATATATATATATATATATATATATATATATATATATATATATAACTTTTATTTCAATACTTCATGAGCTTTCGCTCTTTAGCTATGATTAATTAATGAGAAACATGTCATTTTCGTTTAAGATCGATTTCATCAGGATTCTTATGGAGAGTAATTATACAGTCTTATTGCTCATAACAGAGTCCAATAAATAAAATATAAGAACCTCGGAAAATTCCAGCAAAATATCTTTAATCATTTCTTAGATACAAAGGTTTAAAACTTAATCTAAAAAAAGTGGCCAATTTTGCTGTTACACGATTTCCACAATTTTGCTTTTAAACGCGGTAAACACACACGCACATACAAAGACACTTATACATATCACACACGCACGCACACACACACAAACACACACACACACATACACACACAAGCGCGTGCGCACATACGATAAAATGGTAAAATACCTTCTACAAGAACTTCATCGCAATGAAGTAATGTTTTTCTTGGCCGCATGATATAGCTGTGGTAATGTGAGATATAAATTCCCCGGTTATAATTCTGATGAAGCCCCTCTAGAAGTAGAAACGCGTTACACACTCATTCCTTCACATACTCGTTAATAATCTGATTACTAATCTGTTGTATTCCCTCCTTAAGATTTCTCTTTCTTAAGAATACTCAGATTTCTCTTGTGTCTTAGTGAATTTATAGCCTTGCATGAGGGATGTCATCAAAAACAAATAATGTTCCGCTTATGGTTAGTTCTGTGACCAATTCTGAACAGAAAGATTTTGTGATTACATTTAATGAAAAAAGTAAAAATATAGAAAATAAATAAAAAACCTAAATCCGATTCTATCTGCTATAAGATTCATAAAGTCCATAACTGACTTTTAATTTCTTCTTTTTATAATGAATCAAATTAATCCTAAGTTCGAGAGTCGCCCACGTTACAGTGTTATTTTCGAAATGGTTATAATAAATACGATGTAGGCTATTAGGAAATGAGGAGTTGCTAGGAACTGAAGATTATGAATACAAAGAGGATATATAACGAAAGAGAATTGGCGTGAAGTGGTTAAGATTCTAGTTTTAACGAAAAAAATCCACGCGGCTGTATCTTCTACAAAGTTGCTTGTTTGGGGAAAATATCTGTCTCTGTGAAACCCATTTCTAACTTTTGTAATACGGGGAACATGATGTTGAATCGATTCCGTGGAAGTAGCATTGTGTGTTCTTGTTGTGAAAATCTAAACTGGTGGAAGTAAAGGTAATCTAAACATATGTCATGTGATAGATTTGCTTTTAAACTTGCGACGTTGCGTCTGCGCATAAGAGGCTGCAGATTGAAGAATATGATTTCCCTTAAAAGTCCGTTTCAATAAAATTAAACTCTTTTTGGGCGGGAAATTGAGGAGAGAGTAACTACAGTTATCCCATGATAATTAACGAGAGTTGGAAATGCCTAACTCACAAAGAAATACCTAATGTCATACCCAATTCAATGCCTTGATATTTACCCAAATTTAAAGTCCTTACGTTTTACTGAGGAATGAAGAGTGATCATTTGAAAACGGTTTGAAATCTGCATTTTGTCTGGCACTTTTGTAGTCTTGTTTGTTTTATTTTACGTCATATCAACCCAAATGGGTTATTTAATGCCGATAACTTTTTTCCTAGTAAAAGTTTTTTTGCCAAAAATATATTTCTGATAGTATTTTTTTCCTGAAAACTGTAAAGCTGGTATTCTTTTCCCAAACGTATTGCTGGTATTTTTTTTTCAAAAAAGTATTGCTGATAATATGTTTTTCAAAAATATATTGCTGGTAATAGATTTTTTCTTCAAAAAATTATTTAGTAAGAATTGTTTAGAAAGTATTTCTGGTCATAAAACCTATTTTTACACATTTATAATGCTTTTTTACCTCAGTTTCGGGGTTAACTATTTGCCCATAACTGGGACCCTAACAAGTGCTACCACCCCGGGTCAGGGTGGACATGGGAACACCAACACGTTTCTCAAAACCTCCTGATCAGAGGCCTTGCTGTTGGACGTAGTTTATCGTCTTACCGTAGAAGCGGATTTAGTTTATCGTCATACGCAGGACAGTTGTCTGTCACAGCAAGCAATCGTTAAGGATATAAATTCTTGGATACAATTTTTGTTATTTTTACTTTCTTTACCATTACTCTTTCCCGAATATGTTCTTGCTCACTCGGCAGGGTTTAGAAACATCTCTATCAGATATATAAAAACCTTCCAAAATTGAGTGTAGAATTTCATGTTAAATTGCACACTGGTTCAATGATTAATTTTAATTGTCTTGTAATATTTTTTTAAACCACTATTCAAGATTTATTGCTTTGCATAGAGATATCTGAGTTTTAAAAAAATATCCCGTATTTAATAATACTTAATGGTAAATATTCCATTTTATTAATACTGCACAAATGCGTTTATCTGTGTTTGATATCCCAATATTTTCTAATTTTTATATGTTAACAATACATACATACATACATACATATATATATATATATATATATATATATATATATATATATATATAATGTGTGTGTGTGTGTGCTCGCGCCGCGTTGGGCAGTTTATTTTATTGTTTAGTTAGATGCAAGCACTTAGGATTATTTTCCTTTTTCTGTACTTGCTCGTGATTTTTTCTTTGCTTGGATGATAGGTCTTTTTGCAAGACTCAACAACGTTTTAATTTTTCATATATATATATATATATATATATATATATATATATATATATATATATGACAAATGTTTCGTTGAATATTTTAGGCCTGTTCTGTCTACTTATTTTCAATAGGATCCATCCATATTCGTGGATAATCTTTTGGGTGTCATTATTGAAGAATCGCCTTGTTGATAAAAAGGAAGAAATATGTATTAACATGACGATTTTCTCTCGGCCTTTAATAATGACACAAAAAAGCTTATCCGCAAATATGAAAGTATCTTACTGAAAATAAGTAGACAGTCTATGCCTTATAAGTGCGACATTACTGTAATTATTGAACAATATAGTTCATGCCACTTTGACAGAAAAATTTACCAGTAAAAAATTTGTTCATCACCATATTTTATATGAACGCACAACCTTTAAAAATTCAAAATCAAACTCAGCGTTGCTTCTGCGCGTTCCAAAAACAATAACTCATTTTCAATAGCATTTTCGGATGCAACAATACATATATTTTCGTTGTCCTCTTATTACTAAGAGAAAAAACAAGAACAACATCTATTCTATACCTGAAGATGTCTGTAGGAACAGACGAAAGCTTGTAGTAAAAATAAGAACTAATACGGCCGAAATTTATATAAACAAGTGTCATTTCATTCATAACGGATACGGAGGTTTTTGTATATTATTTGAAATGTTTGCGATGATGGATGTCACGCCATTTAAATCATTAACCTTTGCATTTGTTTTTGTGTGAATAATTCATGTATATATATATATATATTGAGATATGTTTGAAAGAAAAAAAAAAGTTGCCTTAATAAAATCATGCTTCAGAAATATAGACATATATATATATATATATATATATATATATGTATGTATGTGTGTGTGTGTGTGTGTGTGTGTGTATGCATATTGTTTAAATGTTATTTTAATGGATACTCATATTTCAGAAGGCTCTCAGTTTATTTTAAACAGTATTTTTTTCGTCCAATGGCCTGAATATTCGAGAAATATTATTAAATAAAAATGTGCCGTCCGTCACGTTTTGAGTCTAGGTCTCTCTTTGCAAGAGAAACCATCATTTGATCCGACGTTCTTTAGCTTACTGGCCTACGAAGAGCTTCATAATGAAGCAAAATTCTTTCTGCCTTTTACGCATATACAATAATGTACAATATTCTAATAGCATACACATATATAATAATGTACAAAATTCTAATAGCATACACATATATAATAATGTACAATATTCTAATAGACATACGCATACACGCCGACACTTACGAATACACATTATCATCTGAATCTCAAAGTGACAAACTAGAATCATTATACAGTTACATACAGAAAACAATATTTACCGTATTTTTCATTTAGACTTGGAATCCGTTAATTTCTTGAAACTTCGAAAGAACCTCTCCTATGTCTTTGAATTCGGAATGCCACATAATATTCTAATGTTAGTTCAATAACTCGAATATACGTGAAGCATAATAAACCAATAAAAATATCTGTTTAAGCGTTAATAAAAGTGAATAAAACATTTTAGTTTGATAAACATTTCCTACTATTTCTCATTATATATATATATATATATATATATATATATATATATATATATATATATATATATATATATATATTACTTTTGAACGTTATAGTTAGCGGGTACATCTTCGGTAACGACTTAGGTGCGTTTAAGCCATCTGGTAAAGCCGCGTATGCCAGGAGGCCACCCACCAAACAAAACAAAAAAAAACACTTCCTTTCCATTACTCGGTGCCTGAGGAGTCCCCAAATGAGTGAATTGCTGAGGAACCTTGAGAAATGTTTTCAACGTTTATTGCCGCTGAACACACTTTAAACCTCGATCTTCTTCCACATTCACTAGCGATGTGGGCGCACTAATACATCTACCTGGTAAAACGGTATATCTTTCCGTACAGACAAATATATCGTAGATTGATTCAAAATGAATATCCATTTTCATTTACAAAATTAATTCTTCCAAAAATATTTTACAATTCAATTCTATTCAATTATATATTCTCATTATTTTCCGTGACTTTTGCCCTTCTTGCTCTTTGATAGTTTTAAAATCAAATTCTGCAGGTTTTGTAAAATGTGTTTTAGACGAACACCTGAATCTGTTTTGCATTACAGACATCTTGCCTCGTCAAAGCTATTTTACAAGCACCCCAAAAGGTGATAATCTTTAAGCGTTAGACCAAGAGAATATGCCGGTTGTGTTACAACATAATCAGCTGTGTACATAATATTTCCCTGTGTTATAATTGATGTATACATTCTTGAGTGTTCATGGCTGAGAACAGCATTTGTCTGATCGACGACAGCAGGGCAATTTTTGATAAAACCTTTGTTTCAACAGCTGGACGTTAATTTTTCATTGCATTTTAATTACTCTAAATTAATAATAACCACAACGACCCCACCACACACACACCACTGTGTCGTGCCAGATTTTTTCTTTTTTTTGCGTCAGAGTCCGTCTTGCACATTTAAAAATCTATCATTTGTTCGTGCATTTAATACTGTTATCACATCTGGCCATGTTCTCCTGATACTCATCTAGAGATTTTTGACAAAATCCAACGACGGATCTACAATGTAATCAATCCTGCCTAGGCATCTCGACTTCAGTCTCTTTTTCACAGACATGACGTGGTTTCCTTCTTTCTTTTCTGCAAATATGTTCATACCTACTGCACTAACGAGCTTTTTTGCCCCCTGGTACTCGGACTACGTGTGTTTAAACGCAGTAATAGATTGTCATCTAGGTCTCACCATTTTACTTTTGTATTAGGCAAATATAATCGCCACTTCTTTCTCCTATTTCCCTCCTGTGAAACTTCCTTTTGTTTCCTTGCTTCCCTGAATTTTGAAACATTTAAATGCAACGTCAACCACCATCTGCTATGTTTTTGAACCCTTTCCTCTGTCCCCTCTATATCCAGTCCTTTCTCTCATCTTCACTGTGTAACCCCCTGCATACTAGTGACATTCCTTCTTTAATTTGAGTGAAATGATTAATCACACACACAAACAGTATTTCCTTTTTTCAATGGAGCTCGGAATTTGATGTCAGTTTGAAGATTTATGTTTTTGAATCCACTTTCTTTCGAGATAGACATTGTCGTATTTTTGAGTCTAGATGTCCACGTAGGAGTGGAAAAAGTTGTTTTATGACAGTGTATTTAATTGATATTCAGCAGATGGTTCATTTAGAAGTTTTGCCTTTTAAGCGATATCCATTTTGACAGAAGGATAACGCGGAAAAAAAGGAGTGAATGTGAGTTTTTTTTTTGTTTTTTTTTGGTCATGTATCAATAGAACCGGAAATAGTGTACATCTGTGTGCTGGGATACACTAACAGCCGTGCTTGAGATCGGGGAGAATTCTGGTCAGCCCTTGGCGGGAGACGGACTTGTCAGTCGGGCGGTTTCTGTGGTAGCATTCATATTCCCAACTAGTACGTCGGGATGAGTTCATGGGCGAAGAGTAGGTAAATGAGAAAGATATGATTTGCTTCCTAAACCCGGACGAATAGGCAAATCTATATATTGTATAGGAAACAGGTTTCGCGTTGTTCGTGTCATTAGTCTTGCATCGTGTTAGCCTGTGAGCATGCTTCACGCCCTTGGGTGTAGATTTTGGCGCTCAGTGATCGTGAATTAATTTCAGAAACAAGACCAATAAACGAAACCAAACGGGGTGGAAGTCCAGCAAAGCTATTGGTGGACAAAACTTAAAGATAGCGCAGTGCAATATATTGGTCTTGGAACTTCTCATGAGCCGGAAAGAAAATAAGTAATCTTTCCCCCATTCAAAATAATCGCGATACAAGAATTGAAATTAACTAAAGGCATGGTTCGAAGAGACGGTGGAGTAATGCATAGCGGCCCGGATTGGAGAATCCGAGAGCCGCGTTCGAATTCCAATCGAATCCATTACATTCACTTACGTGTTAATACCTTTGGTAAAGGTATGAGCCCCCTTTTTCTCCCCTCCAGCTATAGGTAAATAACAGGACAGACCGGATATTATAGCCTTGTCTACCGCAGAAAGAAATGTAAACCTACTGCGGGAAAAAAAAAATCTGCCTCGTCAGTCATGTATCGAAAGATAAATGAACGCCTAACCGTGTATCCCAGCATGGAACAACTGACTGAATCGCATTGTTCAGAAATAAAATTAAGAAGGATTTATTCCTGACAGGTATCACTTTTAGCATGGTATAATTTTTTCAATATTCTGCATTGAAATATATCTGTTAATAAAAAAAAGAGAATTCCTATATATTGTGACTATATAATATAGGAGACAGTTTTCACTTTCTTCTTTCTCGACGTAACATTAGTTTTTCATCGTGTTATCCTGTGAGTATGCTTCACGCCATTGGGTTATAGATTTTGGCGCACCAGATCAAGAATATACATTCAACACAGGTTAATCATTATGCGATCTGTGGGAAGCATGGCGGTGATTCGCATTTTATGTTTATATGTTTATCTGCAATATTTTAACTGCCCGTCTGATTAGTCGTTAGGATGATATATTTGGCATTGAAACTTGTTCCCCGAAACGGAAATTGTTTATGACTCTATCAAATATATATGTAAATTAATTCTTTAATACCAGAAATACTTTGTAAACAATTCTTACCAAATAGTATTTTTGAAGAAAGAATCTATTACCAGCAATATATTTTTGAAAAAAAATATATATGTAAAGCAGTGAAACTTTTTTTTATAATTTATTGTATTCACCTACAACGATTTTGCGTTTTTTTTTTTTTTTTGTTTTTTTTTGCAGAATCTACATTACTGATATCGTATTATTCTGCTTTTAAGCAAAAGTTAAGAAGTTTATCATTGAACATGATCGCAGCGATCTGAAGTTGAAATCTAATTTCTGATTATAATTAATCATTCGACTTAATCCAATATTTTAACTTAAATTTTAAGTAAAATCTTTGCAAAATTGTTAATCTTACAGGATGATCCGAAAATCGTGTCATCCACTATCAATAAGTAATGGAAACAATAAAAGAACAATACAGTAATACAAAGCACATGTACTGGATTCCGTTTATTCACTTTCATTGATTTTATCACATATCGAGAAAGTCTATATGAAAACCATCATTTTCGTGGCACAAAATGATACGGTGCCATGTCTTGTGTGATATTATTCAAAACTATGCGTTGTTTTTTGCAAAGACTCTCTGAAGGACGTCCTTCAACTGATGGATATTCTGGTATCGTTCGTGTAAAACTCTCTCCTTGATAATACGCAACAGAGCAGTGAAACAGAAAATTACATTATGTAGGGGCGACAAGACATTTGTATATCCCTGTACAGTAACAAATATGCTATATTAAAAATAATTAGATTGATCCATTGATTTGTTTTCTCGTCTTATCAATCTTTTGTAGTTTATTATAAAACCTGATAATATTTCTTTATTTTAGATTGTTAGATTTTTTTTTTTGAGAATATAATGATAACCAATTAACCTGTAATTGAGAGGAGTAATGGATAGCGGCTTGGATTGAGGAATCGGAGAGCCGAGTTCGAATTCCAGTCGAATCCATTACATTCACTTACGTGCTAACACCCTTGGGAAATATGTGAATCCTCTTTCTTCTCCCTCCAGTTATGGGTAAATAGCAGGACAGACTGGGTTCTATAGCCTTGGATGGCAACTGGTCTCGGAGAAGGAAAACTCTGAATTCAAACCTGCTCTTTGAGGTGGGTGAGTGGAGTCTCTCTGAGCCTTGGTTGGCAATCCATTTAGTGTTGGTGTCACGATAAAAACACCCTTGATAGCCCTAGCGAAGCATCAAGAATTCAGCTATTTGACAAGATCATGAACTACACCAGTCAAAGTATTAGTGATTTCAATCTCGGCTGAGGCCGCAAGATGAGATGTAATTAGGAGAATAAGTGGATTCACACCTTTCCCAAGGGTAAGCGCGTAAGGGAACATAATGAAGTCAACTGTAATTGAACACTTCTCTTTGACAGAGAATCTTGATGAAATATATATATAAAAGTGACATTTTTTTCTAATCTATTGTATTCATCTACAATGCTTTTGTGTCTTTTTTTTTACGATATTTGTATTATTGATATCGTTTTGTCCTGCTGTTACTCGAAACGTAAGAAGTTTATTATTTAAACGATGCCAAACGTTGTGAAAGGTCAGTAAAGCTAGTGTTTGGTGACCTGAATGTTAGCGCAGCAGCAATATATTGGTCTTGGAATTGGTCATAAAAGATCTTCTCGATGAGAAATAGCGGCAATGAAAGTGAATAAATGGAATCAAATACCTGTGCTGATTGTATTACTTGTACTTCTATTGTGCTTCTATTGTTCCCATTACTTTTGGTTAGTGGGCGACAAGACAAGTCATTCTCTATTATATCAGCCGCACATCCAAATTTACAGTACTTGTATTTCCAAAGCAGTCAGCAATAGAGATGCTAAGCCGGCTCAATGTTGCTTAACACTTATGATCGTACGCGAACCTGTGTTTCAATATGATGCAGACGTAAGCCACAAAATAATTAGAGGCGAGCAAAAAAAAGAGAAATACTAAATGAGAATTGGAAGAGATATACTTGGACAGTGGCAAAGAGAAGAATCTGCCCCCGTAGACCAAGTAAAGATTTCAATTCGAAATTAAATAAAGCTTGCTCGGATCGACACTCACCTGATGAGGGCCGAAGTTAACAAACTTCGAAAAGTTGTGAACGCAATAAAAAAACAATAAGACGATAGACCGCTTGTAAATAATGATAACTCATCATCACAGAAATTAAGTCCGAAATCATTTTCTTTCTTCTTTACCATGCTTTCGTCTTTCTGTCAAAGAGCTTTTCTTTCAGTTTTTACCTTGTGCCTTCTGATCATTTCTTTTAAAGCAAATTCCGCCATTTTATTTTTCTCCTACCGTTTTCTGCGAACTGGTTTCTCTTTCAGAATATAACCCCCCATCCATTTTGGCATAATGTTCTACCCAACCTCAACCTCAAAAAATTAATCTTCTCCACACCCAGCTTTAATGTATATAAGATTCTTGTTCATAGAACGAACCACATGGAATATCGGTATCAGTCTTGGCTGAAATTCGGGCAAGATTATTTGGCCGATTTCCAAAGAACACATTCGTAAAAAGCCGAACGGATAAAATGGAAAGAAAACCTTTCATTTTACAAGAATTTTCCCGCCTTTTAAATACCTGGCGTGTAGAATGTCGTAAAACTAAAAGAGAAAATATTAGTTAAAGATGTTGAAGAGAAAACTTGCAAATCTGAAAACAAGGTTTGGTTGTAATCGTTAAGAGAAAGTACGAAAGATGCGAAAGAAAATAAAACACAAATAAAAAGAAGGAAGATGAAATATTGAAGAATGTGTAACAAATAAAAGATGGCAGAAGAAAGAAAGAAAAAGAATATAAAATAGAACAAATGGATGATTATGTGTGAGAGAGAGAGAGAGAGAGAGGATAAATAAATAAATAGATAAATAAAAGCGAAGAAAGAAAATTGTGAAGAATCTTAAAATTTTGTAGCAAGCAAAGGATTATACACAATAAAGGAAATTGACAAGAAATAAAGAAATGCAAGATTTAAAATTAAAGTACCAAACAAGAAATGACGAAAGTTATGACATAAAATTACAGAAATGAAGAATGTTATGATGCAAAATTAATGAAACAAAAATGAAGAAACCCATGTTTTCATTTTAAAGAAACAGCCAAGAAATGAGGAAAGGCATGAATCAAATTTAAAGAAACAAAGAAAAAAAGTAGAAAAGCATGATACTATATTAAAGAAACATACGGAAAATGAAGAAAGACTTGATTCAAAATTCAAGAAACAAAAATAAGAGTAAAGCAAGATTGAAAATTAAAGAAGGCAAAACTGAAAATAAAAGAAACAAAAAAAGAAGAAAGGCAAAACTGAAGGTTAAAGAAACAAAAAAGGAGAAAGGCAAGATTGAAAATTAAAGAATAAAAAAAAGAAAAAGGCAAACCTGAATATTAAAGTACCAAAAAATGATGAAAGGCAAGATTGAAAATTAAAGAAACAAAAAAAAAAAATGAAAAAAATTAAGATTGAAAATTAAAGAATCAAAAAATGAAGAAAGCCAAAACTGAAAATTAAAGAATCAATTATAGAAAACAGGCAAAACTGAATATTAAAGAAACAAAAAATGAAGAACGTTATCACATAAAATTACAGAAATGAAGAATGGTATGAGGCAAAATTAAAGAAACAAAAATGAAGAATGCCATGTTTCCATTTTAAAGAAACAGCCAAGAAATGAGGAAAAGCATGCATCAAATTTAAAGAAACAAATAAGAAAAATTAAAGCAACAAAAAAAAAATGAAAAAAATAAGATTGAAAATTAAAGAAATATTGAAGAAAGGCAAGATTGAAAATTAAAGAAATATTGAAGAAAGGCAAGATTGAAAATTAAAGAAAAAAATATGAAAAGAAGACTTTCATGATTCCATATTAATTAAAGAAAAAGAAGTGAAAAACGGTATGATTCCAGATAAAAGAAAAAAATAAATAAATGAAGGCATGATTGCATATTAAAGAAATATACACGAAGATAAATTAGGCAATGAAGAAAAGCACGATTCAAAATTAAACAAACAAAACAGAAATTCAGGAAAACTAGATTCAAGATATTCAAGAAACAAATATGAAGTGATAAAATGCATGATTCTATATTAAAGGAATATACACGAAAATAAGAAAGATTATTCAAAATTTAAAAAAAACAAAAAGAAATGGAAGAAGGCATTATTCAAAATTAAAGAAACAAAATAAATGAAGAAAACATTATTCAAAATTAAAGAAGCAAAAAGAAATGAAGAAACACATAATTCAAATTAAAGAAACAAAAAGAAATGAAGAAACACATTATTCAAAATTAAAGATGCAAAAAGAAATGAAGAAACACATTATTCAAATTAAAGAAGGAAAAAGAAATGAAGAAACACATTATAAATGAAAGAAGTAAAAAAATATGACGAAAGGCATTACTCGAAATTAAAGAAACAACCTCGAAATGCTGTAAGGCGTGATTCAAAATAAAACAAGTAGCATACATTGAAGGATGGAATGATTCAAAATAAAAGAAACAAATAAGAAATATAGAAATGCATAATTCAATATTAAAGACACAAACGGGAAAAAAAGAAAAGCATGACTCGAAATTAAAGAAACAAGAAAGAAATAAAGAAAGACATGGCTTCATTTCAATGAAACAATCAACAAATGAAGAATGGCCTGATACAAAATTATAGAAACAAGTAACGAAATGAAGTAAGGAATGCTGCTATATTAAGGAAAGTAACAAGAAAAAAAAAGACATGATTCAAATTTGAAGAAATAAGGAAGAAATGAAGAATGTCAACATTCAAAATAAAAGAAATAAAAAAGAATTGAATAAAGGAATGATTCGAAATTAAAGAAAGTAACAAGACAAGAAAGATATTAAATAAAAGAAAAACAAATGAAGGAAGACATGGTTCTATTTCAGTAAAAGAATCAACTAATGAAGAACGTCATAATTCAAAATTAAAGAAACAATTTACGAAATGAAGGGAGGCATGATTCTATTTTAAGAAAACAAAAAATGATAAAAATAATGATTCTATATTAATGGAACATACAAGAAAAGAAGAAACGAATGATTCGAAATTAAAGAAACTCAAAAGAAATGAAGAAATGAAAGAAAAATTAAAGAAACAAAGAAAATAATTAGATAGGGATGATTCAAAACAAACAAGAAATGAAAAATGTCGAACTAAACAGACGGAAAAGAAATAAAGAAATGCAATATCGAAATTAAAGCAACAAAAAAGAAATGAAGGCTAAGTTTATATTAATGAACCAAAAAGGAAATGAAAAAATGAAATTTGTCAGAATATAAACCAATAAAGGCACATAGAAAATGACTAGAAATTGAATAAAATGAAAACAAACTGTTCTAAAAATCGTTGTATCTCAAGAAAAGAACGTCACATAGAAAATGGTGAGAAATAAAAGAAAGAATTAAAGAAAAATGAAGAATGGAAGAGACGAATTATAAGTGCTGGGGCCACCCACCTTCTCATCAGAATGGACTGATCTCTCTACTACTAATAGGACAGTTCTATAGATTTCTGGGAGATCAGGTGACCATCACACTTCCGTCTCTCTACCGGAAGATACAGTTGGACTTTATACTCTTTCTGATTGTTACTGACTAACCTGCGTTCGTTTGACTACTAACCTCTCTGTTGTAAATGCCTCTTCAGATATACCAGTATTTTCCCTACGTATGTGTTTGTCCTTATTTCAATACACGCACGGGGAAACACTCAACATGTCAACAATAAGCAAAACTTCATAAAGATTTAGGAGCTATTAAAGAAACGAAGAATAAATCTAAAAATTGTGTGGATGATGTAGGACAATGATGAAAAAAAACGGAAAAAATAACGAGGAAGAGAAGTCTTTGTGTCAAAGTAAAACAAGTAATGAAACTGATATGTCCCGGAAAGGGTTATATTTGTTCGAAGTAGCTAAGTGGTTTTCGCTACTGTAACCGAGTAGGACAATCTAGCAGGTAACCGTAATGGACTGGTCCTCGTCGTAGTGGTAGGCAATAGGCGTAGGCAATGGACTCAAGCCAATAACCGTAGACAATACGCGTAGTCAATAGGTGTAGTCAATGGCCGTAGTTAATAGGCGTAGACCAATATACCTCCACATCCGTCTGTATTTATGACTGACACCAGCCAATTATATTACTGTGAGGGGGACCCAGGTGTATGCATATTCAATACATCAGAAACTTTGAAGAAACGAACATGGTGATGAAAAGAAAGCAACGAAGGATACGTTTCGTTATGTTGGACGCCATATCATACTATAATTATATTTGTTAGGCCAATTAATGTCGATTACAAGTCATTTAGGACAAAGGTCGCAATTAATTAATAGTTAAGAAAACAGAGCCGAATTCCATTTGAGTTGAAAGGAAGACATAGCTCTAGTTTAACCGACCACATAAACCCACACCCAACATAAAGCCGAGCATAGTTTCGCCTATAATGTTCTTCGGATGAGGCATCGCCATGTGGTGGAATAGCAAGTTTGTCTCGCTAGATCCATTACGACAGTATAGTCTGCTCTATCCTTATTGGGTAATCTATATTTTCAGCATAGTACTACATCTAAGCTACGCTTAGTAAATCACTATAATTTTCTGTGGATGTGCGGTGGTGTAATGGTTATAGGTTCGCAACGAGAAATCTGTGAACGGGGTTCAAATTGCAGTCGAGTTCATAATATTCACGCACACAAATACTCTTTGTAAAGGAATGAATCAAACTATTCTCCATCTAGCTAAGGGTTTAATAACAGAACAGACGGTGCCCTATATCATGTTTGGTAACCGATATAGAAAAGAAATATGAATTCAAAAGCTGAGGAGGGTTTTTGGAGACCTTATAGGACACTATGAAGACCAATTCTCAGTATTCGATTCTTCAGTCCAAGCCGTTGCAACTAAATCAAAATATATGCGCCAATGGTTGGTTCTAAGAACAGATATAGCTGGCACTCAAACATCCATAACGGCGGGAGGATCCATTATTATAGTTTAGATACAGGGTATTCGAACCTTACTGTACTTTTATAATCATTTCACCCCAATATAGTTTGAACAATTGAAGGACGTGTATTTCTCGTTGAATTTTGAGAAGGCCGTAGATACAACTATTTGGTGCGACAGGGTTTTGCTGACAAATTTACACATAGACGTGTTCCACTATGTAATGCAGTTCATAAAATTTTGATTAATTTCGGGAAACAAGATCTGTGAACGATGGCAAACCTGATGGAAGGCCAACAAAGATCTGTCAATATGAAGCAGTGTTCCAAAAAATAATTGTGAAAGTTAGCGCAGCAGCAATATATTGGCCTCGGAACTGTTCATGAGCCCGAAATAAAAAAAAAGTTATCTCTTCCGTCTCAATATAATGGCGGTACAAGAATTGAAACTAACTGATTGTTTATTCACAAATAAAAATAAGAAGTATCTATGCCTAACTGGTGTCACGTTCAGCATTAGTTAAGATTTTCAATCATATTCTCATTCTGTATTCTATATTGAAATATGTCTTTTAATAAAAAAATATAATTGCTATATAGTGTAACTATATAATATAGGAAACAGGTTTCGCGTTCTTCTTTTCTGACGGGGCATTATATTTTCATCGTGTTACCCTTTGAGCATGTTTCACGGTCTTGGGTTGTTGATTTAAGTGCACACTGACGAAATCAAGAATCTAAATTCAACGCATGGTAATCATTGGGCGGTCTCTGGGAAACTTGGCGGCGGGAAGCATTTTCACATACACCCGTTCCACATCGTAAATGCAGTTCGTAACGTTGTTGATTAATTTAGGGACACAAGGCCAATGAACGATGCCAAACGTTGCGGAAGGCCAGCAAAGCTATTGGTGGAGAAACTGAAATTTAACACAACACAATATATTGGTCATGGAACTGCCGAACGACCGAAAGAAAAAAATGTTATCTCATCACATTCAAAATAATGGCCGTACAAGAATTGAAAGCAACTGGTCGCATTGTTCAGAAAAAAAAAGGATCTATGTCTAACTGGCGTCACTTTCAGTATTTTAAAAATTTTTCAATCATATTTTCCTCCTGTATTCTATATTGAAATATGTCTTTTAATAAAAAAATATAATTGCTATATATTGTGACTTTCCGTACACCCTGTAAACTGTGCTGCTTAATGCTTACTCCTACTGATTATAAAAACACGTCCTTCAACAACACTTTAGTTGAAGTGGCTTTTGGGTCTTAAATAGCGTGAACATTAGTAAAAAAAAAACTAAGTATAAAAGAAATTAGAAAAATATTTTGGACTGAAGTATACATTTGACGAATATTTTCCACGGCTTTAGAAAAATAATCTCAATGTAATCATTGGACCAGTGTGGCTTTCACATGACATTATCCACCCGCATACTGGTGCAGTTTTGGAAGCTTTTGATTTATCTGCTAGGCATGAAGTCGGCGTTTTCTAAACCCCACTGACAGGGAAAGAACGTATCCATACAAAGTAACAAGAAAGAAAGTTAATATAATGAAGGTTGTGTCCAAGAATTTATATCTGTAACGTTTGCTGACCATGCTAGACAATTGCATGTTTCAAAGAGGTTTCAAAATTCCAGTCTTCAGTAAGATGTAAAGACAGTAAGATGTAAATATCAAGACTGTAAATTGGCTATCACATCCGTGATTTGTTTTGGTGAGTTAAGCATTTCCCGCCTTAAAAGAGTTTAAATTATTGACGCTGTCATGTGCTGGAAAGGCATATTCTTCAATCTGCTGCCTCTTCCCGGGAGACTCAATGTCGCAAGTTTAAAACCAAATCTAACAAATACCATACTTTTAGATGACCTTTACATTCTCCAGTTTAGACTTTCACAGCGAGATCATCCAATGCTAAGTCCACGGAATCAATTCGCCCTCATGTCCATCGTGTTCCAAAAGTTAGAAAAAAACATTCGCACAGACAGATATTTCCCCAAATCAGATACATTGTAGACGAGACAACCGCGTAGATGCTTCCGGAATGAGTATTATCCGAACCGCTCCATGCAAAATGTCATTCCTTATCTACCCTCGTCTTGTTTATAATCTTCAGTTCCTATCATATACTCGTTCATTCATATGATACACATAATTATTCTTTATAACTATTTAAAAAAATACCCTACCGTGGGAAACTCTCGAGGCTTAGATTAGTTTGGTTTATTATGAAAACAAAATTGAAAGTTAAGGACTTTTGAATTTGAGAGCAGATGGGGACAAATTTAGGTTATTTTTTTTCATTAATTTTATTCTTTCATTATTGGAATCACAGAATCTTCCTTTTCAAAATTTGTCCTTAACTGTACGTAAACAGATCTCTCTATATGTCTCTCTTTATATATATATATATATATATATATATATATATATATATATATATATATATATATATATACTCTGTTTATACGTTATTTTTATAGATGTGATGTTTTTTAAGTAAATGGTATGTTTTTAATTAAACAGTATTAATTTACAGGTCTGAATTTTCGAGAAATGTCGGAGAAAATATGCGCACTGACAGGAATCGAACCTGTAACCCTTCTGGGAAACGTCATATAGCTTGACGTGACATTACCATTCATACACAGAGAAAATACGTTAAATAATTATCGGACATAATCTATTTCATAATATATAATATATATATATATATATATATATATATATATATATATACATATATATATATATATATATATATATATATATATATATATATATATATATATATATATATATATATATATATATACGGAGATTTGGTTTCAGTTTTTTAATAAAGATAGCTTCCTGAGATTTTTTCGTTTATATTTATCATTTTCATGAAAAAAGTATAGTTGTATGTTCAACCAAAAATTTTCTGAATTTTGGATATGAACAGGTATGACGCTGTAAATGTTTAGAAATTAGAAGTTAGACGCATAATTCAAATAAAAACTCAACCGCCGAGATAACGTGATTGTAGTGTGGCGAACATTAATATTATTTTTTTCCATTGGAGATACAGTATGCCAGAGTACAGTTATATTCTTGTACATTGTTGCTTTTCGTTTGTTGGTGCGGAATTGTCGCAACCAGATAGAAAATAATAACTCTTTAACTAATCCGAAACATATTAATCTTTTATACCGCAACCAAATGTATTCTAATTATAAACACGATGAAAATATATCATAAAATAATTAATAAATACTAACAGGCCCTAGTATAAACTAAAATAATTATATACAACATTAAATCCAGCATTTCCAATTTAATTCTTCATTTTTAACTCAAAGTTTTTTTCACTTATTCTTACGAAAAAATAGTATCAAGATGGCTAAACGTTTTATCTGAAAACCTGGAAAAAAAAACTCAATTAGTTTAGTGCTTTTTTAGATATAATTTTCTGGAGGAATAATTATGTTGTTACACGATATGGACAATTTTGCTGTTACACCCGGACCATGCTCACCATTCCAGATATGGGAGCAATATTCAATGTACCGATGAATGGTAGATCTATTAAAACATGCGATGGATTCTGATTAGAAACCGTGTTTAATACAACACAGTCAACAAACCTTTCTAGCTGTAGAGGTAGCAATGACCTAATATAATCCTGCCGCTTCATGTCTGTGGAAAACATGCGACCATAAGGGAAATTAACTGGAATAGAGCTTATGAAAAGAAATATTTTTTGAAGATAAAATTAAGATATATATCAGGAATGATTTTTAAATCATCAATAGCATTTTTATTCACTGCTTCACCTCTGTTATACAATTAGGCCGGTAATATTTAATTAATCTTCAAAATTGCATTTTTGTTAATTTGCTGTATGAGTCATTTAATAATTTCATTAAAAAAAAACATTTTATTCTTCGTTATCGGAAATATTTCTGATTTTTAAATAATTAGAAATAAAAAAAAAATTCAAAGACTGTTAGCATAAAACAAAATAAATAAAAATGAACCGGATCTAATCTGCTAACTTCCGTTGTCATGGTAATATGAAGCATGCTCACGTATAAGCGTCGGGTAATGCTTTCTGCTAACATAAAATGGAATATCTCATCAGTAAAATGGGCAGATAAGTGTCTGTGTCCTCGTATAAAAATCTAGGTTAGGTGCCTTATCTCGTGTAGAGCGAAGAAGTGAAGTTACTCCACCTGGCGTTTATTCGACTCGCTGTCAAAAGACATTTGGAGAGATGTTGAGTAATTTTACTTCGACATAGTTGCAAGACTTTGCGTGTGAATATACTTCACTTACACGTCATATATGTGATTGATTGGGCCCCGGTTGTGTCAACATGTTTGTCTAACGCTTTGCGTATAAACTCTCCTCAACTCCCGCATCTGGATAACATGGGCACAATGGCTGTTAAATAACCCATTGTTGTTGAGGTACACGGTGTCTATGAATTGATGCAAATTGAAACGTAACTCTTCCGCATCATTGGTTAATGATTTTTTTTTTTTCCGGAGGCCAGCAAACCCAACCTATGACGTGTAATCACAGCCTAGACCAATATAGAACAGCTCCTAGTGTTCACAACAGCTAAGTAACAACTGAGTCCATACCCACATAGGGTATACGGTAACACTTACACCCCAGCATCAGCTCGAAGCAGTATAGACGTGTTACCTCGGATTACATTGCCATTTTTCCAGAATACAATTATTGAAGTCAGGAACCCATGAACGGTACTTTGTCCGGTGCTGTGTTGTTAAAAGAGGCACTCTGGTGGGGCCTCTGTTTTTATACCCTGCTGTATATGTATTTTATACACCATTCCATTGACGGCAAGTGAGATTTGAGCAAGAGTCAATTTTTAGTTATCACATTGAATTTTAGCAAGTCCCTTCTGAACACGTTTGATAAGGAGACCTGTTCAAACTCTGTCCTGTCCATGTAGGACAGTAATGCCTTCGATCAAGTATACTTGGTAAATAGGTTGTAATTTAGGTCGACGGGTGCCAAATGTCCCCAGAATTTAAAAGCCGTGTCTCATTCTCAGTATAATACTCTGTTCAGTAGTCCGATAATTATCATCGCTTTGCATTGTGCAGCGTAACCAGTGTTTAAGTTTAAAAAAATAAATAAAGTAGAAATTATACAGGGCTAGTCATTTTCCTTGACTTGACTGTACGGTGACGCTGTCATACATATGATTTATTCTTTACATTTTGGCACGCCTGTAATTTAGAGATGTTTTGTATGTCAGTCATTGCTAAAATAGGACTAAACCTTTTACAAAATTATGAACATTCTCTCCTGATTGCGTTAAGATAATTTCATGCACGTTAAATGTACAACTAACAGATATTTTTTTTATACTTTCTCTTAGACATCTTGCTCAGTGCTTATGTTCCAGGAAATGATAATTTAGCAATGTAAGAAGCACCTGTCAAATTACGTTCTAAACTGCTAGGTTGAACGGGGGCGTGTACCAAAACATATGTCTTTTCCGTTTTAATCCTTTTCGTCTGTTCATGCTCTATGAACTTTAAACTAGTGTTGCGTCCTTCACCTTTCAAAACCATTTCATATTTCTTTTTTTTTATATCCTATTGAATAGACTTATATCAGTGGAATTACATAACGACATAAATTTTCTACCCACAGGTGTATGGTTAATGATATTTTCAGAGTGATTGCACTCAGTACTGATGTATACTTTGATGTTTACCCGATTTCTTGAATGGTATTTTGATACTGAGACCGAAACCTACATCTATGTACTTCACCACTTTCGACCTTTATATCGAAAGCGAATTCACGAATTGTCGACAGAAAAGAAAATATCTGTTAATATACTTGTTGCCAGAGTAATAGTTTGACCTTTTGAAGATATAGCATGTGTTTTGTGGCGTAAGGGATAACGGCTTGGAATTAAAATTCAGAGAGCTGTTCAAGTCGGTTTCATTACATTCACTTACGTGCAATTACTCTTGGGAAAGTTATGAACTCATGTCTTCACTCACACTACTATGGGTTGAGTAACAGGACAGACTAAATCCTATAGCCTAGGTTGGCAAGTAGACTACCTCGAAGAGAACCTGCAACTTACTGCGGAAAAAATCTTCTGCCTTGTCAGTCTTGAATCCAAATTTTTAAGGCACATAATCAAGAAAGTGATAGATCTGGGTAGATTGACGGCAAGAGTGGGGGCAGGCGAAAGAAGCCTAAAGTGCTTTTGTAAAGGAATGGAAGAACAAAGACGTATAGCACTTAAAAGAATGATGATATGAAAAATATATTTACTGCATTAGGCTGCAAAATAGTTCCTGAAAAAGATATTCCATGATGAATCAAACGACTGAACCAAAGTAACAACTAAACAGTTATTTAATTATCCTTTTTCAGATTTTATATTGTTCTCTTTTCATTAGGATAACGGAAGAAGTATACCAAAGTATTCAGAAACGGAAAAAAATATTGTTAGAAACAAAGTTAAAGAATACTGAACTGTTACGTAATGTCAGTCCTCCGATATGGCAGCGAATGCTGGACAATTTCTTTAGAGATGTAACACGTGAGCTACAATGAAGCTTTAGATAGAAAGGAAACAAAAGCGACATATGCTTAAAGAGACTGTTGAAATTTTTAAGGCACATAATCAAGAAAGTGATAGATCTGGGTAGATTGAAGGCAAGAGGGGGACAGGGGAAAGAAGGCTAAATAGCTTTTGTCAAGGAATAGAAGAACAAAGATTAACCAGAGATCGCAAAAAATAGAAAATTTTGAACTACAGAGAAGATGCATTTGTCGTCCACATGTTGGAAGGACATGTCACATGGAAATGGAATTGTTTCTACAAATTTTGGCGCACGTGCTTATACTTCTCTTTATTTCATTGTTTACAGATTTATCTTTATTGTATAATATCTTTATTGTACACAATACATACACACACACACACACACACACACACACACACACACATATATATATATATATATATATATATATATATATATATATATTAGTTGAAGATCAAATGCCGATCTAATATGGAACAGAATGCGACAGGATGATAAGATAAAGAACAAATACAAACGTTTAATATAAGTGACATATGTTAGGCAGATAAACGTTTCCTCTTTGTTATTTATCTCATCATATGTATATATTTGTTTTGCAGAGTAGGCGGAAGTGAACAACATCAAATCAAAGGGACAAATAACAAAATTAAACACACCGGGCAAGGGCTCAGCGCAGTATTCCGGGTTTCTCACGTACTCCAAATTTTCAATTTAATAAAAATAAATAGCCAACAAGATCAGCTCCCGTCAATAAAATAACACAGTGTTCTGGAGCCTAGAGAAGACTCTAAAACCAAACATTCGTTCAACACGGTAGAAGGACTGACAGCAGTTATGAGACATGAGTCAACCTCGGCGTCATGTCTTTCTCATCAAAACAACGGCGGAATCCTTTTGATCTTGACTCCCAACTATACTTTCTCTCTTTCTCAATGAAAAAATATTCATTTTCATTTCCTTACTGTCAAAGAGACGAACATTCTAACTTGCATTTCATGATAAGTCATTAGAGTCAAAATTCGTGTATCCTACGTTTAAATAAATACCATTTTATAGCAACACGCAACTCTCATTTTTTATTCAAACGGTGACCCAAGGAATCTTCCTTCACTAGTATGTACGTGTATTTGTATCTTGTACATATGTCTTACTGAATTCTGTGTGTTTAGGCAGCAACTGTTCATTAAGGAAACGATTCTTAAAAATGACAATCATATTGTGTCGGATAATTTTAATGACCGACGTTTTTAAATTACGAATATTCCTTCTTGAAGAAGGAAGTAATTCGGTCAGATATGTTCCAAAGCCTTACATCGGAAGAAAAGCGCAAGAAATACGGTTCAATTTTATCATCAGAGGAAGTAGAGATAATTCGTGAGTCTCGTAGATCCAGTGAGGGTTGTGAAGTGGGCAAAGAGTGCTGTGATGTAAGCGTGGTGTGACGTGTGTGTGTATTTTATACATCTGTGGATGCCCTCAAGTTATAATTGTTTTTTTTTTATTTGTAAGTGTTGTTCTTGTTGTATAAGAACAGCGTAAAGGATGACAAGTCTCTCTTTACTATTTGATTTTGCTAGTATGTTGGTATTTTTTGTGAGTGGCTCTCTAATGTTAGCATTTTCTCTATGCTGCTTACAAATGTGCTGTCCAATAGCACTATGGTTCGACGGGAGACAGGTGAGTGAGAAATTAATCGTAAGTTCCTTACTATGAGTCTTAAAATTTTTATGATGTTTAAATCTTTCTTTTGTAAGTAGCACACTTTCAGAGCCAGCTTTAATTGACTTTGTGAACCAGTACGTTTTGCAGACATACGAAAACAGATATTCTGTTAATTTATTTATAATATTTGCGGAAACATGGACTCCGAAATACTGACTGGAATTTTATATTCGTAACTACTGATATGTATACGAGACTAATGCTTTCCGACGTAATATTAACATTAGCAAATCAAGGGAATGAGATCTGTTTTTTTCCTACAAACATTCGATCTTCATTTTAGGCGGAATCAAAAGACTTTTCCGACGTTCGTCAGGGGTTTATATAAATTCCTGTCATCCGGTTGTCTCTTGAAGCTTATATTGAGTTAACTGGAATTCAAATCTTTGTTTGTTGGTGTAGCCAACGACATTGTTTGATGTCTAACCATCACTTGGCTTCTCGGTCAACCCTCAATGTATCTACGTCTTTAAACATTTTGAGATTAAACCGAATACAAAACGTTTTTTGGTATCTCTTACGGGAACACAGTACCATTTGGGGTGATCAGAGATTAACACTTATTAAAACTAATGAAATGGTTAATATTAAAATAGGTACCTCCACGAAATCGCTAAAAAAAGAGCATAGCTTGATGAAAAAGACGCCAAACTTGCCGAAAACTAAATTTTATTGTCTAAATGCTTATGTTATTATTAAGAGGAAAGACCAAAGATTTTTTAAAATTATTTTTAAAAAGTTTTCCTTCTTTTTAGAACATTCTAAATTTTGATTAAAAAAACCTTTTTTCTATTTGTATCAGCGGAACTAGTAAATAACATAGACAATTTTTAGCACGTTTTTTGGTATGACACACATTAATTTGAAAAATCGTGCAAAAATAGAAATAATTATCGGATGTTAATGAAACTTTCAGAAACTATTCACAGATGATTGAAATTATTATAAATATGTTTTTTTATGAAAGTCATGGTAGAAATATTTTTAAAAAATATTTATTACCCCCATAACTAATTTTATGAAAACGCTAGAAATTCGATCGCATCGGTTTTAGTGATTACAATAATAAAAAGCACAGGGCTTTGAGGAATGCAAATCATGTTTTTTTGTTTTTAATTGGATACGCAGTACCTGAAAATCAGCTCTAAATTGTAACATACAAAACTCAATAAAACAAATATATTATTTAATTTCAAATGCTTTTATTTGCTTTTTGTTTTTTTATGAATGTGGACAATATTTTCTGAAAGCAAAAAATTTTTTCGATGAAAATGAATTTTTAATACAATTATTTGTTATTTCATTAATTATAATAGATTTTACATTTAAGTTGTTAAAATATTATAAAATTAGTTAAAAGCCGCATCGGCTTTTATAAGTGTCCTTATGAGATAGATCTTTTTTTAGCGCGTTGTAAATTGTATCATTTTGACTAATCAGAAGATACCCAGTAATTAAGAAATGTAATTTTGTGCTTATAATCGAGCTGTAATTATAAAATACGGAAGACCAACCAGAATATAATTAAGTTGCGTTATTTGAGTTAAGCATTGTTCTCCGCTGTTAAGGCCTTTACTTTTGCGAAACACGTGTGGAGAAGTTAATTTGATTTTTCAATTTCAACTGAGAAGGGTACCTACAAGTATCAGTATCATCTTATGAAATTTATATGATCTTATTTTATATTAATCTCAGTTACGACATTTTTTATTCATAAATGAAATATCAAAATTAATAATAAAATGAATGCAAATACAAATAACAGTAGAATGTAATAAATGTACATAAAATTATAGTATTTTATGTACAATTCTGATAAAAATTTCATAAGAAAGGTACCTATAAATTAATTAGATACCTTTCTTAAGAAATATGAAATTTAATGTCACTCTTAACAGTTTTATTTTAATTTCTTTACAATATATTTCCCATAAAGCATCATAAACGTAAAGGTGAAAGCTAAGTACAAAAAAAAAAAAATTTGACCGCTGAAAGTTTTCGTTAAAAATAACGGGGTAAACAATTTGTTCACGTAAATGTAAATTATTTCACTTTTCTCCTTCCGTAGAACAAATTAGCCTCATGGAATTCGTAAATATATCATTCATCACATGTCAAGAGACGCGAAAGTTTATGACCTGCTTTGTTTTATTTTCAAATTACATCTTTTTGGCACAAAAAGCTAAGTTAAGTTTGGTTCAAAATATTTTAAATAAACATTATAATTTCTGATTTTCTTAAAATAAGTTTTGAAAAATGATAATTGATATTTAAAAAAATTTCAAAGTCAGATTTCCATTTTTTTTTAAAATGGAAAAAAATGGTCAATTTGCTGACTCAAAAAAACTAGATTTTTAACGAAAATTTCGGACGTGCTAGGAACGATTAAAAAATGGAAAAAATACCCCAAAAATACTTTGACCTTTCCTCTTAATAATAACAAACATTTAGACGATAAAATTTTGCTTTCGTCAAGTTTGGCGTCTTTTTCATCATGCTATGCTCTTTTTTTAGCGATCTCGTGGAGGTACCTATATTAAAATCAATTTCATGATCTCTGACATAAACTGCAAGATATTTTACAAATATTCTTTTTAAAAGTATCTGTGGTAGGTACAAAATTTTATTCGGGCTTTAAAAAAAGATATTTTAAATATATATATTTATTTTTTCCTCGATTAGTTCTGAGAAACGATGAGCAACGACCGGCTATTTCTGTTTGGTTATATATATTTTTGCTATTTTTTTTATCCACCATTTTATTGTGAAAATTTTTTTGTATTCTTGAATTTTCTCACCTATTTTATATATTTGATAAGTAACGTTTTAAATACCTAATGAAAATAATTGTATTACTTTGACAATTGAAAATAGGTGGCATTCGCTTAGTTGAGTAAAAAATTAATGAACCAATCAACTAAAATTGCACTGTGTAAAAAGGTAAGACTATTTAGGCTTCATTTTAAGATGATGAAATAATACGAATTTGATTTAATAATTTCATAGCCTAGTCAAGGTAATAAAGCCTCTCAGAGGTAAAGAGTTAGAAATAATCTTAGAAAAAGAAAATAAAAACTTTACTGAGGGGAGAGAACTGTAAATGAACAGGAAATAAGAAGTGAAAAATATAACAATTGATATTACATTTAATTTCTGAAGTCAACTAGAAAACAAATGTCCAGAAGAGATTTTCTCAAGTGAGAAATGCGAGAGATGAAACTGTAAGCAGAGAAACTTTGGTTAATATAGTAATTTCAATTGCTGAATGATAAGGCTTACCATCTAATATAATACTGAAATTTAATTCATAATGTCGGGCTACTAAAGAACAGATCATATTATTGTAAACCTGTTCCTGAATCGACCAAAACGTAGCTAATGAGATTAAACCGAATACAAATATATATTTTCCAAAGTAAAAAGTATGTTTTTAAAGTAAAGACTAAAAAAAGAAATAAAAGTTGTTATATCACACGAGTGCCCGTGAAAGGCAAAAGAAAGGCCCCTGGTGACCAAGCAAGTTAATGTGTACCGATTATTGCTGTCGAAATGGTAGCTAGGGGGTGGTTTATCAGCGAACAATTGCATAAACAGTAGGAAAGAGTCTTCATGTTCCGAAGGGAATTATTTTCCTTGGCTCGACGTAATTTCGGCTTAGAGCGATTCAAGTCAGGATGCCGCGGAGAATAAACAGATGGTCATCGCTATGAAAAGATAAAGGCGTGCCCACTCAAAAGCCAAAACACTACCTATTCAGAGGATTATATACATACATACATATATATATATATATATATATATATATATATATATATATATATATATATATATATATGGGTGGGGGTGTCTGAGTATTGGTGTGTTTGAATGTATTTATATATTTATCTCTCTATATAATTACAGGAAAATAAAAGAATACTTATATATATATATATATATATATATATATATATATATATATTCAGATATATGTGTACATATATACATTTATATATACATGTTTTATATGAGTATATATACATATAGATATATACATGCAGTTATATATATATATATATATATATATAAGCTAAAAATATCATTCTTTCATTCATGCACCTCACACATGTATATATATATATATATATATATATATATATATATATATATATATAAGAAAAAATAGACCACTTTAAGGCTCCATTGTAATAGTTTATTTCACCAGAGAACTTTTCAAGTACCCTGGATCATCAGACATCACTTCCCAAAGATGAAACGAATAATGAAATGAAAATTTACACTTTTGACTGGTAGTATTAAATTTATGTAATTTAACAAGAGCGGGTAACGAGAAGTGGTGTGAGAGACATGGTCGAGTTTAGAGAGGGTTTATTTTAATATTTCTTTCTATCATACATAGTATTGAGGAAGGAGGGACCAGACATTGCACTATTTAATCGGTCAACTTAACGGAAAAGATATGTTGAACGGGAAGAAGAAAAGAGAGAAAAAGAAAAAGAAAAAGAAAAAGAAAAAAGAAAACAGGCGGAAGTAGAGAGAAAGGAGATGTATTTAGCGTTTGCGAAGGAAGAAGAGGGGTGGTATAGTTTTTTGCAATTTACGTAAAAAAATAGATTTAATTTGATAATAATTCAAATGTTTAAATAAAATCCACGAAGAAATTAATTTAGTGCTTGTCAGCAATTTAAATATTTGACTCTTTTACAAATAATTTAGGTATTTAATATGAGTTAAATACTATATTTAAAAACACATTAATAAGAAAACACATTAAAAATATTTAAAATATATGAGTTTGCTGATTTTAATCTTTTAATATTGTAAATGACTGTTAAGGTAAAATCTTTATCAGTTTGAGTCTAATTCATGAATGTAATTTGTAACTATTTTTAGATGGGTAATCTTTCTTACTTAAAGTTTAGGTTTCAAATTAAGATGGAGTAATATTTGAATGTAATATTAAAAAAATTGTTTTTTTTTTGTATATATACCAAATATACACTTATGTAAATCTCATATATATACATATGTTCATTTACATGTGCAATTACATACATAAGCACACACATATGTATCGATACACACAGGTTCCTATGCATATTCACATATATATATATTTACACCTATATGTACAAAAATTTATACATATTTATATTTATATCTATTTAAATGTTTCCTTAAATTTCACAGTTGATGTTTAACGTTAGGTGGTGACTTAAGTGTTTAAATATCAAAAAAATATTTCTATTTTTAATATTTTTACTAACAAGTCTGATAGTTAAAGAGTGATATATATAAATTTAAATCAAATTATCAATTTAAAATGAAATTACCTCCAGATGATAAAACATTTCAATCTCACAATTCTAATTAGAGAACATTTAAAGAGAAAATAAGATTAAACATTAATAAATGAATTTTTTGTCGTTCCATTAGAATACTCTCTCTCTATATATATAAGACAAATCTATATCCAAATGTACCTATATATGCATATGTATTCATATTACTATATCCTGCATATATTCACATATATTACATATACGAATGCACAAATATTTTCATATATATATATATATATATACAGACCACATGCCATCCTATATACATGACACGATATATATATATATATATATATATATAAAAAAATACCTACCTAAAATTACGAATACACACATACACAAACACACACAAACACACACACAAACACACACACATACACACACACACACACACACACACACATATATATATATATATATATATATATATATATATATATATATGTTTTACATACGCGCCTACAGTACATAGATACATAGATATGTATATATACACCCTTATACAAATGCATATACATATACACATAAAACCACATATCAATGTCCAAGTCCATCTACACATTTTTATACATACAATTATGTATCCGGATCCATGTGTGCATACAATCATTTCCAAATTCAAAAATAACACAATATTTTCCTTTCTATATTTTTTTCTAAATATATTTAGCTAGATTGAGATGGTTTCTATGTCTACATTTAAACCATAACTCGTTATGTTGGTTCAGTAATATATCCGGATCTTTATGCTTTATTATTAGGAACTTCTTTTTATACACAGGTCACATCGGTCTCTGAAATTTATTGAAGTTCGAGCCCTAGAGACGATTTTCCATTTTATTTGTGTGGTTAAGCCTTTCTCCAAAAAATCCCAATATATATATATATATATATATATATATATATATATATATATATATATATATCAGACCTTTTCTTGAATCCAAGTTTCTTCAAATGCGGAAAGGTAGCTGACATATAGATTTTCAATCTTTCAGTGATATCTTCTGCCGAAATATTCGGTTTCTTCGCCAGGGCGGAAAGAGGAGCGTCTTTGATGCGGAATATCGGTTTCGAATTTGAAACTTATTTATAAATTTAATTATCAAGGTTAAACTTAAAATGCATAGATTTGTTTCATTGTTAACGATGTTACGAATAACTTTATATTAGGAATTTACTTTATATATAATCCCAGGAATTATTAATATTATGAGTTGTTAGGCTTAAGGAAAATTTAATCTATTTTGATTAGGGGTGGATGGGTTTTAATTTCCCGATACAGATTATGTATCCAATATAACTTACTTAAAAAGTCAGGACCAGTTTAGGTTGGGTGGGAGTGCCTGCTAACAAACATAGACATCCATTTTCAGCGAGTCGTCTGGGTTTTCAATGTAGAGGAAAACATAATTATGAATGCGAAAAAATCGGTACTTATTCATAATGGCGAGCAATGGATTAAAAACTCTAACGACCACTTCGACATCGCATTGGGATCATTGGACTCTGCAGAGTTCTCCTGTCTTTTTATATTATATAATCTTACTGCATATTGTGAAATTAGTATAAAAGACATTGGACTGTACAGAGATATGGAATTAGGTTTGTAAGGAATTCTACGAACGTTAAAATTGATAAGATTAGATAACTATTTTATAGAGAATTTAAATGCCTAAACTTAAAAAAATTACTTTAAATACTAACATGAAAAGTTAACATCCTTTATATAACACTAGATTTGATGAATAATCTATACTTACCTTACAAAAATCCCAATATTAAACATTTGTATATACACCATAAGTTTAATCATTCCCCATCTATAAATAAGCATATACCTTCATCTATCGAAAAAAGAATAAGTAAAAATACAGCAAATGAGAAAATATTCTGTGAACATATTAATTTCTAGAAGTTCTAAAGAATAGTGGCTCTAAATGCCCAAAACTCAATCATATAAAATGAAAATGGACAACAAAGAAAAATAGAAACAGAAAAATCATTTCGTATACACCCCATGCAATTAAATGGTAAGAAAGTATTAGGACAAAAATTCCTTGCATTAATTGATAAACATTTTGCTACTGATAGTAAACTCAGTACAATTTTTAATAAAAATACGTTAAAATTAAGTAACAGTTGTACTGAAAACTTAGAAATGATTATAATACGAATATCTTGAATACACATTTATGAAAAAAGACAAAAGAATATAGATCCTAAAATAAAAAGGAATGAAGATAACGAAAAGATGTGTAACCGTAAGGATCCTCAAAACTGTTCTCTTAAAAATAGATGCCGTATTGAATCAGTAGAAAGAGAAACGGTGAGAGAGAGGGTCAGACAGACTAGCCAACAAACGCATGCAGTCATAAATATATTATACAGACGTATGTATTATTATTACATTTATTGATATATACTTACATACTCATGCATTAAAATTATATATATATATATATGTATATATATATATATATATATTATAAAATCAAATTATATATATATATATAATTTGATAATACAATATAATCATAATATATATATATATATATTATAAAATCAAATTATATATATATAATTTGATAATACAATATAATCATAATATATATATATATATATATATATATATATAAATTTGATATTATATTTTAAGTATAATATATGTGTGTACATGCAGATAATGAAATGAATGCTATATATTTATATGTGTGTATAATAATAATAATAATAATAATAATAATAATAATAATAATATTGAGTACCCAATAGTGTCCATATAATGCAGGGTTAAAAGCTGCAACCGAAGGTTTTATTCATGCTGCTCATGACCAATGATTGCTAACTAAAAATTACCAAGCACACATACTGAAAAATTGTTAACCTCAAATTCAGATTCCATGATAATTATCCAGAAAGAATTGATTATCTTCTATCAGGTTGCACGGGGTTAGCCCCCACTGAATATAAAACGCTGCATGCTAGAGTGGGTAAATATCTACACTGGTAAATATGCAAATTTTACGGGAAAGAAACTGCAAGAATCTGGTATGAACCTCACACAGATCCGATTACAGAGATAGGACCTGTACTAATTTTATGGGACTTAACAATAAATACAGACGAATCAATCAAAACTAATCCCCCAGACATCATGAGCTAGGAGCACAAAAAGTTAATATACTTTCTTTTTGACATGATTGCCATTGCAAATTATAATGTATTTTTGAAGATCTTCAAACAGCTATGTAAGGATTTTGGAGTGGAAATCTCATAAATATGGCACATGAGAACTTTAATACTTCCACTTGTAGTTGGAGCCCTCGGGTTGATTGGAAAATGTCACGATAGACGCATTGAAGAAATTCCTTGTATTGTACTTACAAATACAGCACATACATTACGAAGAGCTTTATCTATGTAAAATATGTGTAATCTGTTGATTTTTTTTTTTTACAAAAATGATCAGTGGATAATGCCATGAGGTCATTGCTGACCTCAGATCTCTGCTTGGAACCCAGAAAAAAATTCGCATGCAACAGAAATCAAAGGAAATAACAATAATGATAATAATATGTTTGAATAGATGAACGCCGTTACAACCCACTCTATAAGCAGCAAAACAAATGAAAACAAAATTCCGATGGTGAGATGTAGAAAACTTCTGTATATAATAGATTAAATTAATTCACTAAAATGACTTAAATGAATAGTAAAAAAAACAAAGCAAAAAAAAAACTCAGTTTATGCCCCTCTGGTAATCAGAGAAATAATTTACATTTAACCAATGATGGCCATGGTGAATGTACACAGCTTATATATGATCTAATGAATAAAATACAATTCATTTGAACTTTGAAATCTAAACGGATCTCATAATTAAGGCCGGCTGGTGTTATCGTTCACACGATGGGAATAACGATGTCCAGGATGAGAAAAGTTTGAAATGCATACTCTGGGAAAATATATAGACTTCCCGTAGAAAAATGTGAGAAAAATGCGGAACCGGAAATCTGAGGAAGAGAAGACACATTTACAACGGGATCATTACTGAAATCAGTCACAATATTGATGAGAGTTGTGAAAAACTGACGAGATAATGTGACATTTGATCTTAAATGAAAGTAGAAATTTACTTGACGCGTAAAAGCTTAATGGCGGAACTTCTCATGATCTTTGAGATAATAAATTGTCTAGGCCCTACAAATTTTGTTAGTCGCTGGTTGAGGAATTATACACAAACAGATACACACACACACACACACATATATATATATATATATATATATATATATATATATATATATATATAAACACACATACACACACACACACACACACACACACACACACATATATATATATATATATATATATATATATAAACTAGTGATCCACTTTATTACGTACCATTTACTGAAATATAGTTATCCGCTAAAATAACGTTTAATCAATAAAAATATATATATATGTATATACATGATCCTATGTATATAGGTGTGTGTGTTTTTAACCTTGTAGGTTTAATCCCGTTGAGTCTTGTACCGCAGAGTCGTGTGCTAGATTTTTCTGCGGCTGTGCTTTGCGCTGTAATTAGGTTTTTTAACGGAGGAACTGCTAACGCCACCCGCAAACTGTTTTGAATCTAAAGCTGCTCTCCTTCTAGACCTTATATCAAACGGAGAACGGGCTTCCCAGTCTGCTATGATATTAAACCATAATTTTGGATTAGAGATAAAAAAAAAGGTTAATTAACTCTTTTTCAAATGTATTTATGCGAGGGGAACACAGAGGGAATTTCAACTGTTTATATCAATTTCAATTTCAATGCTGATATGAACACACATGCATATATAATTGTATATAAAAAAGTGAAAAAAAGATTCAGAATATTAAAGAATTGGCTAAAGACCTGAAAGCAAACAATTTGCCACATGATGACGGCATCACAAAGAGAAACCACAAGATGGGCAAAATGTGCTAAATTGTCTTAATGGCTAGTTTGGAATCTGGGTCCTTCATAGAAATCCAAAATCCAAACCACAACAATAGATAGCAATTGATATTTGGAAGTGATCATTGATAAAATCTCATTGATAATAAAGCAAGTTATTACAGCTGATTTAATAGAATAGATTATTACAGTTCTTATAGCTAAACGAATTTTGTAAAATGAATAAGCGCTTTTTTATCATTTCACACAAACAAGGTGATAAAACCATTAAGACAAACGAGGATGCTATGAATGAAGGAAATCTATAAAATTTTTAAGGCGAGGAAGTACAAGTTTGAAGGTGGCAGAAGATGGCGATTGATGTTGCATTTAAATTTTGATGAGTTAGAAGCCATTGCGTAAATGCAAGATAAATAAAACAGAATTAATAATGTTTTCAATGAAAATAAAAAAAGTCCCTAAAAGAGGAAACACCAACAATTATGCAAGCAACCAAGCAATATTGTTAAAGCAAGTCAAATCTGTAAGAAGGCAAAAGAATTCAACAACAATGAATTGGTGTCTGTATACAAAAGCAGGGTCGGACAAGCGAACACAGTAGGTTTTTTCTAGTATTTAAGGCAGATCTGAACTGAATTATGCTAAAAATGTCAAACGTCCCATTTTACTGGCCAAGAAAAATATCCCAACATGCACTTTGTGTCTTACTGTTTAAAAGAGGAGAAAAACTTTGACAATCATTCCTATAATTTGACGAAAAGAAGACATTTTGAACATCGGAGTTGAAAGAAAAGAAATAAGCCGGATCAAAGGCAAGATTTATCGATATGCTATTTTTTTATGGTTATGAGACGTTGCAAGTTATTTACAGACAGAAAATATATTTAGGTTATAAGAATTCTTCTTCGATTGTAGTAACCTTAAACATAATAGCAGTAGCAGCCCTAAAATGAAACTAAGCCGCATCAGATCTCGAATATAAAATCACGTGAACCCTAAAGTTACTCTCGCTTTCTTTAGCTGGTGTCAGTAATATATATATATATATATATATATATATATATATATATATATATATATATAAATTATAACATTTAATATGTTATAAAATCACTACAAAAATAGCCATTTTTCAACACATTTGTTGAATGTAGACTGTAGAATAAACTTGTAGAATGATTGTAGAATAAACTGTAGCTTTTAAAACCTTTATTCTACAATCTCCATTCAACATCCTCAATTGATAAGACACCAAAGGTGTTGAAACAAAATGGCTATTTTTGTAGTGATTTTATAACATATTAAATGTTATAATTTATATATATATTAATGTATAATTTTTAAATACATATTTATATTGGCTCTACTCTGTATTGAGCACTCTTTTAAGAATAGTAATTGTTGGTGATTAGAATTTATTCCGTATACACCAATTATACACTTGGGTATATATATATATATATATATATATATATATATATATATATATATATATTATGTATTTAAGAAGCAAATGCTCTTTAAAGGTAAATATTATTAAAAATAATATATATTATTAAAGATACATACATATATATATATATATATATATATATATATATATATATATATATTCATACACGTTTCATTAAATAATATACACATGTATTGTCTATTTATTTTATGTAAATTCTTTTCATAACGTCTGATAATTTTAATAACATTATTATTGAACGAAGATATATATATTTAATAAGCCTTTTTTATGAAATTTAAGGAATAAAGAAGACAACAAAATGATGACAATATTGGCAATGAATTTGATTATATCTATTTTATATAGATATTCTATAAATTATATTTTAGAGGATATATATATATATATATATATATATATATATATATATATATATATATATATATATTTACATTTACTTTTCTGTCACAAATACAAAATAGGCAATCATGTTGGAGAAACAGGGACGGAATTTTGTTTTCGGATCAATAACTATAAAATGCCTCCAATGACAACAATAATTTCCCTCTCGCTGAACACTTCAATCACCTGTTCATTGCAGAGCCGACAAAAAAGTATCAGATCGGTGTTATTTTGAACTTGTCTTAAGGAGAATTACACCATCAACTTTGTAGAATCCGGTTTTCTTAATATCGAAAATAAAGCTTAGTCGACACAGTAACAATATTACAAATAATTCACATGCATCTGTTGAATCATATACCCCGATAGAAATATTAACATCTGATCCACAGGTAACCATTATGGAATAATATATTTATTTGTGCATGCTTTATGGTTTTGTGTTCACGGTCGTTAATAGGACAGTAATTTTTTTGCTAAATTTATAGCGGAGAATAGCAGATGTTGGACGGATAAAAGTCGCAAATATCGAATTGAATGAGCGTACATTCATTCTTCCGCAAGTTCTGCACTACCTTAACCAAGTATTGCACTCACACTCTTTGGGTCCTGTCAGTGGATCTAACCAACGCCTTTATCCGCTGTGCTATGTGCAGATGAGAATTAACAGGAGATAACTGATAACGGACATCCAGTAAACATGTCACCTGGAACTAGAACAGTTTACCCCAGTAAGCGAAATAAAGGGTTCAATTCGACATACAAACCACCTGAAGAAAGCCGGAGCGTACAACGGCCGAATTTTTGTAATAAATATGGCGACAAAGATGAGGAAAATAGTCCGCATAATGTAAATAGTGCAAATTATTTCTCTACTCTTGCTATTGAGCCCATTTTTTTAATTAAACTATGAATGTTAGAAATTACATTATTCTCATTCTTATTCTGTCTGTATATATATATATATATATATATATATATATATATATATATATATATATATATATATATGGGGAATTGATAATAGATAAGTAGAGTAACATATAGACAGATTGCTATATAGGCATTATAATTCTACTCCCACCTCTTCATATCGCCTAATGATTTTTGCTTAATATTCCCCTGATGTTTAAATAACGTCAGATTTCAGAAAAAAGTTGCTAATCACAAGCAATATATATGCTTTGATTCAGTCGTCCATACAATATTTAACAGCCTCTTCTTTACGCTATGAAATATTTCTGTTATGACAGTAAGTACGACTGTGAAAATTATGGCCGAGCAAGATCAATAGAATTTAATACTGGGCTCTGTTGTCGCCATAAACGCTGCGATATCGCAAAATGGCGATCTTGACAATAACATGCGGAGCCAGAATTACTTGTACTAATATTACAAGTAGGGATATCATTTTTTCACTAGGTAATTTCATACTCCTAATTCGTTCGCAGTTCATTGAGTTTAAATATTATTTTATGTGTTTGCACTTAAGGCAACTGTCACTTTGAATTAAGATCATAAATGGAGCTCACTCAGATTTCTGATTCTCTTTTTTATATTTTCTATCGTCTACGTTTTATGGCATTTGATTTTTTACCTATTTGCTTAGCAAAGACATCAAAACCGAGCTCTTAATGGCGCACCCTTGCAAATATTATTATTTTTTCATTCCATCATTTGTCTAGCTCGCTTTATCTCCCGTTTCCTTCCATTTTTTTTCTTTAAAACTGATTTTATTATTATTATCATCATTTTTTTTTTGTAACCCTTCTCAATCTTCTGTCGGTACTTTCTTTTTTATCTGGCTTTCAGCTCGGCAATTTCTTTCTCTTTTCTATATCAGTGCTTTCGGGAGATAAGGTTGCCGGGGGTCAGTATAAAGCTACGCTCGGCACGTTCTTAAGATCTATCTCCAGGGATGGGTGGGAAGATTCACTGAAACTGCTTTCCATAAACTAATGTAGGAGAAGACAATCCGGATTTCGATTTAAGGCTTAGAAATTCTTTTCACAGAGATTCTTCTAGAACATATCCAATCACACATAAACGCTTTCAAGCATATCTTTACTAGGTCGCATTGATTTTGTGCAGTCTTTCGATATGTTTCTTCAGGGCACAGTTTCCTTTTGTAATCATTTCACCCGGAGCAAGGTGATAAAGCCATTAAGACGGAAGTGTTTACAGAAAATGAAAGACGCTGAGAAAAAAAAAGATGTAAGGAGAGAGGACAATAACAGAAAAGCAGAAGATATCGATTGGCGTTGCATTTACGTTTTCGAAGATCAAATCTGAACGGAAGGCAAAAAACCGAAAGAGAATCAAACAGACGTGAAAATATATATTTTTTACGGTTTATCAACCATTTGAAGATTATTTAAAGCCAGGAAATATTTTTAGATTTGAAAACTTTCAGGAAGATAGTAATGATTTACGATATTGAGTCACCCCCTCCCACGAGGGCGTCATGTGGCACAAGGCCTTTTTAACGTGGGCATTCCGAGCCCGTGGGCTCGGCCAAAAATATGCAAATTTAACCGGTATAAACGGGTTCAGGGCCGGTTTACCTCCCCAAAGGAGACTCCGCCCTTCGGCGGAGACTCATTCGGGTTCCTCCCGTCCGTAGGAAGAGAGTTCAACCGAGTAGTCGGTTCAAAAAGTGAACTACTGACTCACTTCAATGAGTAATGATTTACTAATACAGATTGTTGTCACCTATGGAAGGTTACTGAATAGAATGATCAAACGAAGGTTGGTAATGAACGATAATACTTAGGACAAGAACAACACATATAAGATTCGCCAGCGTCGCGTAGAAGTAGTAGTCAACTGCTAGAAGTGAGTCAAGTGAATTCCAAAAATCTACCAACCGCCCCACGAGCTCAGAGACCGAATTTAATGCGGGATACCAGAGCACGTAGATCGGCCAAAAATTCCCTGTAGATCCCGGATAAAAAGTGGTCGTGTAGCTGTATTCTGAGACGAGACTCTCCTGTTCGACATAGCCTCGTCTGGGGATCCTCTCTGTCCGGAGGAGAAGAGTTTGACAAGCACGGCTCGAGAGAATCTCCAACTCTAGACCACGTACAGCATTCTCTACTGTAATTGTGGGAATGAGGGAATACCCATTATCGCCCGTAGCTATGCTACAACACAAATATTACTAATTAATATATAGCAGAGAGGAATAAGTGGAATTATACATTTTTCAAGGATATTTGCGCGTAAATGAATATAACGAACCCGAGTCGGCTCTCAGATTTCCCATTTCGATTTGTTATCCAATACACCTGACACAGATCCAAGCTTACTGCACCTGTTATTTCTCCGTGATCACCCATTTATGTGCTGACCAGGCTTAACATTACTTTACATTGTTAACCTTACGAAAATCAATGTTTCAACGTGTTCCACCTCTGGCATCTCGTCTACAGTCACTTTCTCACAGAGGCGCCGTCGCCTCTCTCTGTCTGTTTTACAAATACTTTCATGGCAGTTGCTCCGAGGAGCTGCATTCGCTGGTTCCCAGACTTCATGAGTTCAAGCGCCCTACGAGGCTGGCATCCGCTCTCACCCTTTCACTGTCGAAACTCCTAAATGTAGCCGTCTCTTCTACTCCAATAGCTTCATGTCTCGCACCTCTCGCCTGTGGAACCTCCTTCCCTATTCCAGATTCCCTGAGAGCTATAATCTCCAGCTATTCAAATATAATGTCAATCGACATCTCCAGTTGCCTTGATCTATCCACTACCCTTCTCGTCATCCTTTCTTCTATCACTTCTATCTGATCTTGCTCCACGCTTGCGTCCTAGTGACTTCCCGCCTTGCTTGGGGTGAAACGCTTAAAAAAAAATGCCCGTAAACCAATGAGAAATGCGAGAAAATAAACTGTTAGCATAAGACGTATGGTCACATCAAGTAAACAACAGTAAAATTACGATAATTAACGGCCAACCAAGCATTGCGATTAATAGTTGTGGACCTAAAATGAAATCAAAACAATTACCATGGAAATATTCATAAAGCAGGTAAAAGGAAGCTGCATTACCTTGATAGGAAAGTGACTAAAGCTGAGATGTCATGTCAGGACAAAAAACGTTGCCGATTATTCTTTGGATTTTATGAAGAATCTCTAGATATATAGAAAGATGTAGCAACTATATTTAATGCATGGACCAATGGCAGTATTATTACCATTCTGGCTAAAAGAAATATTCCAGCAAGACAAAATGAACGAAACTTCCTAATGGCAGACGTAGTGATTGAGTCAATATAATCATTCCACTTCATGTCTGTAGAAATTTTTAGCTTAGGAAGGCGCAATGAGTCACTTTCCCACTGGTTAGCCTCAGCTATGCTGATGGAAGTCTAGAAAGGTTGTCTATGATGATTAAAAGTGAGTGGCTTCGTTTTGGCGGTGCTACAATTAGCAAGTCATTTCTTGCCCAAGTTAACAAGTCATCGAAGGTTATTTTTTATATCACCTGCCAATTTGACCTTATAATACTTATCAGACTTGCTATCTACAATTTTAGACGATTGGTATTGCGTTTTACTTTCTTTTGGATAAAGAGTACTTCATTTCCTGTTATTTATTATTGTGACTCTTATTTTGTTTTTTTTTTTCATTTCCACCTCCATAGGTTTTGCCTTTTGATCAAAGCAAGCCTTTTTTTTTAATTTCTTCCCATTTAATCCTTTTTGATAATTTCTGTTTTTCTATATCATAAGATTATTTACAATTCCCATAATTATTTTCATATTATTTTTCATTTTTAAACCGTTTACTTTTTTCGTGTTTTTCATTATTCAGGATTTGGTTCTATTTATTTAACTTTTCGTAGTGATCTTTCTTTCACTTACAGTTTTTCTTTTTCTCTTCCAGGTTCTTTCTTTTTTTTTCTATGTTCTTTAATTTCTATTTGTTTTTTCATATATCTGTTATGATGTTTTTAATTTATTATAATGCTTTTTTTCATTGTCATAATGTTTTTTTTCTATTTCATAATGTTCTTTTCTACTTTTGTTTTTTTATAATATCTTGTTTTCCTTCACAGTAATCATTTTTATAAAATTTTTTCTTAATTATTTTTTTCTATTTTTCATGTCTTTTTACGTATATTTTTAATGCCTTTACTTTTCGTATTTATATGTAATAAAAATTATTCATATTTGTCAACATACATTATTCATAATGTCTTTATACTTCCTTTCGCTTCCGTGATATTTGCACTTATTTTCACGTTTTTCTTTTCCTAATGGTTTTGCCTTCTTTCATAATTTTTTTTTTAAATACTTTTTCTTTTTAACGAATTTTTATCGCAATTACTTTTTTCAGTTTCACGAATTTATTTTCCTTTTCTTCTATTTGATCATATCTTTTCTTTCGTAGATATAATTATCGTACAAGTTTTTTTTTTGTTTTATCATATTTTTTACGCTTTTATATTTTTGTTTTTTCTATGTTATTACATTTTGTTTCTTTCTTTATAATTTTCTTACAATGTTTTCCTACTCTCATGTTTTTACTATGTTTTATTAAAATTTTTTTTCTTCTGTTTTATCATATCTTTTGTTTCGTGAGGGATAACGTTCTGACCAAGTTGTTTTTTTTTTCTTTTTCCTCATAATGTTTTTTACTTTTTTTTCATAATCCATTTTTCATGTTTCTTTTCTTTCTTAATGTATAGTTTTTTTTTCTCTTATTGTTCGTTTTCTTCATAATGTTGTTTTTACTAATCATTATTCTCTCACATTTTTATTGCTTCCTTTTGGCGGCAATTACTATTTTCTCTTTATTTTCTAAAGGTTTCCTTTTACGGTTTATACTTTTAAACGACACTCTTTAGTTTCCATTTCAAGATCTTTAAATAGATCTGATTCATTTCTACGGATCGTATTTGAAGATTATTTAAGATTCAACATTTTTAAATAGTTTTCATTGCTTTTCTCCCGCAATCATTTTTTGTCTCATAAATTGCCAAAATTATGATGTAGTTCACACCCTTGCAAGTTAAAAGTAAATAATAACATTTAGAGTTCTCTATGAATATTTTTGTCATCTAAACTTCATATTAAACGCACAGGATGGTAAAGAGGGAATGTAGTAGAATTCATGCAGACAGCTTTTTAGGATGACGGCTTAATCTTAAAGAGAACCTGTTGCTAGTGAAAGGAAAATCGTCATCATACAACGAAATATAAGAAAATGATTCAAATTTACATAATTCTATTTTCACTCCTTGTATATATATATATATATATATATATATATATATATATATATATATATATATATATATATATATATAAATTAATTTATTTAAAATATGTTTTTTTTCGCTACACAGTTCTAACCATGTTTCAGAAATGGAAAAAGCCACGAATTTAATTTTGTGATTAAATTAAAGACATTAGTTCCATTTCATCCTCAAGCGAATTTTGGAGTAACTTTTAAAAATTACTGGGTTTTAAATACACAGCTAAAACAAAATTCATGTTTCCAAGGTTACAGATACATCTGTTTTTCTAGACAGGGGTGGCTGGGTTTTTCATATATCTATAATTTAATGTATCAGTTATTGCTACGTTTGGGTCGTAGGAAGGGATGCACTATTTTGTAAAAATAAAAATATCTATAAGAACACCGGATTATATATCTTGCTGTTCTTTCTTTTTATATATATATATATATATATATATATATATATATATATATATATATATATATATATATATATATATGCAAACATTCTTTTGATTATTCCTGAAAAAATGTCCGAAAATCTTGAAGAAATCCATCGATTTTGGGGGGCGTCCAAAAGAAACAAAGTCTCATTTTCAAAAATCCTTTGTGAAAAACTGCTGTTCATCTGTAAATAATAATAAAAATTATTTTTTAAATATATTAAAAAGACATTTAAATTCATTTAAAACAGAAAATTCTCATATAAGAGGAAAGGAATATACAAATCACACACACACACACGCACCCCGTATATATATATATATATATATATATATATATATATATATATATATATATATATATATCAGTGGCGACTCTTCTGGTCGGGATTGTACGGCTCAGCCCGAGAGCGTCAACATTCAAGTATATCTTTTTTCAAAAGCAGTAAAAATCATTCGTAGTGCGTCGTTTAAATTCTTGCCTTTACCTGTATACAAAATTAATTGTTTTAACTCCGTGTCTCAAAATATGACGGAAATCTATTTAGTAGATATTGTACATAATAAAAAAAGAAAGAAAGAATAAAGAAAGAAGAAAGAAACAAAGAAAGAAATTAATTAAAAACGGAATGTAATAAAATTAACAGGATTAGTCGGGCTCCTTTCAAGCTGGAGGCATACTCAATCGACAATATATTTCTTGCCTTAATTTTATAAATAAACTTTTGAAAATCTCTTATGAATTGTATTCCCTGTTTTTCAAAGAACACATTTTTACTTCAACTTATTATTTCAAAGGTCCATTTTTAAATAATTTATTCCGTACAGTATAATATATTTAGTGGAATGTATCAACTGAAAAATAGTAAATAAAATTTCGCGAGTTTCAATGTCGGCGAAAATCAAAGAAACTGGCAGCCTGAATTCGTCGACTGGAGGGTTGGGCAAGGAGGGTGTCTAGGATGGTGTTGAGGAAGTTTGATATAAGTCAGCAGTACTGATGATAAACTTTCAGTAATGTACTTTGCCTTCCATAGAAGGTAAACCATTAAGAATAGAATACAAATAAATAAAATCGATAATTATAATCATCTTATGACTGAAACGTAGAGATATTTGTTTAGTTTCTAGATGACAAAACGTTTGCACCCTCCTCTAGAAAGAATTTCAAATTTTAGCCCGTTTTCAAATGGTTGGCATATAGCATTCACAATTGAATGCAGAATTCATAATTTGCTCATTTATCGAGCGTCTACTTATCTTTCATTGACAAAAACGAAAAACCCTTATTCGATGCCAACTTTGTAAAAAGACCATCAGAACTGCTATACCCAGAGAAAGATTTTGCTATAAGATTCGAATATATTTGGACCCTTAGAATCTATAGTTCAGTGAATTTAATATATCCTTACATTCAGATTAATGAGTGTCAATCGGAGTCTTACTTTCTGAGTGATTTTGAAGCCACTCCGGTCCTGGCTCGAACTCTGTCTCTGCCTTCGACTGACCTCGGCCCTGGAAACGTTTCCAGCTCTGGCTCTAACATTGGCTCCGTCTTCGTCTCTGTCTTGGGCTCCTGTCCGCCTTGGGTGGCCCTACCAGGAACGAAGTTCCGGGTGGTATAGCTCTGACACTACCGTTTACACCCCAACCACCAACTGTGAGGTAAGGGTTGGACTTTGGGGGCTTACAGTACCAGGTGTTCCCAAGCGGTCCCCCATCTAAGTACTGACCTGGCTCTACAATGCTTAACTTCTGACACACACGCCGGCTAACAAAGGCTCTGGTGAAAATCCAAGGAGCGTCTGCATCGGTAACCGGCAGCTTCTGGTCGTTCCTGTCTCTGCGTCTGTGGGAACCCCGCGGCAAGCAAGAACGTTATCCGAGTAGGCCTGGGTACCCTACTTCTGTAATTTATCCCAAGAATCTTCTTCTCATAACAGGAAGAAGCCGGCTCAATCCGCCCAGGGTGAATGCCGCATCAGATCAGATCAGATCAGATCTGTCTTGGGCTCCGGCTACTGCTTCGGCTCCCACTAACGCTCCTGTTCGGAAAATGGGGTACATCCCTCTCCATGCTCATTATTATTTTATTTTTAAAGGGCCACTTCATCTATTACTCCTTTAGGATTTTTTTACTTTATTCATGATACATATTTACCCAATATGCTGAAAATATTCATATTTTTTTAATATAATTAGGAATTTTCAAGTTTCCATATTTTTGCTAAACATAAATTTTTATTTTTTGTGTATTCTTTTCAATAGCTGATAACATAATTGAAAGATTTATTCAAAAATTGGTGCTTTTTTAATCCATCGCCATCTAGATAAAATGAGACCTTGTTTTCTTACAAAGACCTGGATCTTTAGTTCATTTTGCTAATCATCTAGCTCCATTACTATTTTATTCGAAACAGTTCTTGCTGAATTCTTATCTACAAACCCCTTTTTCGATGATATCTTTAATGTGGGACATGACAACAAAGTTGGTGTTTAACACTTTTCTTGACTTCTTGTCGGTTGGATCGTTTCATTTTATTTTTAATAATGAGTAAATCAAGATTCCTTATTGCTGCCATCTTTCAATCCTGCTAAACGTAATCTTTTAAATGTATTTTGTAGTTTACCCTCTTACCTCTTGCAGTCATATTTTTCAGAGCGAACTTCATAAATTTTATGGTAAAATTGTTATGCAAAATTCGTATCTACAAGTAGTAATGTCTATACTTATTTTAATATGTTTAGCTACCTTGATATTACTGTCTGATTATGATTATTGTTTTCAGGTAAATAGGGTAAAGAAAAGAGAAAGGCAAGCATGACAGAAGAAAGAAAGAAAGAAAACTCACGTCGCTTCTAGCTTCCTGCAATTACCTAAAGCAGGGAAGCTGGTTTTGTTTTGATTGAACGTTGGCTCCGTCCCTATTTTGTACGTGAGATGCGGAAGGAGCTCGAAATTTAAATCGACTTTAACTTGATCACTTCTGCGGGACAGTTCCACAAAGAACGAGAAATACCAAAATGATTTTCGTACATTGCCTTTACCTGAAAGCCAGTCGAAAGGGGTAAGACGTCTAAGACAGAAGATTATTTTAAAAGAAGCTTTATTCTTTAAACCGTAAGCGAAGACTGGGGAAAAAGAGGTTTTTTCAATAAGGGACTTAACAATAGAGGGATTCATTCAGCTTTGGATTCTTAACGAGAAAAGTTTTCAGCAAAGACAAATTGAATTCAGAAGTAAGCATATATCGTTGATTGATAAATTAATTTAAGATTATAAAGAAATTAGATTAAGCTTCTTGGGCATATCGGCGCTTCTCAGATTCATGGTATGCGATTATTTTAATATGATATATGACAAATGTTTTAAAGTTTAACTGAAGACATGTAAAACCCAAGAATCGTATTGTCAGTGTCTAAGGTTCCATTATTGTCCGATCAACGGAGTTAAGCAACGTCGTGTCTGGTCAGTATCTAGATGGGTGATAGCTTGGGAATACCAGGTGCTGTAAAATTGGATATGCGACTGGTGAGAAGCATAACGGCTCCGGATGATAAATCGGAAAACCGAATTCAACTGGTTCTGTTAATTTCACTTAAGCGCAAATATGCTTGGGTTAATTTCACTTGAGTGCAAATATGCTTGGGTGATCATGAATCGAAAAGAGACATGGTCACCCAAACGTGTGACATTCTCCTTTTCCAACACGCCTTTGTAGAAAAGACAGAGGGAAGCCACATCACGTCTGGGAAAAATTGATTGAAGTCTCGATTCCAGGCTAAGTCAGGATCTTTTACACTGCAGATCATTCTTTGCATTTTTTCACGAATCTTGAGATGAACAGGTGGGGAACCTAACGAAATACGGACGAATGATAGATTTGTAAATGTACAAGATGGACGCTGACGAGGAAAACCTTCTTGCACGACACAACGAACCAACTTTCCTTTCAGTAGATACAGCTATTGATTCAATGTAGTTGTTCCACTTCATGTCAGTTGAAAACGTGTGACAAAATAGGGGCAGGGCGACGTGCCCTGGATTTGAGCATCAACCATGTTGCTGATGGACAGGGAAGTTTCTCTATGGTGATTAAATGAGAACATTTTTGTTCGGAGGTATTAAAATTTACAAGCCATTTCCGGCCCCAGTTAACGACTGAAGATCCGTTTCAAGAGCAGCAGCCAGGTTAACTTTTTCAGCTCTGACGGATTTGCTATTGACACAGGATTAAATGGTAGTGTCATCAACATAAATTACTACTTGGGAACTGATGACACCAGGAAGATCATTGATGAAGATCAGACACAGCGTAGCACGCAGTATTGAGCCTTGAGGAACACCCGCAATCCTGTGAAAGGATTTGGAAGTGAGCCCATTCAGGACGACCTTCATTTCACGATTTGATAGGAATGATTTGATTAAATCAAAAAATCATTCAGAAATAATGGGGCCCTGAAGCTTATGTAGAAGACCAGCATGACAAACCCTGTGAAACGCCTTTGGGGTATCTAGAGATGCCAGGTCAGGACCAATGTCATTACAGATTCTTCTTTGGATAGTGTCAAGTATATCTAACTACACAACAGGAGCACCAGACGAGATGTGGCAGTAACATTCAATACATGGAAGAATGGTAGATTTATAAATGTTTAAGATAGATTCTGGTGAAAAAATAAAATTCTAACACGGCACAGTTAACTAACTAGTGGCAGAAGTAGCAACTGACTCACAATTAATAAATAATAAATAATTTTTCCACTTACTATCAGCAGAAAAATGTTAGCCCGTGGAGTTGCCATTAGTCATTCCCCGCGAGGTAAGCATCAATCATGTTGATGGAAAATAAAAAAAAGGATTCTCTCAGATGTTTAAAAGAGAACAGTTGCTTTTTTTGAGACGTTAAAATTAATATGTCTCTCTTTGCTTCATTTAACAACAGATTGTAGGTCATTTTTTGAGATCAGCTGCCAATTTGACTTTATCGAATCGATCAGACTTACTATATGTGTCATCTGCATAGATATCGAGTAGAGAAATGATGACATTAGTAAGGTCATTAATTAAAATTATGAACAATGTAGGTTCAAAGATTGAGCCCTGGCGGACACCTGAATTAATTTTTAAAGATCTATAAATGATGCTATACTATAGGAGACAGGGCGAGTTATATACGCCATTTTATTCCAATAGTGTGTCCGTATGACATGAAATACGGTATATGATTAGAGTGATAAAAATCAGTAGAATATTTATTTTAATTAATTCACCCCAAGCAAGGCGCAAAGACTTCTTTGGAGTAAAAGTCAATGAAAAGACTTTGGAAGGAACTGGAAATCCATACCTAAACAGGAAGCAAGATATAAAATTCAACCGTTCAAAAGACAGTTGGGAAGTGTGTAAACGAACCAATCTACTCATATTGAGGAAAAGAAATTACCATCAAATACTCTATTTCATATTAAGTACCGGCGAATTGTTATTGGTATTATCGAATGAGGGAGATGTATGCGAAAATAAAAACAAACTGACACTGTGGCACAAATATACGTAATCTTAATATACTAATAATGACAACCAGTCTAATAACGGTATACAGGCACATCAGAGACGCATATGTGTGAAATATGGGTATAGTTAATTCAAAAAGCAGCAGATAACTTTGCAGATGAGCCGAGTAGCCATCTATCTGTCCAGTAATACTACTTTTAGTAGTATAAAAGAGTGAATTTCTCAATCAAATATGTTATTCGTTATAGGATGAGCCTGAAATGTGATTTGCAGGACAGAAGACGGTGAAAAATGAGATCCGTAGAACTATTGGGATAGCCAAAGACACATTCCAAAAGCTGGGCAGACAGAAGGATTTCTTTGGAAACAAAGAAAAGAATACTGAGCTGTTACGTGATATTTGTCTTTCTTTACGGCAGTAAATGTTGGACGATTTCCTCAAAGATGAAGAATGGACTCGAGGCGACAGAGATGTGGTTCTACAGAAGGATGCTAAGTATATCATGGACCAAGCGTGTGAGCAACGATGATGTCTTACAGAGGTTGCCAACAAGGAGGAAGCTTATACTTAACACCAGGAAAAGCAGCTGAAGTTTCTTGGAAACATAATGAGGAAGGAGGGCCTGGAGAATCCGATACTCACGAATAGAGGGGAAAAGGTTTCATGGAAACATAATGAGGAAGGAGGGCCTGGAGAATCTGATACTCACGAATAGAGGGGAAAAGGTTTCTTGGAAACATAATGAGGAAGGAGGGCCTGGAGAATCCGATACTCACGAATAGAGGGGAAAAGGTTTCTTGGAAACATAATGAAGGAGGAGGCCCTGGAGAATCTGATACTCACGAATAGAGGGGAAAAGGTTTCTTGGAAACATAATGAGGAAGGAGGGCCTGGAGAATATGATACTCACGAATAGAGGGGAAAAGGTTTCTTGGAAACATAATGAGAAAGGAGGGCCTGGAGAATCTGATACTCACGAATAGAGGGGAAAAAGGTTTCTTGGAAACATAATGAGGAAGGAGGGCCTGGAGAATCTGATACTCACGAATAGAGGGGAAAAGGTTTCTTGGAAACATAATGAGGAAGGAGGGCCTGGAGAATCTGATACTCACGAATAGAGGGGAAAAGAGACAAAGGAAAAACATGCGTGACATCCCTAGCGGCCTTAAGCAAGTGGATGGCAGAACAGGTCTGGGAGAGGAAACAGAGGTAAGGAATTTGTTGAGAGCTTCAAGAGGTAGAGAGAGGTAGAGACCCATGATCGCCTACGTCCTGAAGTGGCATGACATAAAGAGGAAGAAAAGATGTTATTCGTTATAATAAACTTTGTTAAGGGAGATGAACTGATTACATTATGGCGAAGGATATAGCAGAGAAAAAAAACGTATTTTTAAAGTCTAACACGAAAAGCGGACATTAAAAGAACGTTTATACTAGAAAGAAAAGCAAAAGAATAGTTTTCATTAGATTCTCGACTTTTAACGAACAAAAATTAATCTAATTCCTAATTATATTCTGATGAATGAAACGCGTGTCACTTTTGATATTGTCAATTTAGATAAAGGTCACGAATATAATAATTCTTCTCTCCCACTCCTCTGTTCCAGAACGTATCATTTGCATATCTCTCTCTCTCTCTCTCTCTTTCATTGTTATTTCTTAAGAAATGTAATCAAATATTTTATAGAATATCATCATCATGGCAACTAGATTAACTAGAGAAGGTATCCTGTCTTAAGCGGAATTGTGACTTAGAACTTAACACATTTAGCAACAACTACTACTACTACCTTTTTATTGTGTGACATTTGTCAATGTCGGGAAACTAGATATACGCCTGGAGAATTCTGCTTTCATTTGCTTATATCTGACAACGTTTCGTTTCACTAATGAATCTTAGGTGAACCAATGCTAGAGTGCCCTCTCCTAGTTGAAGTCCTGAAGGAAATGTGTTTTATGCTAAATCGACTGTTTGCCTATATATCTAGTCTAGTTTATCCACAGATGTTGTCCAGGCGAAGGTCAGTTGTCGATACTGTTTTGAACTGGTGTTGATGTAAGAGTTCATAGTCTGAGGTTGCATTTATAGTTCCAGGTTTAACAAGATTGTCTTCTTAAATGTATTTAACATCAGAAAGCATGATACATCATAATCACCTTTCTACTTATTTTATCCCAGATAAAAATGGATTTCTCGGGATTATTTTGATATGTGTATAAGAAAACCGTTATCGACGACAGTGAATCGAATGTTTTCCTTCTCCTAGGCTGGCCATCGCCGAAAGGGAGAGGTTCTAGTCAGCCCCGCTATTAAACCCCTGAAATAAGATGGATTCCTGTCTTTCCAACGGGACCACATAGAAATGATGCAAGTTTGAAATGGGCTTGCCTATGCCAATGCTTCTCTTGATAACATTATTTGCATGTCGTTAGAAGCCGAGTACATCAAACGAATCAAAGCTGAAATAGTTTAGTACAATACAGCTATAATATTATTATTATTATTCTTTTTATTTTCTTTGATTTCTGGCGTTTACACATTTCTTTCCGGGTCCCACCCAGGGACTTAAGGTTAGAAATGGCGTCATGACACTTTCCACTGACAAAAAAAAAAAAAAAAAAAAGATTACATTGATAAAGCCCTTCGTAAGGTGTGGGCTGTACTTGTCAGAACAATTTTCTGTATCTCCTTGAGACATGGACTTCCAGGAATCCCTTCAATTAGTCTACTGGAATCTTTTCCAACCAGTCCTAGAGCTCCAACTACAACAGGGATTGTTGATGTTCCCCATATGCCACATTTTCGCGATTTCTATTTCAAGGTCCTTGTACTTTGACAACTTTTTTGAATATCTTCAAAGATACATTGCAGTCGGCAGGGACTGCCATATCAATAAGGAGGCACCGATTTTGTTTGTGGTCTTTAATAACAATATCTGGGCGGTTGGCCTTGATTGTTCTGTCAGTGTGTATTGTGTAGTCCCATAGAATTGTAACAGGTCCTATCTCCGTAACCGGGTCTGGGTGGTGTTCATACCAGTTTCTTTCAGTTTTCTTCCCGTAGAAGTTGCAGATTTTCCAGTACAGATATTGGCCCACTCTGTCATGTCGGGTTTTATATTCAGTGGGTGCCAACACCGTACAACCTGCTACAAGATGATCAATCGTTTCTGGATATTTATCACAGAATCTGCATTTTGGGCTGACACAATATTTTAGCATATGTGCTTGATAATTCCTAGTTAGCAAGCATTGGTCCTGCGCAGCAAGGATAAAACCTTCAGTTTCCGCTTTCAACCCTGCACTACGTAGCCACTGATGGGTACGGGTTTTGTCTACGTCAGCTTATTTGGTACGGGCAGAGTATTGGCCATGAAGCGGTTTATCTTGCCATCGCTTCTGTAACTGGTCTGTTGCATTCGTCTTAGTTATCTTTTTTAGGTATTTTGCAGTTTCAGCCGGTGTATTGTGCTGTAGTTGCATCTCTACGCCCATTTGGAACTCCATTTTGAATTTGTTGGCTTCCTTCATTACGGAGTAGAGACATTATTATTATTATTATTATTATTATTATTATTATTATTATTACTGTTGTTGTTATTATTATCGAAACAGTATGCATTATTATTATCATTTAAAATTATATTTGACTTATATACCATAACATTTTTCCTTTTAACCTTTTTCGTTCAGTTTTAAACTTTTATTTCTTCTTCTTTTTTTTCCTCTTTTTCTTTGTCTTATTAGCACTATCATTGCTATTAAGAAATCAAATAACTATTATTAGTATTCCAAATAATAATAATAATAATAATAACTGATTATAATTCTTATTATTATTATTATTGTTATTTTAAAATACAATTTTATTATGTAACATAGCATTAATTCTTTTCTTTATTGCCCCTCTTTCTTCAGGGTTCATTTTCCTTGTTGTTCTTGTCTTTGCCATTTCTTCTTTTGCTTCTTGTTGTTCTTATTATCATCATTATTATTAAGCAATGACTTTATTATTATCATTTTAAAAAAAAATATATTATTTTGCACTTGCATTTCTCCAATGATATATGCCAAGGACGTGATATTTTACTGTTTACCTTTAATTAAATAAAAGACAAGGGATTATATATATATATATATATATATATATATATATATATATATATAATAATGCCGTTTGCAGTATAGGGACACCGCTTGTTAAAAGATTTTGTTTATTTATTTCTGGAATAGATAGGGTAACATGGATGTTGTTGGTTTGTTTTTTGAGTTCCTTTCTTCATAATGCCCAAAGCTCCAACCACAACAGAAACATTTTTAATTTTTAAATCCTTTTATTATTATTTAAAGATATTACATTGTTTACATTAAACAACAGTATTCGTTTATTTTATTCCCGTTTTGTTCACGTTCCATTTCTTTTCTTTTTTTTTCTTCGTTTTCTTTTTTATTCTTCGTTTTTTCTTTTTATTTTTTTCATGCGTTTGCCGTTGTTTTCGTTCCGTTGGTGGAACGACTATTTCTCTCGAAATATTAATAAATCTACCCACTTTTGCAAGTAATTACACACTTTCTCGTCATCTTAGTTCGATTATATTTGTTCTTGTCCTATTTCTTCAGTGCCAGTTTAGTTGAAGTAGGGTGAAATATTGTTTCCTCAGATGACTGAAAAACACTCTGTTCCATACCGTACCTATGAACAATAATGGCTATGTCCCGATCCTCATAAATACGTTGGACACTGCTGTACGTGGCGGTAATATGCTAAGTAAAGCTCAACTAGCAGTGGTTTACCTACTTCACGCCGCTGGCGAGTATTGTATTTTGTTGATTTCATAAAGATTAATATTTCATTTCCAACCCCCGTTGGTTATTCTTCATTCAATAACCCTTTCTGGGTCACAACACACTTTGACCGCTATGTTGCCTGTGGAAGATGTTTTTTTTATGGATTCTGACAATTTCTCATATTTTATTTTGTCTGCTTCTTTAATAATTGGTACACTGGTAGGAATGCGTACTTAGGATATTTGCCGTCGCTATTGCAAACAAAAAATATACAGTCATCTAGAAAGACAAGTGATTGTACTGTGTGTAAAATTGACGGTACACAGTTGGAGTGGTTGAGGATAGTGAGGCAATGTAATTGAAACCCATGCTGAAAACATTCGCGTGTGTTTTCAAAGGCAACAATTAGATATAATAATTACCGTTGTGTATTTATTTATTGATATCTTTCGTTTGACGTCCTATTGTATGAAGGGAGGTAGATCAGTTTAAGGTAGGAAATTTACCTGTTTTCCTTCTCGTAGTTACTTTAATTATCAATATAAATAAAAAAATATTTATCTGTATTTAGATACAATTACTTACTGATGAAAATGGATGGTTTCATTAATGCTTTCCCTTACTGCTAAATTTTTGGATGCAGTCATATTTGTTGAAACCCTTCTTGAGAGGCACTCAGATACCTTTGCCTACTAATTGACCGTCTCAGTTCAACGTAAGTCTTGAGATAGCTTACCTACTAACACTACAACAACTACAACCGAAACGAATATATCTAAACTCAATATAAATAGTGTCATAACTACATTCAAAGCAATCAAAGACTTAATCAATAAACAAAAAAAAAGCCAAAACTTGAAGGAGGAATTTAATATCTCAAGTACAGGAATTGCCAGAATTAATAAGTTGGAGAAACCTCAAGAAGTTTAAATAAGAGACTATATGAACAGAAAAGGGAAATTTTAAATAACAACACACACAACGCATTGGTTGTTTGCTGTAACAAAACGGACCACAATTTTGACATAGGTAATGCTACTTTGATTAAAAGAAAAAATAATTCACTGAGACGAAAATGTCTGGAAAGTGCCTTGATCGCTAGTTCAGCCACAATAGATTTGCGTCTAGGCTCTTAGAATATATCACTAACTGCGTCTTTCGTTTCGTAATCATGCGTAGACGTGGCAACGTCAATAAATCCCAGTCCGTGTGTGTGTGTATTTATGTATGTATGTATGTAAGTATAGTGAACGAATTATTTAGACGGCTGATTTGCTTCCATTTTTGTTATGAATTCTGAATCCTCGCTTCAGTGAATCTGTATATTGTCTGAAATCTTTTGTTTCATTGCATCTCAATATTTAAACATTCCAATAGTTACCATCATATTTGAAGGCACGTGGAACACGAGTCAGTAACATAATATCCAAAACAGATTCATTGAATGAATTGAGTTTTTTTTTTTTAGAATTTTTGTATAGATATCTTTAGAGTGTTTATTGTGTTTGTATGATAACATATTAAAACAAAACCTTTATGCCTATAGTTAAGTAATGTTTAACTTTAACATTTTACCCTGAAGGAATTGTAATAAATAAAGTAAATAATAGTCACGAAATTTACATAAATATGAACATCATTTATTGTTTACACTACTTTTGAAATTTAACGGTAGCTGGTTTACAATGGACAATTAATTTACAATATTTCCTTTCCAATAACGAAATACACAAATTCAACATGGATGACCATTTAAACTACAATACAGAGCTTCTCGCCGCGAGAATTTTTCGAACGTTTACAAAGGTCAGTTTAATTTGTATTAGATTATAGCGTCACGGTGATCGGTTTGCGGGTGGGGGAATTAGTGTGTCCAAAATTTTGATTACATTTCTCTTCGAATTAAACGTGATATTCCTTATAGTTTGATGCTGTTGTTGAATATCCTCACCTCAGATTCTTTGTCTTATTTGGTACCGGTATTTATCTATGATTCGAAGAATTACGGCACGCTCCAAGAAACAAAAAATCTATGCAAATATACGCGAAATTGTAACACTAGCAGCATGGCCCGGCGTTGCCCGTGATTGATTCAAAAATCTTACGACTTATACAGCAATCGCTATCACTTGACTTATATTTTTGCCCTTCCTCGCCTTTAAAGGAGTGCCCTCGCCGTGCTGATGTTGCTACATGCCTTACTTCTTGCCTATCTCACACTGCGAATTTTTTCTAAGCTCTATACTAAACATTAAATCTGTTACGAAAAAAGAACTAAACAAAATGAACACAAAACGATCAGCTTTAAAAAAGGACCCATAACTGGAAAAAACGGATGAAAAAAGAATGTTATCAACAAATACTTTTTCATACTCAACCCAGTTCTGCGGAATCAGAATCAACGTTGAGTTTAAGCAAGCGAATGAGCCAACTGGATTAAAGTGCCATGCAGTTTTAAATTTTTCCCACTTGTGACGAATGCAGCTATCAAATTTTTGGCATGCTAGCATGCTAGTTAACATTCATGTCAGTCAGCTGTTGGCTCTCACGCTGGCCAATAGAATCTTCCTGCCTATTCGTGGCAGCCAGCTATACGCTCTCACTCTGGCCAGTAGAAAATGGCCGAAAACTACATGAAAACTGCCGTATAAGCATTAAAAATCGATTATTTTCACTATCGATGGGAGTTGGGAAATACAAAGTCGGTCTTGGCCTTCCGCTAACTTGGAGCATGTGCATGTAAATTTTGGTGCAAATCCGTCGAAAATTGCGGCCGTGCATTCGTTTTACACACACACACACACACACACACACACACACACACACACACACACACACACACACACTGGCTTTTATACATAGATATTAATTTATTTGCACCTGAAATTTATGATTAACGGGCTACTATTGCATGTCATTTCGACCATAACTGAATTTATGCCCCAAGCACTTAATGGAGAAGCTCGAGCCATAGCTTTAGATATCGCTAAAGCCTTTGATAGGGTCTGCCAAACTGCTCTTCTTCGTAAGTTTCAGGGACACAGCAATACAGGACGATTATTTGACTTAATAAAATCATTCCTATCAAACCATGAAATGAAGGTCGTCCTAAACGGGTTCTCCTCCAGTTCCTTTCATACAAATACTGGTGTTCCCCAAGGCTCTATTTTGGGTCCTACACTGTTTCTGATCTTCATCAACACTCTTCCAGATGCCATCAACTCCCAAGTTGACATCTACGCTGACGGCATCACTATTTACTCCTGCCTTGATAGTAGATCCAGCATCGTTGACAGTACTAACCTGGCCGTCGTTGACCGGGGCAGGAAATGGCTTGTAAACTTAAATGCCTCTAAAGTGAAACTGCTCTCAGTTACACACCATGGAGAATCCTCCCTGCCTCGCATCAGGATGGTTGATGCCCAAATCCACGAGATCGCTTCTCTGCGCCTGCTTGGTCTCACGTTATCCATTGACCTGAAGTGGGACAACTACATTGAATCTATGGCTTCATCTACCACATGGAATGTTGGTTATCTCTATATGTCGCGCCAGAAGGTTTTTCTCGCCTGGTGGAGTGTTGGAATTTTTGGGTACACCGGTGCACTAGTGAGACAGCCAAAATGAGCTGACTCATTTTATAGTTCACCAATAGAAAGGTTAACCAATCAAAAGACTCAAAATATTCAATGCGACGTCTATAAAGTCTGCCATGTTTTTCCCGAATATTCACTGGCAGCCTTTGATATCGAAGACTGAAGAATTACGGAACAGCTGCTGGTGGTATTAGCGATATAGTCAGATTCAGTACAGTGGCTGACTCGTGAGTGTTAATCTTTAACGTTGTTTCATTGAACATATTACGTACTGCGCTGTATTCTATATTCATAGACTATGATGAACATGGTCAACAGAATCTATCTTCAAATCTACAAATCAAACATTTGTCCTTGATTACTGCTGTCATATATGATGATACGTTATGCAGGTAATGTCGATGTTTTTTATTAAAGGTCAGAGTTCATTCTTTAATTAATTATTACTAATTTTTATAATCATAAAATAATGCCATCTCGAGGTCCTAGACAAAATCCAGAGACTGATATGCAACGTGGTTGCTCCTGATCTGGCATCCCGTCTGCAGTCGCTATCTCACAGACGGGCTGTGGCTTCGCTCTGTCTTTTCTACAAGTACTTTCATGACAACTCCTAAGACGAGTTACTTTCACTGGTTCCCAAACTGCATGAATTTAATCTTGCTACTAGGTTGGCATCTCGGTCCCACCCTATTACTGTAGAAAAGACAAAATGAAGCCATCTCTTCTACTCCAACAACTTCGTATCTCGCACCTCCCGTCAGTAGAACTCCCTTGCTATCACTTGCTTCCCTGATAGCTATAAACTTCAAATATTCAAATATAATGTCAACCGATATCTTCTCATACAGTATCCTTCACTTTTTTTCCTTTTCTCAAACACCCCTCTCTACTCTTGCCCTCACTCTCTGTAACCCTTTGCGTACTAGTGGCATTCCCGCCTTCCTTAGGGGATTTGCTTAAAAACAAATTAAAATAAATTAAATTGAAATCTGTAAGCCTTATGTCAACCTACACAAGGGTCATTAAATATATTTGCGAACATTAAATCGAGTGCATAATTCGGTATCCATTTTATTTTAAAATATGTAACAATATCGTAATTTATAAGACATTTAAAAACACATATCTTCAAAGGAAATATATATCAATACAAAGCGTCATACGAACAGAATATATATATAACATTGTTTTTAAAGCATTGAAACACAGGGATAAATAAATGCAGTTCTAGTGCACTTCTAAAGAAAATAGAAAATAGAATTCCTTACATCTAACGCAGGTGGCACTTCTTGTCATATAAACTATGATTCATTGCTTTTTATAAAAGTTTACACACATTTTTATATATATATATATATATATATATATATATATATATATATATATATGTGTGTGTGTGTGTGTGTGTGTGTGTGTGTGTGTGTGTTAATCAATTTTAACTTTAGCATGGCTGCAAGGCCACTAAGAGTTACTGGGTGTGGAAGAATTAGCAAACAGAAACATTACTTAGGGGCGAGAAGAAAAGAAGAGTGATTACAGAGACAGTAGAAAAACATTGACGTTGCATTTAAATTTTTGAAGATTAAATTTGGCTGGAAAATATGGAGCCGGAAATGAGTTCCAAAAGAGATAAGTGCAAGAAAAGAAACTGTTGTCATAGAACTTACCGTTACATCTAGCCACTTCAACTTAATATTAGTGAGACTTCATCGCCAGTCTTCTACTGCACTTAAATACATAAATCTAGGTACCCTGGCGAAGAGCTGATCTGAATAGTTGCCATGGATGTATTTATAGAATAAGTACAGAGAGGTAACTTTTCGGCAATGTGAAACGGACTAAAACCGAAACGCCAGATTAGAACCAATAATATTGCAGATTCTTTTTTTATATTTAATCAATAGCCTATTTCAGAGTACGAAGAGATCGGTAGTCTGCCTTACCGACCCTGGTGTGGACTGAGTTCGTGTCAGATAGAGAAATTTAACTTTGAAAACTAAAAAGAAAAACGAAAAATAAACAACAAGACGAAAAACTAATACAGAATCTATTCATTTCAATGTTTCAGTCAGACGAAATGCACCAGTGTGGGAGGTATTTGTGTTAAAGCGAACATATTTAAAAAAATTAAACCCGAATATTAACCTTATGATATTAATTTGGGGTTATATAAAGAATATATTGATTGGTTGATTGATTTATTGATTAATTTTTATTTATAATCCTATATTATTTCATATTATTGTATATTATGTTTAGTGAATAAAGGTGTTTGAACAAATGACACTTAAAAGATTCTATTTGCGTCTACTGTCCTGGGTTTTTAAATAAGCGTCGTAATCCAGCCGATGGTTTTGTTTTAATTATTAAAGACCCTCTAAAAGCCCTGGCCTGTAGACTAAAATATATATTGTAAAACAAAAAAAAACAAAAAAAAAACAAAAAAAAAACAATCAAAAACAGAGACGTCTCCGCAGATATATATAAACTCGAAAATGTATTAACCCAGTATAATTTACATTATTTACATTATTCGGACTATTGTCCTCATCTTTTTCGCCATATCTATCACAATGTTTCGGCCGTTGTACGCTCCGGACTTCTTCAGGTGGTTGGAATGTCGAACTGAACCGTTGTGATAGATATGGCGAAAAAGATGAGAACAATAGTCCGAATAATGTAAATAATGTACATAATACCTCATCTCAGAAATATAGACAGACCCAGTATAATGTATATAGAAGTGTAAGAAATATATAGTGAGGGACTTGAAATATTTAAATGCATAAGCATATGCATGTAAACTTCGAAAAGAAGGAAATAGCTAACGACTTTTATTGACAAGTGCTGTTTCATTACATTTTCATTATAGAATCCAATAAATGAAGAAGATATAAGGCTCAGACAGATGCAACGAATAACATCATTCAGAGCTCATTTCCTGCAACGAACAAAATATGCCCAAAAGAAAAAAGGCGTTTTTGGCTTTCTACGATTTTTTAATCTCCTCTTGCAAATGCATTTCTGTCGAGCATACAATCTACACATGTTATTAATATCAGAATCCACCAATAGCTAATCATTATTTCTAAGTAAATTACTGCACGAAAGTAATGGCGTGAAAGCCATTAATCCAATGTTACGAGGCCTGCCTTGAAGTTAAATGCTGGAAGATATAATTTGCTTACCGAGGATTATGAATATCCAACAACTGTTAAACATTATGAATGTGAGGCTACAAGTGATAATGATATACAATATAATGAAAAATAAATAAAAAACAGAGACACAATATCAGTTTTCTCAATATTAACAACGAATTTTGCGTACCGAAACAGCCATAATTAAATGGTGACCCTCTGAAAATGATGATACGTTATGCAGGTAATGTCGATGTTTTTGATTAAAGGTCAGGGTTCATTCTTTAATTAATTATAGCTAATTTTTATAATCATAAAATAATGCTATAGATATACTGAAAGGAAGGCTCATGCCAAATTGTAGAAATGATATTTCCCTCAAATTATCTTGCATTCATATTACAAAACATATGAAAAATCGTGTCTAATTTATAGTCACATGACGACTGCACTTTTTAGGATAATGTACAAGTTACTGTCACTTTTCTACAAAATTGTTAAATTTAGTACATACAGTGTGTGAGGGTAAATTGTCGCCATTGTCATTTTATATTTTTAATTTCGCGCATGCGCGTTGTTTTTACTTTTTCGTCTGCATAGTATAGTAGGTTAAGTTGGGCACCGTCTGTAAGAAAAAGAGCCCCATGACGCAATTCCCTCCGACATAAATTTGGAAACAGCATCAATGCAAATATTTCAAAGTGTTTGGATGTCAATCTGAGGACAGTGCACTGATTTCGACGTTATGTCACAATTCATCTTCCCACAGGGTCTAAGACTCAACATAGAGGCCTACATACTGTTCTTTGAAGAGGTAGTGTCGCCTTGGGTCAAGGGGTTGGCTGCTAGACGACCTATGTCTGGTAATAGGTCTTTGCCCCACGCTAAACAAGCAGGAGAACACAGTCATGGCTGTCAGACAGTTTCTGCGACCACACTACCCATTACATCTGGCGACCTTACTCCCCAGACCAAAATCCACTTATGTGTGAGGCGAAGATGAGCGTGAGAACAACAAAACTCCTTGTAACACCAGAGATGGACTGAAGGCAAGAATTATGGCAGCATTCACCAACCAAACAAGATCGCCCAGATGAGATGCTAAAGATTCCGAAGTCGGCTGAAAGCGGTTGTTAAATACAGTGGTGATTTTATTGAATGAATGTACTCTTCCTATTTCAAAATACTTTCTGTGCAATTTTGGTAAATATATCTGCTAAAATGAGATGTCAGTGTTATCTTAATTTTTGCGTAATTTAGACGACAATTTCTCCATCGCAACTATATATATTTGTGTGTGTGCGTGCTTGTGTGTGTCTGTGTAAAACAGATGATGTCTGTGTGTGTGTGTACCTGTTTGTGTGTGAGTCTGTGTGTATCTGTCTGTATGTGTGTATGTTATTTATGCACGTCCACATTTCTGGAGCGATTTCGATGACATTGTACACAAAAGTTAGGTCAAGACCAAATTTTCAATCTCCAGGCCTCCAGGGTTTTGGCAGAAAATTCGATAAAACACAAGGTGGGTACGACGTTTTTGCCGAAACCAAGGCAAAGTTACAGGCGAAAAAAATTTTGACTGGATGAGCCGATGTACTTTTCACTTAATGCAAAACATAGCTCTCATGTTACGAGGTTTATGAAGAGTACTTGATACTTTTCCTGTGACATTCATGCAAAAAATTGAAAAATTCTGTAAAATTCCACGAAAACCTTTCCAAAATGCCCATTTTTCGGCCATAACTCCCTGGTTTTTCATTCGATGCTTTCTAAATTTGCCATGTAAATTACATGACACACAAAATTCCTCGCGGAAATGTTTGGTTTAGATTATTTCAGTTAAGTTGAAGAAATGTCCGACAAACTAGGTCCAAAATCGGCTTTTGACATTTAGCCAATCGTTTCTTCATGATTGCCTTCTAAATTGGCATTCGAACAACTTTTGATGCAAATAATTGTTTTGAAGCGTTAAGAGAAAAAAAAACCCGAATAAGCTTTTATTAAACCGACATTTACAGTAAACGTGCGAAAAAGGAAGGTGGCGTTTATGCGTTTGCACTTACAGTTGAATGAAGCACTGACGCCTCATCCCCGTTTTTGTATGATTATTAAATTTGTGAACAATGACATACGATTTGAAAGATATTATGGCCACAGGAAATTTACTGAATATCTAAAACATTGAAACAATTTAACCCCGAGCAACGACCACAAAAGAAGATATTATCGATCGAATTGAATTATTAAGAATAATCAAACATTTCCGAAGAACATACCGTAAAAAAAAACAAGTGGGTAGCTTAGTATACCAAGGATGATCTATGCAAGCGGGGACGCTGGCAGACATTTCTAGACACGGATATGCGGATATAGTGTGGGGGGGATCATTTATATAATTTCAGCTATGTACACCCAGGTAACGTCAGGTACCTCGGCTAGTACACACACACACACACACACGCACATTTTTTTTATTTTTACAAAACAGTGTTCAATGTAAATTTACAGAGTATAAATATTATAAATTAACTGATTGAAAATATGTTTTTTCGCTACCCATCAATAACCCTGTTTGAAAAATGGAAGCTAAAATTTTAAATTTAATTATATAATTAAAATAAAAGCATTAGATCCATTTCATCTTCAGGCAAATATTGGAATACCTTATTTTTAAATTTACTGAGTTTTAAAGGCACTTTAAATTCATAATTTACTGTTTCCAAGGATAAAGAGAAATCCAATCATTCAGACAGGGGCGGTAGCGTGTTCATTTTTATTAACTATTGTTGTATCGATTATGAGTTACGTTCGAAGAAGAGGATACGTTTAGGGGGGTATTTTTCAACGAATTCTGACATCCGTTAAATGCATGTCGTTTCGGGTTTTTTTATTAACGACAATAATATTTCGGCTTGTATACTAAAAGATACTTTTTGGGTTTGTTTGTGTTAGAATACGTTTTATTTAACTACAATTTTAAAATATTTTTATTCTTAATTACTAATAGACTACATTTCTTTTTTCTTTTTTTAAAACAAGTAAACGTAATAGAATTACTTACATTATTTTTTCTCATCAAATATAAGTATGTATATTTCCAGCTTCCATTTTTAAATTTTATCTTTAAATATTATTTAAGGAAATTTTTTGACAATGACGGCAAAAAAATAGCTATTTCATTTCTCTGATTCAGTAAATTTTTATTTTTTATAAACTTAGTAATATATAGTTTCTCATGTATGCACAAAAGAAAAGGGTCATTTAATGACCTACATATTCTAGCTTTTCTTATTAATTTCCATTTTACTGTAAGTCTTTTATTTGATTTTTTTAAGTGCCAGAAATACTTTGAAAGCGATGTCTGATTTCTCTATTTATTTATCCTAGATGAAGTTGTGTTGACTGAACCGCTTTTTGAACTCATGGCTTGTGCAACCTATATAGATTTTTATGTTTTCGGGATTCTCAATACATGAAATATTGCATTGGTATACTAATGATTCCGTGCGACATTTATTTGTAGAGGAGAGTTATGAGGATTTTTACAGTTACATAATTTTTGTTTATCTACATCATTTTTTTTATTTTTATTTTTATATTGTCTAAATTTCTTTCGTTTTTGTCTAAGTGTTTATTGAAGGTATTAGCATAATGTTTCTTAATATTTTTTTCTAAGTTTTCAGTAAGCTGTAACTTAATTTTTGTGTATTTTTATTGAAAATAGTACTTTATTTTCTCTAGGAAAGTGCTTAGCTATTAATGCAAGGAATTTTTGTCCTAATTTGTTCTTTACCATTTGGTTGTATGGGGGTGTATACCAAATTAATTTTTTTCTGTTCTTTCTATGGTTTTCATTTTCCTTTTTTATATGTTAGTTTTGGGCTTTTGTAGCCACTATCTTTTAGCGATTTATTATAGAAAATAACATTTTCATAGAAAATCTTCTCATTTGCCGAATTTGTATTTATTCTTTTTCCGATAGATAAAGGTATATGTTTAATTCTAGATGGAGGATGATTTGGTTTAGGGTGTATCGGTAAAGGATTGGTATATTGGTTTTTATAAGTTATGTTATTTTTCATTAAATTTAATGTTATATCAAGGAAGTTAACATTTTTTAATTTAGTGCTTACAGCAATTTTTAGGTTTAGGCTTTATTCTTTATATAATATCTTTCTAATTTATCAGTTGTATTAATTTCATGGTGTGCTGTAAGATTGTATAATATAAAAATTACCTATGCGAGCAGAAGACTCAGCTGAGTCTAGTGATCCCATTGTGATGTTAAATTGGTCATAATGATTTTTTTATCCATTCTGTATCAGCACCGATGTTTTTTGCATTCATAATAATACTCTTTTCTTCTTCTGTAATATCCGTGAAGTGGGTGGCAAAATCCAACGCATTCATGAACAGTTCTTTAGATATTGATTGATAATAAATTTCAATATCAAACCGCTTGAGTGTACAGTTCATTTTCTCATTGATATAAAATAAACAATATATATATATATATATATATATATATATATATATATATAAATATAATATATATATATATATATATATATATATATATATATATATAAAACCAAATAGGTTAGCTCTATCTCTGATATTGAGCGCTTTCTAATAAGTACCGCGCATATAATATATAAATAATTATACATATATATATTTATTTATATTTATATACACTTTTCACATATATATATATATATATATATATATATATATATATATAAGAACATTCAGGTTTTCACGGCGTAATCTTTAGATCTTTTTTGCATTAAAGCAAATGTCCCCAGCAATCCCTCCTTGGGCCTGCGTTCCTAATTTTCATCATCGACTTCCTTGAGTTGAGTTGAATAAAAAACATTGTTTTACATATTCTTGTTCCTCTTATGATCTGTATTATTTCATGCTATAGGGGCACACTATTTATGAATTCTACTGTCTACTGTCCTATAAAATGCGCCCTGTCTATTATAGTACAGCCACATTTCTAGATGTTTTAAAATTAATGCAGCCGTCCGCCAGCGCCAAATCCTTGAACTTAAGTTGTTCCAAATTCTAATCCACATTATTATCAGTTCTAAACTCGACACACACACATATATATATATATATATATATATATATATATATATATATATATATATATATATATATATATACACATAGTTAATTCTCGCTAAATATCCTGATATATCTGATCGGTTCGATAAGATCAAATTGGTAACTGAGCTAAAAAAAAAGAAAAGAAAATGGCGTACAAACTGTTGCTTACTGTGATAATAAATGACTTAATTTAAAGCCTTTTATTTAATCGTCGTTTTAAAGAACCATTTTTGCCTTTCATTAGTATGGCAGGTAAAATATTTTTTCCGTTTATAGTGATTTTCCAAGCATAGATTATATGTGCCAAAAGGCCTAGACATCTATGAGGATAGAACTCGCAACTCAGCCGTAATTGCTCTTGCAAGACAAGCTTGCTAACCATTACACCACCTGAACATAACCGAAATTTGGTTTTTCTAGGCATACTTTCGACGGGTCCTCCGTCTTGTTTTTTTTTTCGTCTCAAATGCTACCTGAATTTTGCCAAAAACAAAATAGATTCCATGCCTGAGGATGACCCGTTGAAACTACTCGCATATTTAAGGAAGACATAATACAGTTTATAATTTTAAAAAATAAGGATCATAATCATCCAGTGATTAGTGGTTTAATTCATTTTAAAATTTAGTTGGCGAAAACTTTCGCCATTTTATATCATTAGCTTTACTAATTTACTTTTTGTATGAATGTTTCATTGTAACATATATATATGTATATATATATATATATATATATATATATATATATATATATATATATATATAGAGAGAGAGAGAGATAGATAGATAGATAGATAGATAGATAGATAGATAGATTTGATTGATAGATATAATACGTACCCTGACAGTGTTATACGGAGAAATTGCATATGGAATTTTTTTTTACCATTAGAATTATCTTCATCATAAAATTAAATGCATTAACAATAAAACAGAATATGTAAGAAACATAATAATTCCATTGGTAAAAATGTGCTTTTGGCGTCATTAGATTGCAGACTTGAGTCGACTATTTATATATGATGTTCAATGATGCATTATGGGTAGAATGTCTCTTGTGTAATCCTAATGGTTACTTGGTTGGCGGTTTCATAGCTGTTGAGTAGAAACAATTACATACCCTATATCCCTGATACTGTGCATTTAACCGACACATTCAGAATATCTCAAAACTATATTTTATAATACATATATGTGTGTGTGCAAGTTTCAGATTGTCATATACAATATATTCTCGTATATATACAATTAATTGGAAACATATATATATATATATATATATATATATATATATTCTACAGACTTATTCATATATGTGTGTGTGTGTGCAAGTTTTATTTTCTTCAAACTTGAGAGAAATACACCATAGAAAACCTTTTTAATAAAAGTTATAGAAAACACTGGAAACGTTTGTGACAAGGCTAATATATATGTGTGTATACAAATATCATATCGCAATCTTGTGCACATATGTACACACAAAGATATACACGCATAAACCTATATGTGTATGTTTACGGCTTATAAAAACCATATATGTTTTATTTGTGTGTCTCCTGTTTCTTCTTTGAGAAAACGCCGACGCACTCCAGACAGTCACTAAACTTGCTTGAATTGGCGAAGACGTACAAATATGCTTTTATTTCTGGTCTCATCGAAAGGGGAGAGAGATAAGGGTTAGGACTGGAGGAGTATTGCACACAACTGCAAAGCAAGTGTGACGTTCGTGCGATGGAGAAACGGATAAAAGTGGCATAAGAATTCCTATTTGTTCCTCTTGAGGCAGGAGACAGCCGCCGGCAGATATTCAAATAAAAAACAAAATGGCGGATAATATGAAATGCGACACCTACAGCCGACGGCAAAGATGGACAGAGGAAAAGGTGTAGAGGGAAGAGTAGAAAAAAAAAAAGGAAGTGCTATAGATTAGAAAAAGTAGAAAATATATCGGAACGCTTTCATAAAATGAAATGGATAATAAGAAGGGAAAACAAAAAGAAAAAATACGAAGGAAAAGGGAAAAATCAATACAGAAAAGATAATGAGAACTATGATAAAACAAGAAAAGGAAGTATGAAGAAAGAAATAAAAACAGAACGAATAAATATGGACGGAAGCAAAAACTGAATGGTATTATAACAAGCTTATCTTGGCGATGAAGAAAGACAGAATGAAAATGAAAGAAAAGAAAAACAGACAATAGGTAAAATGCAATAAAGAAAGAAAAAATGAATGGAAGAAAAGAAAAATATATAAAAGGAAAAACACAAGCGAGAACGAAAGAAAATGAAACAAATATAATTAAAAAAAAATAATGTAGAAAAGAAATAACGGAATAAGGAACGAAAATAAAGAAGAAAAAAATGAAAGAAAAAAAGCAAGAAATAAAAAAATAAAACAAAAGAAAGAAAATAAAATGTGATAAAAGGGTAAACAAGAAAAAAAAACAAAAGAAGAAAGTAAATGAAAGAAAGAAAATTAAAGAAAGAATAGAAAAGAGATAAAAGGAAAAACGCAAGAAAGAAAGAAAGAAAATCAATGCAATAAAACAAAAAAGAATTAAATGAAAAAGGAAATCACGAAATAAAGATAGAAAATGATAGGAAGGAAAGAATAAACAGATAAAATGGAAAAGGAAAAGAAAGAAAGAAAACAGAAAGAAAAAAATAAACAAAACGCTAAATTGACGAAAATAGAATTCAAGGGAATAAGAAATAATAAAACTCTGATGTCGATATAAAAATAACTTAAAAACACACTAAAATAAATACAGAAATAAATAAAGTCAAAATAAAAAGAATGAAAGAAAGAAAAGTATACACAGATAAGAAGGACAAATGAAAGAAAGATTAAGGAAAGAGAGAAAAAACAACCAAATACAAACGAAACAGAAATCAAAATACTAAAAAAAAGAATTAATAAAGCAATGATGTCAATAAAGGAAAAAGACACGAAAATAAACAAAAAAGTAAAACTTAAAGAAGGAAAGGGAGAAATAAAAAAGGGAAGTGAAATAAATCAAGAAAGAAAGAATGAAATAAATTAAAACTTAAAGAATGAATGAAAGAAATACAAAAAATAAAATAAAGTATGAAATAAATTAAAACTGAAAACTGAAAGAGAAACAAAAACGAAAGAGAAAGAAATTAAGAAATAAAAAATATAAAGAAAGAAAAAAATAAAATTAATGATTGAAAGAAAGAAAAACAAAAACGGAAAAATAGATAAATGAATGAAATAAAGAAAACAAAAAAGAAAAATGAAAGAAAGAAAGTAAATTAAAATCAAAAATTGAAAGAGAAACAAAAAAAAGAAAGAAAAGATATAAATAAATGAAAAAAGAATGTGAAAATTAAAGAATTAAAAAAAGGCAAAAACTGAAAAATAGGAAAATGAATGAAAGAAAGAAAAAGAAAAAAAAGGAAAAAGGAAGGAAATAAAGAATAACAAAAAACGTAAAACGAAAGAAAGAAAACCCCCCAAAAAATGTAAAAAAATGAAAGAAATAAAGAAAGAGAGAAATAAATTAATTCGGAATGTAAAAATAAATCTATTTTCAGCGCAAATAAAAGTAGTACAGTAGAATTGTTGGACTAAAAATAAAGCATGTGACGTTTTCGATCCTCCCTAAGCGCTCAGTTTTTAAAACCTTGCTCTCTTCAAAAATGAATATTTGTTATACCTTTCAACAATATCATAATAAGATGCTGCAACTGTAGTCTGTCCTCGATAATGTTTTATACTTAACCAGTAATCTGCAACCAAGTTGCCTACGTCATCAATCTTGTAAATGTCCACGGGAATTTTTTTTCTTTAGTGTCTTTAACCAAACGATCATATGACGTTGTTTCATAAACCAAATATATATATATATATATGTATATGTATATATATATATATATATATATATATATATATATATAAGAACAGTAACATATATACCCAAACCAAAACGTAACTAATAACTGATACATCAAATACAGCGATAATGAACACCAAAACACCCCTTATCTGGATGAATAGATTTCTCTGTATCCTTGGAAACGTGAATTATAATTTTTTGCTGTGCCTTTAAAAACCCAGTAATTTTAAAAGTTACTCCAAAATTCGCTTGAGGATGAAATGGAACTAATGATTTTAATTTAATTACAAAATTAAATTCGAAGCTTTTAGCTTCCATTTTTGAAACATGGTTAATTTATAATATATATATATATATATATATATATATATATATATATATATATATATATATATGAGGCGAATTATGCTCGTCTTTATATCTGTAGGTCTGTAATATGTGACATATCCGTTTTCTCTATAGTATCTAAATCCTGGCAAGAAATATCAGATGATCTGAATCAAATAAAATATCAGGAAGGAAAGTTTTTCTAAGAGTAGTGAATACTTCATCACCGTAATATATATTGGGCTTACTCGGGATAAAGCTAAAATTCGTTGCGATTGTGGCCCCACCAGACCATCAGAGAAGCCAGGTGCATCAGCAGGCTTACTCGGAAAGAAACCTCAGCAACAGCAGGTGTAGATTCACTTTCAAAGGATCTCATTGGCTGAACCCGACATGTAAACAGGTGGTTAACCAATCTCCGCTTAGCATTTACGTAAGTAGAACCGGGTGTTATATAACCGTCTCAACTGAGAAGGGAAACTCAGAGAGTCTCTCAAATATCCCGAGATGTTTATCCATGCTCGGAGAAAATCCCCAAATACACACACCTTGACATAGATATTAACTGATTGATATGTTTGTTTATCGCCATATCAATTACTTATGGGTCATTTAATGTTGATATTTAATTTTCTTGGAGGCTTTGCTGAAATAAGAATATGATATAAATTATTCTACTCTCACAACTGAATACATGTTAGAAGATAGTCAGCGTTTGCGCATATAAATAATTATGTAGACATGATTTCTAAAGGTGGTGATATATGTGTCTTTTATGTTGTGGTTTTGTTGAAGTTATATTTTGAAATACCATTTAATTTAAGAAATTGTTGGTAATTACATCACTGATATCCTAAATGTTCTTTCATGTTGCATGTTTTGGTTGTTTATTTGATTGCTTCATTCATTTTATTTGGCGGTATATCAACCCCTATGGGTTATTTAATGCCGAAATCTAAGTATTTTGTGCGTAGTTTTATGCTTTCAAATACAGATATTTTTGTACATAATTTTATAATTTCAGAGTATATGTATGTTTCTGTCCTGCGTAAAACGATAAACTACACCCGCGTCCTGCGTAAGACGACAAACTACATCTCTGTACTAAGTAACACGACAAACTACATCCGTGCCCTGGGTAAGTAAAATAAACTAAATCCGCGTCCAGGGTAAGTCGATAAACTAAATCCGCATCCTGGGTAAGACGATAAACTACAACCGTTTCCTAGGTAAAACGATAGACTACATACGCGTCCTGAGGAAGAAGATAAACTACATCCGTGTCCTGGGTAAGTCGATAAACTACATCTCCGTCCTGGGTATGACGATAAACTACATCCAACAGCAAGGCCACTGATCAGGTTTTGAGGTGCGTTGAACCACCACTTAATTGCTGTCCACCCTGACCCGGGGGTGTTAGCACATGTTAGGACCCCAGAGATGGGCAAATAGTTACGCCCACCAGCCTGGTTTCAAAATACTATGAAAGTGTAAAAATAGGTTTTAATACTAGCAATACATTTTTTAAAAGGTTATTATGAATATATTAATAAAAAATTATTACCAGTAACACAATTTTTGAAAAAGAATATTAGCAGCAATACATTTTCGAAAAAAATATTAGCAGCAATAAAATTCTTGTTGGCATTAAATATATCTTGATATGCCGTAAAACAAAACAAAGCAAAATAAATGTATGTTGAGATATATATTTAGTCGCACATAAAATGCATTGTTGTTAAGTTTCCTATAAAAATGTATTTTTATATTTTAGTTTTGCATTAATTGCCATTTTCCTGTAAAATATATATAGGTGGTAATTTTATTATAAAATGTATCGTTGATTTTTGTTTGTGTATTCACTAATTGACTATAGCTGTGAGCCTAACAGCTGACACCACATCAAGTTAGAATGGGCCTGGTAACAACTACAATTAAGAAGTGGTTTCACGATCCAAAAAATCTCCTGATCTGAAGCATTGCAGCCCAGTATAGTTTATCGTCATATCCTACACTAGATATTAATTGACGATGTCTAGATAGGAATAAAGAATAATTTTATGTGTGATTTAGTCTCGCCTATTTATTAGGTATTATATATCCAGTTGTATGGCTAGTTTGTAACCCCGAGGTAAGACAAGTGAAGATCACGAAAGCGTAAGAAACGGGGTTACAAACAACTATCCACGCAACCGAATATATTAGCTCTATCACGGATTTTGAGGACTTTCCTCTAAATACCACTCTCTCTCTCTCTCTCTCTCTCTCTCTCTCTCTCTCTCTCACACACACACACACACACACACACATATATATATATATATTATTTATCAATAAATACTGTTCTGCCAGTCCTTTTTTAGCCAGTTTACCCTGAAGATCCGTTTAAGTGAAACCTAGGTAGGTTTGCCTGGCTCGTTAGGATTTATTCTATATATGTATATATATATAGACGATTGTGTCTTGTATGAAACAGCCTCTCGCCTCTGACTGTTGAATCCATATTAACTTTTATATTTATATTTGCATCCGCTCTATTTCTGATATTAAGCACTTTATCCCGCAATTATAGCAAATCGTAAAACTATATATATATATATATATATATATATATATATATATATATATATATATATATATCAGGTCATCCCATGAGTTCTGTCCGAAATTTAACTTTTTGTTAAAATGAACGAAATTTAAAGACTATTTTATAATGTCTAATAAAGCTGAACATTATTTTTGTTTAGATGCATTTAAACTGATCTAATTTTATTTCCGAGAACAATAAAATTCAATTTTGTTTGATTAAAACCCTGCTAACATGAAGTACCCAAGAACCATTTGAGGCACATAATGCTTTATGAGTTGTAGCAGCCGAAGAGGCTAGAAAAAATCACTCTGTTTAAGAAGATGGTTTGCAAAATTCAGAGGTGGAAATTTCACCCTTAAAGATGAAGATCGAACCGGACGTCAAGTTGAGTTTGTTGAAAAGCTTCTTGAAGTAGCCCTTGAAAAAAAATCCTGCTTTATCAGTTGAGGAATTTGCAGTGGTTCTCAGTTCAAACCATACAACTGTCATCATACATCGTCATCTTCAACAACTTGGAAAAGTTCCTAAACTTGGAAAATGAGTGGCTCATGAATTTTCTGAAAACAACCTCAATCCCGAGTTGACATCTGCTCTTCTCTTCATTCTCGCCAACTTGTTTCACCTTTTTTGGATAGACTTGTGACTGGCGATGAAAATGGATCTTTTATCGAAATGTTAAGCATTGTAGACAGTGGCTTGGTAAAGGGGAATGACCCCAGCCACAGCCGAGAAGAGAACTTCATGGGCAAAAGGTTCTTCTTTCAATCTGGTGGGATCGCCAAGGAATAATCCACTAATGCAAAAATTAATGCTCAAATATACTGTCAGCAATTAGAGCGTTTGAACCAAGCTTTGAGGAAAAAAAAGACCTGCACTAGTGAATCGAAAATATGATGTTTCACCAGGACAATGCGCGACCCCACACAGCAAGAATCACGTCACAAAAGATTGAAGAACTTGATTGGGAGAAAATTCCTCATCCACCTTATTCTCCCGATCTTGCTCCTTCAGTCTACCATTTGTTTCGTAGCTTACAGAATCATTTGGAAGAAACAGCTTTTGTAACACAGGAAGAGGTTAAAACTGACATCTGTGAGTTCTTCGAATCAAAGACAAAAGAATTTTACAGTAATGGAATTAGGAAGCTTGTTAATAGATGGAAGGAAGTCATAGATAATCGGGGAAAAATCATTGTTGATTGAATCTGTAATTAAATGTAACATTTGGTCACTTGTTTTCTTTATTCAAAATTCGGACAGAACTTATGGGATGACCTGATATATATATATATATATATATATATATATATATATATATATATATATATATATATATATATAAATAGATAAACATATAGATAGATAGATAGATAGATAGATAGATAGAAAACTTGCCTGTAGATTCAACTTATAGAGAAGCAATATCATTTTATATGAATTAACATCTGGGAATATGAACATGAAAAAAAATTAGGTGGTGTAATAATTAATTTCCGTTTTGAGAAACTAATTGTAATGGCGTTTTATCCTAAACGACCGTTCGTTGCATATAGTATAACAGGTGATGAAAAATAGGTTCATACGACAATGTTCACCGTAAAAGGAGGTGATTTGACATGCATAAATTTCTACAATATAGCTCCAAACCTGAAACCATAGAAGAAATCTAATGTTGTGTGAGTAGTGGGATTGTCTGGATATTATACATTTTACGTAATAAAACATTAAATGCGCGATTAAACGTCCAGCAGCTGTAAGGTTTACTTGAAAAGTTGCCAGCGCTCGTTAATAGGGAAAATGTTAATCCTCCTTTGTGACAATGCAAGAGTCATATTGCAAGAATAACACAGAATACGGACTTTCGAATCCCGTTGTGTATGTTCTGACCAAGCCGCCATATTTACCTGATATTGCACAAAGTGCTTATTACTGTTTTCATCTTTCGCTACAGAACGTTTCTATAGGGAATACCTTTTCTAATGAAAGTTACATTCAGGAGTTTCGTCTCAAAACACGAGAAGAGATGCCTGATAAGTGTCAATAAGTTACTACAAATAATAATCATAGTCTGTCTATATTTCTGAGATGAGGTATTATGTACAGTATTTACATTAGTCGGACTATTGTCCTCATCTTTGTCGCCATATTTGTCACAACGTTTCGGCCGTTGTACGCTCCGGCCTTCTTCAGGTAGTTGGAATTTCGAACTGAACCCTTTATTTCGATCACTGGGGTAGACTGTTCTAGTTCCACGTGCCATGTTTGATGGATGTCAGTTATCAGTTATCTCCTGCTAATTTTCCCCCTGAAAGTTCTCCACTGCCTTAGCCAGGTATTGAACTCACCTTCTTTTGGGTCTGTCACTGGATCTAACCAACGCCTTTATCCACTGTGCCATGTGTCCTCAAGGACTTTCAGAGGGAAAATAGGAGATAACTGATAACCGACATCCATCAAACGTGGCACGTGAACAGCCTTTGTCCAGTGATCGAAATAAAGGGTTCAGTTCGAAATTCCAACCCCCTGAAGAAGGCCGGAGCGTACAATGGCCGAAACGTTGTGACAAATATGGCGACAAAGATGAGGACAATAGTCCGACTAATGTAAATGCTGTTGTGACGTCGTCCCCCGGTCGCAGTGTCGACTGTGTCGTTCGATCCCGGGGTCGGCGCCAATTGTGACGTCACGTGCTCCCCAGGCTCTGATATCCTGGTCACGGACAGCACCAACTGTGACGTCTTCGCCGCGGCGTCAGTTGTTCGCTCCTCGCTGCTCCAAACGTGACGTTCTAACCCTTTGGTTAGATTGATAGCAGCCTCGCCGTTCCCAACCCGCTTCCAACGCCTGGTTACCAGGGTAACTGCACTGATCTCCAGTCTGCCTAACCACGTTGTGAATTGATCTTAGACAGACGAGATGAAACAGGGTTTTGGGCCGTAATGCAAGTTGAGTTCAACGGGGGTGATAACACACAATTATGTATAAAAGAAAATAAAATAAAACTCACAAGGTCCAACGTATCAAAGAAAAAGGTAACAAACTTTTTATGTCTATTTGCTCGGTACATAGGACTATGTCTACTTCCCCGACCCGTTCTGTGGATTGTGGCACGACGCTTTTTACTAGGCAACTTTAAGACTTCAAGTTGTCTGCTCTCTAAGAAATTTGTGTTTCAGGTGTGTCTTTGGACGAAAGTCGAAAAAACTTATTTCTGTGGTCTTGATTCTAAGTCGCTCTTCAAACTACTTGTTCTTGGTTGAAGAAGAGTCCAGAAGTGTGCGTGAATCTTGGTCAGCTATCTTGACGCGTTTTCAACACTGGGTGCTCATCTCTGCTTGTCGTCAAGGTTCAAAACTTCTCGCCAGGGTCCGCGGCTCAATCTGACTTCTTTTCTCCGGCTTGGGTCGAACAAACTGAACTCTTTCTCTCCAGAGTCTGAATTACTGGTCACTCATCTCCGCCGTCGGTGCGCGAACTAACTTCTTCTCTTCGGCTTGGGTCGGACGAACTTCTTCACTTAGGCCAAACGAACTGGCCTCTCTTGCCCGCAAAGTGGGCGACCGAACTCAGGCCGCCGTCCGCGGTTCCCTCCGCTTGCCGTCCGCGGCTGAAATCTGATTTCTGTGGGTTGGGGTCTCGCTTTTATTGACGCAGTCAAAACTGGGAGTGGGTGTGTTGGCACCAGGGTTTCTTCGATAATTCTAAATACGTATCCACCCTTCTTATTTCTGGTTAGGGATTTTCATTCTTTTCCATTTTCGGTAACTCACTCTCCTCCCACCCCTTACTGTGCCTCTGAGGGGCGTGTACCCGCTTCCCCGCTTCTTCGTATCGGCTCCTTACACTTACACTCCTGACAGGGGCGTCGACCGATTCTCCTCGTGCGTCACGTGACCGCTCTCGGCCAATGAGGTCCTGGTCGGGTATCTTTCCTCCTCCTTCGTGTGTCATGTGATCTTATTTAGCCAATGACGTCTTTAGTCGGGCGTGGACAATCCGTGGCTTTGTTTTGGGAAAGAAATACCTTGCTTAAAAAACAAAAATATTAATTTAAATCGCCCTTATCATGAGCGACTGAGATGACACCTTCGGCTTTTTAACACGTGGTATTTGTCAAGCAGTTTATCGCTAATTGGATATGATCTAAGAAAGGAATTTCTCAGACTCGTTGGCGTTTCTGAAACGGAATAAAAATATTTCATTTTCCCTCCGCTCGAAGGTCTGATAATAAAAATCTTTATTATCTCAAAAAAAATTTGGCAGTGACCACCTTGTGTGGCTTTTTCTAATTCTGAAGACTGTCTATGTTTTCGTATTAATGGTTTGTCTTCATATCCTTAGATACACTTCCCCACCCACTTAGACCTTTACTATCATTCCAATGACACACTTTCCCACTTTGTTACTTATCAATATTTTCATTGTCCCTAAACTTCGTTTCTTCTTTTCTTCTGGGTGACAACCAACTGATAACACACTTCCATTTTTCGCGGATCCGCGGAAATCGGTCAGATGCTTCACCTGAATATTTTTCGACACCTGTTATCTGTCAGCCGTGCGTGTGTGTGCGCGCCTATGACCTGTGTTCGTATTATTTTTTCTTTCTTTCTCCTTCGTTTTCTCTTTCTTTCTCCCAGATCGCTTGAATGTAAAGAAACAATTATTCTTAAAACCCAAAATATATTTTTTTTGGCCTTAAATAATTATTAAATGGTTGATAAACCGTAAAAAAACAAATCATATATCTATGAATATTTCTCTCAGCTCGTCAGGTATGCATGGTGCCACACTGTAAATAATAATCAATACCTGTTTTGTAACCATTTCATCACAAGCAAAACAATGAAGCCACTAAGACGTAGGCGGTTACTAAATGTGAAAGAATATGAAAAAGAAAACATCATTGAGGAGCAACATCAACAAACGAACAGAAACTAAGAAGACAGAAGATAACGATTGAAGTTGCGTTTGAAGATCAAATTCAATTGGTAAGGAAGAACCCGGAAGAGACTTCGACAAGCGGAAAATGCTAGAAAGCAAACAATTTGCATAAAGATTACGGTTATATCTAATAATTTGAAATTAAAATGATTATACCTTTGGTGATGTCAACGAACACCCGTTGCCACTTTGTGATATCAACAAATAATCGCTGTCATTTTTGCAAATTTTCGTTCTCGTAGAGATTTTATAATCGCAGATACAACTATAGTACGCCGTTGAAACAATATCACTCGCAGGATAATACTCGCTCGAATAGTAATCCGTATAGTGAAATATTATAGAGAATAACGGTCCGTATAGTAATAGTGGATAGAAGAGAAATAGAAATCCAAATAGTAATAAAGGATAGATTAAAAATGTGAATCGTTTAGACGTCACGCTACGGTCCATTTATTCGTTGCCTCTATGGTCATGTGATAAACTTAATTAGATAATAGGATCGCTTGTGTTTGCTCCCTGGCGATCTATGTTCAAACTCAAATGTCGGCAGCGACACTTTATTCCTATCTAGCAATATCCTGCCGCAAATGTAACTGAAATAAATGTAATTGTATTTTTAGAAGAATGAAATTGGTAATAAGAAACGGAAACTATTTATGAATCAACCTAATATTCAAACGTCTCGTTAGCAGCCGAACATACACCTTGTGTAAAGCAATGTCATGTTTTTGTAGTGTAAAGATCTCTTGTATTGCGTGTATGTATGAGATCTTGTTATGTTTTCTTTTGTGCGTTATACAAATTCCCAGGTCTCCAGAGCAGCAATTCCTACATAAAAAGAATTTCTTACAAACATCATTAATTATATTTCCTTTTGAATACGGACATATACTCTCGAATATTTGTGAGCAGTTAAAGGCTATATTTTTGGCATTCCCGTCATTTTATAAGCATTCAAATAAGAATTCAATCCATGGAAAATACCCAAAAGGGCAATAAAAAGGAATCGATTGAAAAAAAGTTCGTTCACAAATTATCAATGTAGCAAAGTTTAAGTAATAAAAACAAATAGTTTCCCTTTTCTTCTGAGGTATTTATTTTTGTTTTGATATGTCTTCATAATCAACTCTTATTTCTAAATAATATTATCAAAATGTCGAAAGTAAGATGTTTGCCATGCAATGATGGCGACAAAATGTAGCCTCTTTGAAGGGTTGTTTGCTTCTGGCTATCTCTCTGTGGGGAAATGGAAGTTAGTTTCAGCGACGGTCACTATGTTATTTCTTTTTTCCATTTAGTTTTAAGCCAATACTTACTTGATTCCATGTGAAGCTCAGCCAATTCCCGACTTAATTCTCCTGAGAATTTCCTTTTAGTATTTTTTGATATCTTTTGTATCAAAAGTGACAGTATAATTTATATAATAAATGCAAATGTCACTGTCACACTTTTTCATTTAAAAGGGACACAAATCTCTAACGTTCAATAGCCCGTATTATAGAAATGTTGGATTCCCAAGTTTTTATTGCTGTGACCTTTTCCGACGATTTTATACGTGATTTTATGCGACGAATTCTTTTGTATGATAACAGTTTTTGTAATTTGAAAATAAATTTTGGAATAATTGAAATTAATTATGAAATGCAACAAAAGCCACCTATAAATTAAAAATAATTGTTTGTACGAAAAATAAGTACATATGTACATCAAATTATCTTTAAATTAAGTGGAGACAAAAGAATTATCGTTGAACTTTTGAATGGTGAGCCTAAATATTAACGCAGTATTTAAATGCAGCGATCAATTTTGGGTTCTTCTGTAGTTTATTGTTTCCTATCGCATACGGCAGCTGTATGCCTGGCAAAACGAAATCTCGGCCAACAAGAGGACCAGATTGCAATCAAAAGAGCCAAGGCTGCAGCGAGGAAAAGCAAGTCCTGTGAAAGTGAAAACCCAGATAAAATGGCAACCAGGGGAGCTTGCAATGCTGAGAATATACATAGACTTAGGAACACTCAAACATCTGAACAAGCCGAAGACCGAACCAAGAGCCTTCCGCAGGAGTTAGCTTAAATACTGCCCGTATAATGTTAACTCCCTTCTCTCTCTGCTTTCGCTCATATCATACACCTCATTCAATAACTCTCTGTAGAAAAATGAACCTATCCTACCGATCAGATCGTCAGTTTTTCTCCAGTAATTCTCACCGATTACACCCTCACGCCAAATATGTACTGGATCTCATATTGACTCCAGACCACCAATGATACTTCTACATTCAATCTATTGTCAAAAATGCAAGAAAAAAATGTGGAATTATTTTAACTCACCAGATAGCAGCTGGCTTCCTCCGCTATGTCTTATCATTACAAAAGCGGGATTAAGGCAGAAATGTATTATTGCCGCTATATCTTGGATGAAGCTGCTCAATCCTTAATTTCAAGACTTGATAGAAGCATCTGATTTCTCTTTCTCTGCTTTATAATTACAAAAGCCTGATTAGATCAGAAGTGTAGCATTCTTGTCCTATCTCTGCTGAAGTTGTTCGATCTGCGCTTTCCATTTCTCTCCGAACAATGGTCTCTCATTGACATTAAATTCGATTCAGACAATCTCGTATTTACTGGAGTAAATAAGATGTTTCACTAATATATATTACTTACTTTTAGACAAGTCTCTTATTGCAATTAAGCATTATATTCGAGTTTTTTTTTGGGGGGTGTATGTGCGGGTGTGTGTGCGTATTCGTATAAGTGGTTTCTTTTCTTGTATAAAAACTGTCAGAAAGTTCAAAATACCCAAGAGATTTCGAGTATTCTATTAGACATTTTCAAGAATGTTTTCTTTTGTATTTTAAACTTTTTAACTGAACGTGTAGATTTTCTATTTCTATCTGGAGTGACAGATATGTTTTTTTTTTGTTCTTATATAATTCTTCCAGACCGAGTCAGAACAATGTGTTCATAATGTTGTCTTTTTTTTAATTATTATTATGGCTTCCATTAATTTAGCTTTTACAAATTTGGCCGAGGCTATTATATTTGTATTTTTTTGCGTGTATGGAGTTTCGCAGGGCTCCAAGTGTGATTAAATAAGTCCTAATTTACCTATAGTAAGAGAGATGTAACGTGAGCCTTCTTGATATGTATGTAGTGGTATGTCCAATATAATATGAATTGGGTTTAATCAGGAAGGCAGGAACCTTAAAAGACATTACATATATATATATATATATATATATATATATATATATATATATATATATATATATATGTGTGTGTGTGTGTGATTGTGTGTGTGTGTGATGTGTTGTGTGTGTGTGTGTGTGTGTGTGTGTGTGTGTGTGTGTGTGTGTGTGTGTGTGTGTGTGTGTGTGTGTGTGTGTGTGTGTGTGTGTGTGTGTGTACAATTAATGAGATCCAAACAATTTTGTCTGGATCTCATTAATTGTAATTCCTTATACGCTCTGTAATAAAAATTATATTTTGTGGATCAGTTTTAATATATTAATAGGATCTACTTAGATTATTAACCAGGGATTTTTACTTGACCTATATATATATATATATATATATATATATATATATATTGATATATATATATATATATATATATATATATATATATATATATTATTTTATATATATATATTATGAATACTCATATTTGAGTATAATTATACCCCCTCTCTACAGTGACGCAGCCGTTACTGAAAGGATATCAACTTGTGTGTCAACCACCATATTTAGCTTTTCTCATAATTCATTAAATCATTGAAATTTTTCGGTAAACTCTACTCAGTTAAGCAAAATATAAACCATGACATAAATGTTTTACAAATTAAAAGAGGAAATGAACATTAAATAAATAGGAAAAATTTTAAACTGACTGCTACGAATAATCAAGAGTGGTCCCCCTTTATTTTGTTACTCTCCGCTTTGAGAGAGCTTTTTTTGTTTACTGGGACTATAAACATAAGCTATACTCGAACCTTGTATTCTCAGTTGAATAAAGCTTTCTTAAAGCCTACATCCGCGTACTTTTGTCATTACACTGACTAAATGAAGAAACATATTTAAAAAAAGAAACACTTTCCAAAAACGAACTGAAAAAAAAACATCGCCAAAAAGTAACAGAAGCAAAAGTAAGAAGAAACATCGCAAAATAAAAGAGAAAAGAAACATAGAAAAACGAAACAGAAAAAGAACCGAAAAGAAACATAGCGAAAAAAAAAGAAGCATGAAAAGAAAGAAAAAAGAAACTTAAAATGAAACACAGAAAAGAAACAACTGATAAAGAAACGACAACAGCAAAAGAATGAAAAAAACGAAGAGCAGATAAATAAAATGTCTAAAAACAGGATAATGATTTTTTTTTTTCAAATAACGAAAAATAAATGGTTTTTATATATAATCATGAAAAAGCAAACCGCTCAACCCACTCTGCATTCGACTTACACATCTCACCAAATACCGACGGCCAAAATAAGTTAAATAAAAATATTAGAAAAAAAAAAAACATAACGCAAAATCATTGAATAAACTGACATAATAGAAAGCCTTAAGAACTTGTACCGAACGATGACGGATAGAATTACGGAAAAACGCGGAAGCCAATTTTCTTGTAGAGCCGTTCGCAGCTCGAGTGAAATTGATAGATTCTTCGAGAAAGGATGAAGCGAAGGTAAAATCTGGGTACAGAGGAAATCAAAAGAAGACAGCAAAGGAAGAAAGAGAATGTGGTTGCGAGAGATGAAAATGGATTTGGGAGTGCGGTTGGTGTGTGAGCGTATCGTGCGCTTCCGAAAAAGTGAAATACGGAACGATATCAAATTCTTAAGAATAAAGAGAATTGTCTATTACAAACATATATATAGATAGATAGATATATATAAGATATATATATATATATATATATATATATATATATATATATATAGAGAGAGAGAGAGAGAGAGAGAGAGAGAGAGAGAGAGAGAGATTGTGGAAGAGTTAGAGAATATGTTAATATAGGAATCAAAACTGCAAATCTGAAGATCGCATTGTGGCGTGAAATTGAGTCACTATGCAGTGTTGATTATTAAAAACACATTGTCAGTATCTATAAACACTCTCAGATATAAGCCGGTGATAACTCTTCCCATCTAAATATAACCCAATTTAAACAATGTTAACGGTAATATTAATAATAAGTGTAATTGTTGTGATGATATAACCCAACTTCCCCATTCACGATAATGGACGGACTGGTTGCCGATTAAGTACGACCACAGCGGACATTCGTCAGGTCTTCGTTTGTTAACACCTATTGAGGTTAGCACACTCCCGACTCTGTCTCTGTACTTGACACACCAACATCCGATTATAAACCTATTTTTGAAAACCAACACTCGGGTTACTATGTTTATTATATCTTGCACGAGATATAACAGTAATATTAGCCGTTTTCTTAGAAGGAAACACTCGGGATTCGATAGTCATGTAGGGCAGAATATCGTAACCATAGCAAACAATTAGTTGGCATTTAAACAAACCTTAATTATATAAGGTTTGTTTAAATGCCTACTAATTGTCTGCTATGATTACGATAGTCTTACCTACATTACCATAGGATATATATATATATATATATATATATATATATATATATATATATATATATGAATTCATTTTTTTGTGAATACACGTATTTGAATAATCGCTCCGTTTATTTATAAACGATATATTTATTTATTATCGCCTGCCGGCCTGAAAGTTCGGGAAATCTTATTAAAAAAAACGTTTCGCTCACCAGCAGGATTTGAACCTACGTACCCAACCTAAGAGGTACCTACCGTTTCCGACATGCTCTAACTTTTTTTTAGCAATATTCCCCCGAATATTCATGTTGATGTTACCCAGTCACTTTTCTCCGACGGTCCTCCACTCACTGGTAAAGCCGTTGACCGCTGAGGCTCAGCGACTCCTCCATGCTGGCGTCTGGCCGATGCCCGCTTGGTAAGAGTGTGTTGAGGAGACGTTTTCCCCTTCACTGTTCGGATCAAGAAAAATACTAATCTCACACAGTTTAGCCGGTAGGTCGATGCCGTTGACCGGTATGCGACTTCTTGGAGCCACGTGTGAGAGGTGGATTTAGGCCGTGTACAGTTTTCGCTTCAAAGGTACTACCACTGACAATATATATATATATATATATATATATATATATATATATATATATATATATATATATATATATATATATATATATATATATATATATTGAACTGGCTTCTAATGCTCTGAATTGAGCGGCTTTGAGATGGTAGTCGTAGCACGTGAGGGCACAGCCCTATGGGTGTAAGAGAAACTTGGACGAGTTCCACCAAGGAATATGATCGAACGGCGCTATATCGTGCTTTATTCCTTACATCTTCGTCATCGTCATTTCATAAATTGAGGCCCGTTGATGCAGTTGGGATGTCGTTTGCCTTCTATCCTCACTGTTCGGATTTCAATTCTCGGCAGTGGATGCGCACTGCTGATGAACCCCAAATATACGACGAAACGGCCGTCCAGTGCTTTCTGCATTCTGTTGAGGTTTCTTCTAGATTCGATTAATTACTTAATTAGGATTACTTCAAATCCTCCCAATTATTTCTATCTGCTTGAATCGGCTTCTAATGCTCTGGACTGAGCGGCTTGGGGATAGTAGGCGTAGCTCGTGGAGGCACAGTCATATATATATATATATATATATATATATATATATATATATACAGGAGGGTAAGTCAAAAGTTATCTGCACTGTTTCCTTAATATGTCTTTAGGTTTCTTGAACAACCTTCTCATGCGCGCTTACATTTGGTACCGTTGTGGTACGTGTTCTAAATTTGAACTTGATCGCGTCAGTTATTGGCCGCTGTTATAGTGTAAATATTACCGCTAGCTGTGTGCACCACGGAGTAACAAATACCAGTGATCCGAATCTGCTCTGTTACAGTTTAAACACTACTGCTCCACTAGCAGTGTGCATGTTGGAGAAAAAATTAACATATATAAGTAATGTGAACTGTTCGATAGGTTTTACACACATATATATATATATATATATATATATATATATATATATATATATATATATATATATATATATATATATATATTGTATTTTCCTATAGTTGTTTCCTTGGATGGAAGAGGATATCTCAGAATATTACTAGAAACAATACTAAAGTTTAACCCAAGCACTGTCAATGAAAAGATATGTTTACCCAGGATTTTAACAAACAGGTCTAATTGACTTGCTAATCACGTCATATAATGCTATCACTCATGGAAATTATAACTAAAGTCTACACAGAATAGTTGAAAGTATAATTAAGATGTGGGGTCTGTAGATAATGAATGTGTCAGAGCAGGCATCTACAACAGAGAGAAACGAGTTGCCAGCTATTAAATGCAATAGATTTGATGCAAAGACATTCTCATACCGACTTTGTTTTATATGGGAAATAGAGTCTTTAATCCTACACTATTGTGCGTATGTGCTTGTGTATGCGTTTGTGTTTGGGTGCGTTTGTGTTTGTGCATGTTTCTTTGTTTTCATCTATGTGATTGTGTGTATATGATTGCGTTTGAATGTATGTGTTTGGGTATCTGTGTGTGTTTATCTCTCCGTGTGTGTTTCTTTGTTTTTGTATGTGCACCTTTGTGTTTTTTGTGTATTCATGCGTAGGTGTTTATGTAGGTGTTTTTTGTGTATTCATGCGTAGGTGTTTATGTAGGTGTTTTTTGTGTATTCATGCGTAGGTGTTTATGTAGGTGTTTTTTGTGTATTCATGCGTAGGTGTTTATGTAGGTGTTTTTTGTGTATTCATGCGTAGGTGTTTATGTAGGTGTTTTTTGTGTATTCATGCGTAGGTGTTTATGTGTGTTTTGTGTTTCTGTTTGTTTTGGTGATTTTGTGTGTATGTGTGTGTGTGTATTTGTTTGGTGGTTTGTGTGTATGTATTTGTATGTGTATGTGTGTTTAGTGTTCGTGTGTGTATTTGTGTGTGCGCGCGCGTGTATTCGTGAGTCGATGTTTGTGTGTGTGCTTTTGTGTGTGTGTTTGTTTTACACCCGGGTCATTGTGTTGGTTTCTGTTTGTTTGTCTGTTTGTTCGTGTGTGTCTGTGTGTGTGCGTGTATATCTATCAGTGTGCGCGTGCGCTCCAAGTGAAAATATGAAAATATGAGAAGCAAAGATACATGTCCTCAAGATAAAGAATAGCAAACATAAAACACGATTTTTAATAAAGAAAAATCGGTTGTTTTCTAAAGAAGAATAAGTTGAGAGAAAACACCCAAAATGAATTAAAAGAAAAGAGAGAAGAGTGAATGGGAGAAAGGAACATATTACGAAATATCGTTCAAATATGAGAGTTAAGGGGAGAATGCATGGAGGAAGAGAATCCATGGCCAAGAAAGAAATGAAGGAAATGTGAAAGATGTCGTTCATAAATATAAAAAATACAAAGAAAGCAAAAACAAAAATGTCTTATGTAGTGATGAAAATACAAGTTTACAGGAATGGAGGAAGCAAAGGAATAATGATAGTTAGTAAAATAATGAAATAGCGAAAGAAAAATGAAAGAATTTTGAGATCTAGTTTAGTTCAAAAGAAAGAACGAAAATAAAAGCAATATATATATATATATATATATATATATATATATATATATATATATATATATATATATATATATACATATACACACACACACACACATATATATATATATATATATATATATATATACACACACACACATATATATATATATATATATATATATATATATACACACACACACACATATATATATATATATATATATATATATATATATATACATACACACACACACACATATATATATATATATATATATATATACATATACACACACACACACACACATATATATATATATATATATATATATATATACACACACACACACACATATATATATATATATATATATATATATATATATATACACACACACACACATATATATATATATATATATACACACACACATATATATATATATATATATATATACACACACACACATATATATATATATATATATATATATACACACACACACACACACATATATATATATATATATATATATATATATATATATATATATATACACACACACACACACACACACACATATATATATATATATATATACACACACACACACACACACACATATATATATATATATATATATATATATATATATAGCGCAGATATAATTCAAAATAAAATAAAATTGTAAGAATCAAAGAAAATTAAGAAATAAATAAGAAAAGATGGATGGAATGAACAAATTGATATATATATATATATATATGTGCGTGTGTGTGTGTATTTGCGCGTACGAATGAGAGAGAGAGCGTGTGTCTATGTGTGTAAAGGGATGATATAATGAAAAAATAGAAATGTAAGAACGAAAGAAAAAAAGACAAGGAGAATGAAATGAAAGAATTAAATATATAAATATATATATACATATATATATATATATATATATGTGTGTGTGTCTTACAAGTTTGTGACAAGAAGATACAAAAAAGGAAATAATGATGAAAGAAAACACAAAGAAAGAACAGGAAATTCGGCAGTTGCTCATGATATATGTCATAAAATAATGAAAGTAAGTAAAATATATGCGGATTGACGAAATTTAAGAAAAAAAAGACAGGAGGAAATGTAGAAAATTAAAAAAAAATGACGGTCGTGAAAATAATAGAGTATCGTAACAAAGCACGAACAAAAGTGGGGCGGATAAAATGGAGAAACACTCGACTACCTTAAGTACATTGGAATGCTTTGTTATCACTTTGTAGATTATTTAAATTCATTAAATATCTTTAAATTGTAGCTTTTTTCAAAGATAATAATGATTTATTGATAAAAGTTCTACTAATTTACTCATTGCTGGCGGAGGCAAGAGATGCATTCAGATTTTCCATTTATCGCGTAAGTCAATTTTGCCAACACAACTGTAATTGGAACTCGGCTATCGGAGTTCAAATTCATAGAAGTTACCCATTACACCAATCGCACACCCAAGCTTACAACACCTGGAATTCACCCATCAAGGCACTGCCCAGGCTCGTCGTTGCTTCACTTTCGTGATCCTACGAGAACCGGTGTTTAAATTTTATATGTCCGGAAGCCATCTAGGGTAACGTAAATGAAAAGAAAGAAAGAAAGAAAGAAAGAAAGAAAGAAAGAAAGAAACGCGGATCGGAAAAAATAAAGAGAAGAGAAAATCTTAAAAGAAATAACAACGAAAGAACAAACATAAAATAAAATGCAGGATGACGTTAAGGAAGGATAAGAAGGAAAGTAGAAATAAAGGAAAGAAAGAATTAGGAAGACCCCAGCTATAAAAAAGGAAATAAAGAGGAAGACAGAAAAAACACAGACAAGACGAATAAGTCCGAGAAATCTAAACTCAATCAAAAGTCCAAAGAATGTCAAGAAATAAATGAGAAATAGGAGAAGGACAGAATAAAAACTGTAAGAATAAGACACAAATAGCATTAGGTTGAGAGTGAGTCAGGTGGAGGTTTGGCGGAGGGGAGAAAATTGTTCGGTCACATCCCAAATGATAGTCTTCTTCTCAATTGGCAAGAAGAAAACAAATGGTTGAGATGTATATTACAGTTTTGGATGAGGGAAATTATATGTGTCCCTCGACGACGGATTTTTACCAGAATCTTGTTATAGCGGAATCACTGTCACTTACGACAGAGCAAAACACGTATCACAATAAGAAAAAAAAAAGTTTTGACACAAAATATACGCCATAAACGTAAAAAATAGAGAGAAAAGAAATATAAAACATCGCGTAATAACATTAACTACCACCGAGAATTGCAAGGACTTCTTTTTCGTAGAATAAGACATAAAAATGATAGGGCGTGTATTATTTCGCAAACCGATACGATGGATTTTCCGCAGGCTAACTTATTTTTTTTGTTTGTTTATATATATATATATATATATATATATATATATATATATATATATACACTAAATGATAATGTAAGTCATGTTTTCCTAGTAATTATATATTTTCATTTTTTTTTCTTTCTTCCTATCTTGTTTTTAGGTAGAAACCGTTTGTAATTTTCTTTTGTCCCCGATTTTAAAAGTTTACGAATGCAATCCATGACATCGAATGAAATGTCTCTGTATTCTTTCATTGTGTTTCCGGGTAGATTGAGATATTCCTTCCATGATAGCAGACTTATAATAGTGATTTTACAAGCGTAGCTTAGATGTGGCAGAAGGTCGAAAGTAGAGAGCACCCAGTGAGGATCAAACTCACTACTCAGTCGTAATAGTTCTAGCGAGAGAAGCTTGCTAATCATTACACTGCCTTGAGGTGCCCGAGCAGACTCATAATATCCACATTTCATTTGACATGTATCTGCTCTCATATGAGCTTGGAGAGAAAATCCGGTCACATTTCAAAATGGCAAATAGAATCAAATGATTCTTCGTTCTTAATTGATATATGAATAAAATTAATACTCAATTTCGTTATAGATAATAGAATATCATAGTTACATAGGCGTTGTAAGTTCGATCCTCTGGTCGGTCATGTGCAGTTGCACTCGATAGAAACAATCTTTTAACAACTGAAACAGACCGAATAAAAATAAAAATAATTTCGATATCCCTAGACATCAAAAGTGGAATGAGAACAGTCTAACCAAGTAGATTAAATAAAGTGTTCATTTCAGAATTTTAGGTTACCCACATTTATATACACTTGATGAAGGGCCGAGGGAACAACGACCGTAACGTTGTGATAACAAAAAAATCGAAGAGAATAATCTGTATATAAATAGTGTAAAGTGTTCAGTTCAGAATTCTGTGTAGGTTCCCCAGATCGGTATACACCCGAGGAAGGCTGGAAGCCATAAAAACCGAAATGTTTTGATAGCAAAGAAAAAATGAGAACAATAGTCCAGATAAAATAGTGTAAATAAAAATACCATTTATTTGCCTGCTTTTAATTTCTCGCACGTCAATTTAGATTATCATTGTTATATATATATATATATATATATATATATATATATATATATATATAGTTTGTCTGACGATGGCTAAAGCGTGAAACCCAGGGTCACAAACTCACATCTATCCAACCAAATATGTTAGGTCTATCTCTGTTATTGAGCGCTTTCTAATAAGTACCGCGCATAGAATATATAAATAATTATACATATATATATATATTTGTTTATATTTATATACACTTTTCACACACACACACACACACACACACACACACACACACACACACACACACACACACATATATATATATATATATATATACGTAAACGATACCACAGGTGTATGGATACACCTTCAGATTTCTAGATGGTCAGTGTCTGAAAGCGGATCTATTAACTGATATAGCTTTTGTATCTGAATGGAGGAAAGACTGGTTTCTAATGTTTTGTATCTCCAAAAGAAAACGTTTCATAATTTGCGCCAGTTCAAACGAACGATTGTACTGTTATTAACACGAACGTTAGTTGGGACTCACTTGCTACCTCATTAGAAACTCGTATATACGTACCACCGTCAAAGATGGCAGAAAAATAATAGGTCCCTTCAATCGCTTCAGAAAGTACATGTTTTTTCCTGGTATGACCTATCTATCGAGGTAAGAATAGAATAAAAAATGAAGTATTGCTGCCATATAGTCACTGAATCTGCATAGCCCCCGTTGCCTAGCCTTGAAAGAGTTCAAAATCATTTACTTGGCCTTGTAGCTGATGAAGTATTTTTACGCTGCAGGCAATGCTGTTAGCCTCCTTTTAATCTACCGCTATTTTCAAGACAAATTTTCAGATGAGCTAGTTCCCTTATTTTCATCCTTTATTTGACATCAAGCATCCGTCAGGCTACGTATAGTTGAATATTCCCCATTCTCTTCATATTCCAGGGCAATTTCTGCGCCAGAACTGTTACATTTTGGTATAGACTCTAAGGACGATGTTTATCCTATCGTAACCTCTTTAAATCTAGGCCCAGCATTTATCTCTCCTATATATCCCAATAATATGTACATCTTACTACCTCACATTACGCCATTACAAAAAACTTAATTAACTCTCTACCTTGAGTGGATTTTGCGCCTTGAATGAATTTATTTTATAATAGTATTAAAACATTCTTTCGAATAGAAATAAGAACTCAATAAATTTTTTGTAACTTCAAAATTAATAAACTGTTTCCTCCTTCCAGATAATATGAAATAATCTAAAAAGATGATAGTCAGATGGAGAAAGATCTAGAGCTTAAGGGATAATAAAAAAAACAAGCTTCCATAATATTTTCCTGATTGACTCAGTCAGTAGGTAGTCATGTATTATTGTGTAAGAGGAAATATGCATTTTCGATGAACCAGTGTTTCTTCTGGACAATGTTTCCACCGGCAATACCTTCCACATTGACTGTTTCGTTTTGCTTGCGCACTTCTCGATATGCAACACCGTTCACGATGTGTAATTAATAGATACTGAACACTTCAAATCCCTCTGCGTATGGATCAGCTAAAATAAATTAACTATAGGAGAAAAATGCTACGAAATCAAAACATCAAACTGTAAGGTCAGTTTCTTAAATTTACCAGATCGAAACATTCATATGGATGTAACGCATGGTCGCAAATCCGTTTACGAAATATTTAAACTGACAGTTTTCTAAGATCAAAAGTGAAATAAGTTTTTTTGATCGAGTAAAACCTGAGGGACTTAGCAATTATCATCCTTCTTTGGACATTGCTGACGAGAATCCCAAACAAAGAACTCTGCCAAATAAAAAAAAATCACTCATTCGAGGACTACCAACAGCAGCAACAATTAAAATGGATAACACATGAAACACGAAGAGGTAATAATGAGAAAAGAATGATGTTGACTTTCCACACTACTTCAAACAAAAGTTTAGGAAGGAAAGCCCATCAATACTGGAAAGAGCGATAACAGCTACAGGACTTTTGAAACCTGTTTTCCTAAAAAAAAAAAATCTTACGAAAAAAACATTTTATAAATTTCAACCGAAATCAGTACTGGCTGTTAGGTCAATGAATGGTAAATATTTCCTTATAGGGAAACGGCTAATATTTCATTTATCATTTCATATCCCACAAAACACAAAGCATTATTATTTTCAGGTGGATTCAGTGGCTGCTACTCATTGTCGTTTAATTTAATATCATTATATTAAGAAATTAAAATTTATTGAAAAAAAAACAATTACAGTTGACCACTGATGACAATTCCCGAACAATGTAATAATAAACAATTTTTTTCTAACCTCTGCCATCCGCAATGATGGTGAAAGCTTTACCTCGAACCATCGCCAGTGACACACGCTGCAAGAGCCACTCCGTTTCGCGAGGCTCGTCCCTTAATCGAGATGCAATCGCGCCAATCCTTCGAAGGAACGCCATCGAACGAGGGCCAATAAACCCTGAAGTCTCCACTGCCACAGGAGTAAAAAAAATCTATCAGCAAGAGAAGAATATTTAAATATGTTTTTCATCTCTGCGTCCTGGGCGACAGACCCCGGCTCAACAGTGGACCTGATCAAATTAACGATCGAAAATATATCCGCACAGGCCGCATCCCAAATCAATGACTTTCCACATTTTAAAAGTGAAAATGGTAATGCCATCCGTCCGCTTTCCATCACCGCGATCGAGGCCTATGGGTTCGATTTGGGAAGGGAACCCAGCTGCATCCAAACCTCTTTTGATGATGTCGTTAATGGCAGCATGCCGTGGAAAGCGGCCGGCAGTATGACGACAGGGGAGAGGATGCAAACCAAACTCATCGGTGGAAGCTCCATATCTGAATCTGTGACGCTCTCATATTTTGAGTCCAAGACGGATCTCGACTCCGACTCGAGAGATTTATATTAACCCTATTGCATCCCACTTGTATAGTCTATCATGAACACTTGCAAGTAGCAAAAATTATGTAAAATAACGAACAAAGGATAACACATTAATTAAGCTGGGAAATAGTCACACCACGAGAGACCCACTGACCTTGATTAGTCATATTGCCAAATTCGTAAAGATGTTTGAAGATCAACGTTTTATTTGTACTGGTTTCTTAATTAAGGTGCGGCCTGCGTTGGATTTTCCTCAGTTACGGTTTGCAGAATCTTAATATTGAGTTCATTTTCAACCAGATCAAGTGAATCTCCGAGAAAAAAAAAAAAAAAAAAAACAAGATCGAAACCGGGAATATCCCCGTTGGTATATCAATGAAAGTTTCCTTTCCGTCGACAGTATGAACATATCTTTCAATTTTCTTACTGAATAAACAGTTTTGTTTGTTGTTTCTTTTTTAGTACGGTGTTTGAAATGGGTTTCACGTAAACTCTTGCTAAAAAGGTAAAAGTTTACCCTCTCTGATATTATTTAATCTGCAGAGAAAAATATTTATTCGTAAAAATTAATGATTGTTTACCGAAAATATTGAAAAATTATTCTTCAATTGATTATACAGAAAGTCTTACAGGAGATTCCTTCCAATCAAATATAACTAGAGTCATGAATCACAGTTTGCATGTTATTTCCGTCATAATTTTGTTACGAGTTCGATCCATCAGTGTTGATATTTAGTCACAGTCACGATCAGAAGACCCGTAAATTCATTAAAGTCTTAGGAGCTTCACATGTACTCCAGCTGCAGTAGCAATGCCGTGTCTTACACAAAATAGGCTGACGGAGCCCAACCCTTTTCAGGCAAGTTTGAATTCTGACTAACAGCATGACCCGGCGTTGCCTGTGCTTGATTCAAAAATCGTACGACACATACAGCAATCGCTATCACTTGACTTAAAATATTTTTGCCCTTCCTTGCCTTTAAAGAAGTGCCCTTTGCCGTGCTGATGTTGCTACATGCCTTACTTCTTGCCTATCTGACACTGCGAATTTTTTCTAAACTCTATACTAAACCTTAAATCTGTTACGAAAAAAGAACTAAACAAAATGAACACAAAACGATCAGTTTTAAAAAAAAAGCACACGTAACTGGAAAAACCGAATGAAAAAAGAATGTTAACAACAAATACTTTTTCACACCCAACCCAGTTCTGCGTAATCAGAATCAACATTGAGTTTAAGCAAGCGAATAAGCCAATTGGAGTAAAGAGCCATGCAGATTTAAATTTTTCCCCCTTGTGACGAATGCAGGTATCGATTTTTTTTGCATGCTAGTTAACATTCGTGTCAGTCAGATGTTGGCTCTCACGCTGGCCAATAGAAAATGGCCGCAAACTACATGAAAAGTGCCGTAGAAGCATGAAAAATTGATTATATCTACTATAGATGGAAGTTGAGAAATGCAACGTTGGTCTTGGCCTTCCCGCTAACTTGGAGCATGTGCATGTAAATTTTGGTGCAAATCCGTCGATAATTGCGGCCGTACATTCGTTACACACGCACATCCTGCATTTTATAGATAGAGATATTTCTTCTCTTAGACTTGTGTCACACAAGGCTATATAACCCAGTCTGCCCTACTATTTACCCATAGCCACGAGAAGAGACAGATCCATACCTTTATAAAAAAAAAAAAATTCTATGTTGTGGCAATCCCACGGATATATCGGATTAGACACAACATTGCTCATGTCACCTGGCATTTCTTATGCGGAGATCATCCTAAACGCCTCCCAGGGGAAAGGTGCTGCTTGTGGAGAAGTTAATCGCCAGGGATTTAAGCAATTATATTTCAGTTAACCCTGATAGTGTTCTAGTGGGGTAGACTAAATCCAAGTGCAAGTAATATTTGTATCAGTTTTATGTTTAGATAAACCTAAAATTATTGTTTACTTTTATATCAATCACAATCATGAGTCCCGTAACCCATTAAGGTGATAAGAGCAACACATGTAGTGTAACTGCAGTAGAAGCGGTGTTTCTTGCTCAAAATAGCCTTACGGGGCCCAACCCTCTCCAGGCTGTTTTGAGTTCCGACCAGTCGCCAACAAAGGCTATAGAACCCACTCTGTCCTGCTGTTTACTCATAGATTGGCGAAGAAAAGATGGATTCATAACTTTCTCAGGGGTATTAGTAAGTAGTTAATGTAATAAAGTTGAGTGGAATTCAAAATCGACTCTCCCTTTCCTTAAGCTAAGCCATTATTCAATACTCCACCGTGATATTTAGCAAGCGTAGTCTAATAGCATCAAAATGGTACACTGGTTTCTACGAGTATTGTTGATTGAAGTACATTTATTTTGATAGGGATACAATTGGGAATGACCAGTAGATTATATTCTGTTAAGTTTTAAGCTAGTATAAGCTGTAATGTTTCCAGAATAACTAAATGTAATTTGCAATGTATCAAGTCAATAATCGAGCGGAAATTTAACTGCCCTGATTACCTTTTCGTTTTCTTTTTTAAAGAGACTGTAAAAATTATGACCGGATATGTAAACAAATAAATCCAAACATTCGTCAGGCTGTTTAGGCTAACGAAATATTATTACAAACGAAAATAGCCACCTAGACATTCAAAATATACACTTAAACATTCAAAAATAAATATAATCAAATACGCTAAACGCACAAAAATAAATAAAATTAAATTAAATCAGCATTTGCGAACAGATGTGAAGAGCATCTGTCCATTTGACATCACGTTGAGAAGGACATTAAAATAATCAAGGATCTGTACTGACAGCAAACCGCTTAGAGTTTCAACAGATACACAAAAGTAGAAAGGGGTGTAAGGCAAGGATGTGACTTCTCGCCAGACTTATTCAACCTATACACCGAGGTAATTCTTAGAGAATTAGATGTGCTGACGGTATTTGTTGTTGGCGGCTACATAAGATATGCAGATGACACAGTGTTGATAGCAAGAAGAAAGGACTAAATATAAAATATAAGAATACGGAATGCATGGTTGTAGGCAAAAAGTTGAGCGGAAAACAGAAATTACAATTCGGGGATACGAAAATCAAACAAGTAAAACAATTTAAATATGTGGGGAGTTGTCTAAAAGACGACGGTAAGTGTGACACTGAAATCCAGTGATCCATTTGACTGGTCATTGATAAATTTTTAAGGAGTGTATTAAATGACAGAAAACTTCGTTAGAAACAAAGAAAAAAGTACTGAACTGTTAAATGATATATGTTTTCCTATATGGCAGTGAATGCTGGACAATCTCCTCAAATATGAAGGAAAGGCGTCAAGCAACAGAAATGTGGTTCTACGAAAAGATCCTGGAGATACCATAAACCGAATATGTGACCAACAATGACATTTTGGAGAAAATGTAAACAAAAAGGAAATTTATTCTTAACACCAGGAATAGGCAGTTGAAATTTCTGGGTCACGTAATGAAGAAGGAGAGATTAAAAATCTGATACTCACAGGGCAGATGGAGTGACAGAGAAAAATGTTCGTAACATACTTGATGGGCTTGAGTAAATGGATGGTAGATCAGGTTTTGGAAGAAATAGTAAAAAGACAAAATTTATTTAGCTACAAGGGACATGAAGATACGTAGGACCTTGATTACAACACATAATTATATAAATTAAAAAAGTAAATTATTATATATCAATTTTATTATATACCAATATAATTATTACAAAAAAAATTATTATTATTATTATTATTATATATATATATATATATATATATATATATATATATATATATATATATATATATATATATTAAAAATCTGATACTGACAGGGCAGATTGAGGGAAAGAGGACCGAGGAAAATGTGCGTAACATACTTGAGGCTTGAGTAAATGGATGATAGAACAGGTTTTGAAAGAAATAGTAAAAGACAAAATTTATTTAGCTGCAAGGGACATGAAAATGCGTAGAGCCTTGATTACAACACATAAAGAAAATATCATCTAACATCGCATGACTCTTCAAAGCCTATGTTCGTAAGTGAGGAGTCGGGGAGAGGTCAAGTATGGAGTGTAAACTAGTGTGGATTTCCCCAAACACAAGAAGGCATATAACAAAAGAATTTTAAATAAATTTTCGCAAATATGCCTGTAGAGACACGGCACACAGAAAAAGTCCTACATGTCACAAAGCTGTAACACTTGTGTACAACTACAATTCACAAGTTTAAGTGATATGTTCATATAATTTCTTCCTTTTTTTACAACTACTTACAGAGAATCGGGAATAAAAGCTCAGGGTCATATGCTCATATAATTTTGTAAGATCAATCTTTCTTTTTTACAACTACTTACAGAGAATTGTTTATAAAAACCCACGGTCATATTTTCTTAATTCTGGAGAAGTTCCCGCAAAATGATAACAGTAAATTTATACGGTAACGATAATAGAAACACCCAGGATATATATATATATATATATATATATATATATATATATATATATATATATATATATATATATATATATATATATATGATGATGATGACTAAATCAAACCGTCGGCATACGGAAAAAAATAAATTAATAACGAAAAATTACAAATATGCGTAAAACAAGAATTCAGTTTTTTGACGGAATTATTTAACATATAAAGAATCAATCGTAAAAGAATAATATGTCTTAGGAAGACTTAGTAATTGTGGTTCCAGTCTGAAAGATATTAATAGTGCCACATTGTCGATGAGAGAGAAAGGTAACTGCAAGATATCCTAGACGAGGCAGTAAATGAAAATAGGAAGAAATGAATAAGGATCGGTAGTAAGAATAGGGCAGTAGAAGGTATGGTTGTCAGTAAGAGAGCGACAATTTGAAAATGTCAACGTGAAAGAAGTGCGTTAAATTTAAATATCTGAGAAATCCGAAGACGCATTGTACTATCACGAGATGCCTTTTCCAAAACTAAACAAAATATGAGGAAACAAGAAAATGTCTTTTTAAGGAATATGGCTACGAAAATGTGACATGTAATTGAAGTGAAAAAGAAAAACGAAAATTCATGAGGTATCTATACAGAATCCTGCAATAATCTCAAACACAGAGACACACACACATATATATATATATATATATATATATATATATATATATATATATATATATAGATAGATAGATAGATAGATAGATAGATATGTGGAGAGAGAGAGAGAGGGAAAGAGAGAGAGACATTGCGTTCAACAATAAAATTGACTGTTACTATTCTGTGTTGAGACCAGTCCACACGGTTTCTCCTGGAAACTAAGCACTTTTACTTTTTTCTATGAATACACCATACCTTAAAACTATATATATATATATATATATATATATATATATATATATATATATATATATATATATATGATGAAAATAATGAACGGCATCAAATTTCCTAACTCACAGACGAGAATTTCACTCCTTGTTTAACTTTGGTCTAACAAACCTCGTTGGAAAAGTATGTCCTTGCCTGTCTTATTTGTATGTATTGAATTTTACTACTAATTCTGAGTACCCATTTCTTTTTTTTTAGTACTACTTCTTTTTTTCATTTTTTCTTTTTAATTGAAGTGAATTTAGTTCCCCCCCGCCGCTTTTGAAAACTTCGTTTGAATATTAGTTCCTCAGTTGTTTTTCTTTTTCTGACCCATGCAAGTATTGGACGTTATCTTTATTCCTGGTTCACAGTCGTGTACTCTTTGTCTTCAACAAGTAGGACATGTTAGCCCTTCAACTAAGTTTAAACTACATTTCAGTGGTTCTGATGATTTGATGTTGATCCCCGTCCTTCTCTTTGCTCTAGTCCTCACACTTTGTAACCCCTTGCGTGCTAATGACACTCCCGCCTTGCTTGTATGATATGCTTAATGTTGGGTTCTGTCTTTTTATTTTCATTTTAATTTTAGGTCAACGATTCGGTAGTGATTTATGCATCTGAAAATAATTCATATTTATTTGTATCTCACTCATTTAAACCTTTATTTAACTCTTCTCTTTAAAACTTTTCTCTGTTAAATTTTAATCCCCACCTTCATCAGTAGACGTTCCAGTTCTTCTTTCTTCTGTTAAACCTCTCTCTAGAGCTTTCATACATTTCCTCCTCACACTTGTTTTCCACTCCCACACATACACTCTCACTAAAATTTAGTTTTTTCTACTCTGTGTTATCTTTTCCAATTTCTTTTTGAATTTCTAGGTTTGATGAATTGGATCGTGATTACGATTCCAATGAAATAAATTATAACCATGGAATATTTGTGTTTAAGCCTTTTTTATTATATAATATTATATTATATTACTAGCAGTAGAACCCGGCGTTGCCCGGGGATGTAACAATAAGAGATAGATAAAGTATCGACGATCAAGAAGACTGAAAAATAAAATTGAGAAAGATTATTTTTAAGGTTGACGGACACGTATGTCTTAATTAGTGTTTTTTTTTTGTTTTTTTTCTTTTGTTTTTTTACGAATTGTTCAAACGCAAACTCAAACAAAAACATTGATTTCAATCGTTATGAGTCTACCGATTGAATAGAATTTTATTATAAACAAATGTCTTGTAAATGGAATTTTTAAAGCATTCTGAATGTAAAAATAAAGGAAAAAGTGTGCAAGACAATAAGAAACACTACCTGCCAAAAAAACGTGAAGTTTTGTTGAAATCGGTTGAAAATTGCAGGAAACCCGATCCCATATCTAAACGAATACACACACACACACACACACACACACACACACACACACACACACACACACACACACACACACACAACCTGTGTTTTATAATAAGTATAACTCGATATGAGTTGTCCCCCTTTCATTCTGGCGACAGTGATGCTTCTTAATCGTGTTTTCAAATTGATTTCGTGCAAAAAACAATTGTGTTTTTCTCATTTTATGCTATCAGAACCACCGCAAGGTAATTTTACGTAGTCCTCTGAAGTTTTATTTGAAATCAGTTGAAAAATGTAGATAATCCGATCCAATATATAAACGTACAGACACACACACACACAGCCTGGGTTTTATAATAAGTATGATATATATATATATATATATATATATATATATATATATATATATATATATATATATATATATATATATATATATATATATATATATATATATATGTATGTAGGTGTATATATATATATATATATATATATATATATATATATATATATATATATATATATATATATATATATATATATATATATATATATATATATATATATATATATATATATACAGTTATGAACAGAATTATATACCCACCACTGAATATTTACATATTCTCTAACAAATGTGAATATTTTTTAAGTAATTAATGAATCTACCACAAATAATAGATTCGTATTGTCTCTTTAAAATGAAAAGAAGAAAAATACTTTTTTGGTAGGTCGACACCTGTTAAGAATTCTGATTCTCTATCAGCTCAGATCCCATTACACTTCAAAATCTATGGCCGCAAATGCAAAGGGGACGAGTTCAAGCAGCGACTGTAACAAGTACTGATTTACCAGCTCGCATAAAGGTACATACAAAAATAAATCTAAATAATTTTTCTTTAACTCGAAAATATGAGATATATCGTAGTATACGAGTAGATCAAAAACAATGCGAACAGTTGGACAAATCTACTTCCACACATATGGATGTCGGCAAGTATAACATGAATTATTAACAAATATATTCCTCCTATATGGTAGTGGATGCTAGACAGTTTCCTCAAAGATGAAGAAGAGACTTGAAGCAACAGACATATGGTTCTACAAAAGCGTGATGAGTATATCATGGACCGAACGTGCAAGCAATGCCCAGGTTTTAGAGAAAATGGAAACAAAGAGGAAACATAAACTTCACGTGATAAAGAGGCCGGTGAAATTTCCGTGGCACGTAATGGGGAAAGAGGGCTTGGAAAATCTGATACTCACATGACAGGTTTAGAGAAAGAGGAAAACAGCGCGTAAGAAATTTAGCGAGGGACAGTATTACGAATTCAACTTCGGGTTTGTGTTGATTTCAGAGCTGATGGCACGAGCTGTTATAACTGGGACAACAACCGTTCCTCGCGATATGTGAAAATTCAGGTGTTCACCACAAAGCAGGGCGTATATCATCTTGCGGCCTCAGCCGAGATTGAACTGACCAATACTTTGATTGGTGTAGTTCATAATCTTGTCAAATAGCTGAATTCAAGGGTGTTTTTATCGTGACACCAACACTAAACGGATTACCAACCAAGGCTCAGAGAGATTCCATTCACCCTCCTCTAAGAGCAGGTTTGAATTCAGAGTTTTCCTTTTCCTAGACCAGTTGCCATCCAAGGCTATAGAACCCAATCTGTCCTGCTATTTACCCATACCTGGAGGGGTAATTTCCCAAGAGTGTTAGCACGTAAGTGAATGTAATGGATTCGACTGGAATTCGAACTCGGCTCTCCGATTCTTCAATCCAAGCCGCTATCCATTACTCCACCGTGCCTCCTAAGAAAAGAGCGTATATTGCGTAACGTCATAATTAGAACGGTCCTTATTTACACCAATAAGTGTTTAAAATGGTATATTTAAAATGATGTCGAGGGAAAAATTATTTTAGAAAAATAATAAGTAACACTTTTTTTAATTTAAAAATAAAATTAAATGGAAAATATAATTTATTCTGTTTCATCCTAGCCACAAACAAGTTGAAAATGTCATTAAAATATTATTCATCAGTATGTATCACTTAATGACTGTAATAAATACCTAAGATGTGTCATTTATTTATTTTTTTAAAGCATCGAAATGATTAATCTAATCTGGACGTCAGAAATCACCGTCATGTAAAAACAATTTTGTTTATGAATAATAATAAATCAAACGAACTGTAAGGTCTTATATTCCTCACATAACAACAACACTATGTCATAGATTAAAACACCACTTTTATATGTATTTATTCAACCTTCCACGAGCTCAGGTTGTGAATCAATGTCGGTTTAATGTGGGGAGCCCGAGCGCGTACAGCCGGGCAAGTAACAAAAAATTGCCTGCAGCCCTCGCAATCGTCGGCTGCCCTAGCCTCGATGCGAGCACCAATCCCTCTGTCTGGTGCAATGAGAGGACGCAGCCTCGGACAGATATTCCCCAAAGCTTGGCACCTTCCCAGTATAATTTTCCTCAGTTACCAAGAAGCTGCCCCTGAGTGCACTCTCCCCTAAGACAGAGACACAACTGAAAGGGTGTTACAAACTATATGAGAGTAATTTACACCACTTCTTTTATTAATATTCACTCAATACAAGGCGCATGTGCCACTCAATGGAGAAAGAGATACATATTATGGGATTGATGTAGGAGATATAACTGTTGACCCGCAACATCATGAAAGTAAAATTGTAGTGATAAGAGAAGAGTCCTCTTGGGGGTCTGTTCCATAATGCGTTAGTTGTGGAAAAGATGGTGCCTGAATGGAACATCCTCCTCACCAGTCGTATATGATGGAAATGAGGACGAGACGAGCCAGTCTACGTTACTTTGCGTATCATAGTTCTGAATGTCTGCACATGTGGAACCTGGGATTTTAGTTGGTCAGAACATATGTCATGAATAACGATAGTTTTGCGAGAGACTTGCAGCTTTTCAGATGTGGGAAAGAGGCTGTAGGGTGGAAAACTATTCGTTACCCACAAGTTCGCGTAAACAATTTCGAACTCTGTCAAGGCTGGAAAATGAGCAACCGTTGTGGTAGCAATATTCCGTTTCTGGTCTGGATCTTGTAAAGAAGGTTTTGTTTTCTTCGGAAGTAATCGAGGGACTGACAATTTTTCCTTATTCCTAGCGATAGGTCGTATAAACATTTTCCACTTTTAAACTTATAGCAAATCTTACTATAATACTAGTAAATTATAATAAATTACGAAGTTAAGTGCCAAAAATGTTAAAAATAAATGACGCTAGTACAGTAGGCTATAAGTTTTAGCCACCCTTGATTAAAACAATTTTGGCTTGTTTAATAACGTCTCTTTTTTTCAGACAATACCGTGTTAGTAACAAGCTACTCTCATTTATGAACAATAGTTGACTTATATTTTGCAATGAAAGTTCGTGGAAGTAAAGAAATTAGTGAGTTTTAACAAGGGCAAATAATAGGATGGCATCAGTGTGGCAAGTCAAATAGAGAAATTGCTAGGTTTTTCCAGGTTAGTCCTCAAACAGTTAATAATATTGGCAAGACATTTAATGAAGAAGGTCATTGTCGTGTGGAACAATGTTCAAGAAAACCAAGTATCGTGTCTGATCGACAGAAAAGGGCACTAAATCGGGGAGTCATCAGAGAGCGTCGTCAGAGCGTCAAAGATGTCACCAACAGCATGGAAATGTCATCATATGCAATGAGAAAGACACTGAAAGAGCTAGGCTATCAAAGAAGAGTTGCAAGAAAGAGAGAAGCCATGGTTTCAGAGGTTAACAGGAATTTTCGTATGGACTGGGTGAGAGAATTCGAGAGCAAATATGAATTTTGGCAGTCTGTAATTTGATCAGATGAAAGTAAATTCTGCCAATATTCCAATTCGAGATTGGTTTATGTTTGGAGAAATCAGAATGAGACTTGGAACACTGAATGTCTGCAGGCGACCATGAAACATGGGAGGATTGGAGTAATGGTGTGGGGTACTGTCTGGTTTGGAAGTAAATCTGAGGTGATTCTTGTTGATGAGAGGTCCAAAATACTATCAAATATAAGAGAAAGGAGTACTCCCACAATTTGAAACCAATCAGAGTGACAAGAATGTCTAACTTTTTTAAGAAAATGTAGCGCCATGTAATACGAGCAAAGCAGCAAAGACTTGGAAGGAATCGCAAAGAAACAAAGTCACTGCCATCGGTAGCCCGAAATCCTGACATGAATCCAACAAAGCACGTTTGGGAGAACCTTGACTGAAGACTTCGAGAGCGTGCAACCAAAATCACGTCAGTCGCAACCCTTAAAGAAACATTGTTAATGAAGTTGGAAAATATGAATCAGACGATTGTTGATAAGTTGATCAAATCCGTGAAAAATTGAATACAACCACTGAAACTGGCAAATGGAGGATCTACTCCATACTAGTTCAAAATACTGTTTCTTTATCTTGAATCGGGATTACGTAATTAAATTTTGAAATTGGCGGTAGTTTATTTCTTCTGGCTAAAACTTTTCTTAGGCCACTGTAACAGTCATGATGGTTTGATTGTTTCCAAGTCTGCTTGTGTGACTAGTTTCTATTTCAACACCCACCGAGCTAACACGTGGTTTATACTGGAACTATAATAGGCTTGTCTTATGTACAAATTCTGGGTAAAATAAGATAATTTGTCTTGATGAGTAGTTAGAAGCTAGTACACTCAAACACACAATCATTCGAGGCAACTTCGCGCTTGCACAGACATTAATGACTTTCCAATTGTTTCATCTTCAAAAGAAACTCTCACAAATCGTAGCTCAACCCAGGTTATATTCTGAAAACATTTTCCAACAGCATTGTCTCCCACTGAGACATATTATCTAGAAGTTACAACCTTGAAAAATTGTCTACAATGAGAATCGAACATGTGTCTTTCTAGTTGGAAGGCTAACATTCGATTTAAAACTCTACCAGTTGAAACTATTCTTATATAAACTACATAAAAACCATTAAGCACAATGTATTCCACAAAATACGGCAACGTATTTTAAAATGTATAAAAAATAACAAGGAATTGATTATTTTGCTCCTCCGGCGCTCTGGAATTATCTAAAAACGAACGCAAAAAAAACATTAAAACAAATCATTTACATGTTTACAAAACAGTTTCACACAAAACGTATTTTGCTTTCGATAAATATATTTTCAGTTAATGTAAATCCATATCCTTAATATATATTTTAATAAATTTCTACACTTCACGTCATTTTTAAATTAGCAAAAATGTATATGATTTACATATATTTTAAAAGCGTTCTGGAAAGGATCCCACCTGCTTTCGTATATTTTAAAATTAATGCATATCGCAAATACTCGAGTCATGTTACAAAAAAATATTCTCGTCAGCTTGAGCTTTTCGTGTGGATGCCCGTTCAGGAATATTTAGACTTTCGGCTGTAGACAACAACTTTCTGATATCGATGGTTGAAAATTGCTTCGAGCGAGTGAAGCGTGTCGGCTTCAGCGAGGTAACATCCTTCCACGAACCACGTGGACTGGCGTTGCAGAATCACAAATAGCCCCAGATAAAGGAAGCCAAATCTCTTGGCGATTCTCAACCGGAGTAACAACTAAAATGCATAACCAAGAGATAATCATTTCATGATCAAAATGTTGACATTTCCCACTACCCTAAACACAAAGCCAAGAATGAAGCGCTCATCTATACTGTAAAAAGCATTACAAGCTTTTCCTGAAAAAATATTTCAAGCGAAAGGTTTTATTGATTTTAACCTACAGCAGCACTGACTGCTTGGTCAATGAATGCCGTATGTTTCCTAATAAGGAAACTGTTAATATTATCATTACCAATGGATACTGCATGTTTCCTCATAAGGAAATAATTACCATTATCATTACCAATAAAGTCTGAAAGTTTCTTTATAATGATCAATAGTGTCATTACTATTAACAATATAGATATACAAAAAGTTCTCCATAGTCTTAGGTATGACGATAAAATATATCAGGCACCAAAGCCTTTGATCGATAGATTGGAGGTTTTCAAGAACGCGGAACCACCTCTTAACTGATGTCCACCCTGATCCGGGTTAGAGTAGCAATTATGGTCTAATAATGAACGCCTACACAAAAGTCAAACTCTAGGTAAGTTAAAAATAAATAAATTCTATAGTAAAAATACAAGCAATACATTTTCTAAAAGAATTACAAGCAATCTATTTTTGTAGTGAACTTACCAGCAATTTATCTTTCTGAAAAAAATTACCAACAATTACATTTTATTGTAAGATTACCAACTATATATTTTGATAGCAAAATGACCAACAATACATTTTATAGTAGAGTTACCAACAATACATTTTATAAGAAAATAAGCAACAATTTTATTTTTATAGCAAAATGGGAATTAATACAAAATTCAAAAAGTGTAAATATACATTATATAGTAAAATTACCAGCAATATATATTTATAGTAAGATTACCAACAATATATTTTTATAGGAAAATCACCAGCAATATATTTGGTAGCAAAGTGATCAACAGTACATTTTATGGTAGAATTATCAACAATACATTTGATAATAAACTAACCAACACTATATTTTTATAACAAAGAATCAATACAAAATTCAAAAGTATAAAAATATATTCAATAGTAAAATTACAAGCAATACATTTTTAAAAAGAAATTATAAAGAATAAATTTTATCATCTACAAACTATATATCTATAAAACATGAAAGTATAAAATTATATACAAAATATATGTAGTCGAAGGCATAAAATTGTGTTTATCGACAATAAATAAACCATAGGTGATATGCGGCTCAACAAAATCACCCACGGCCACATGACGTTACTTGCTTTCGATACGTATAATTTTAAATCCATTTCGTGTAAATAGACATCAATTGTTCTTTTTCTGTTGTTTTTTTTTTAAATGTTTTATTGAATAGTATGGACATTTTATGCCCATCGATTATAACGATCTTTTTTGTAAAGTGCGAATGATCTTTAGCAAAACTGTGATTAGATGTACGGAATTTCTCAAACCAATATGATTGACGTGTCTGATGTTTCGACAAACATGAGTTGTCAACAGGGGTGTGTATGTAGGTAGTATATGACCGTTATAAACAATAAAAATCATACTTTGTACATTTACTGCGCTGTTATATTTTAAATTGGATCGAATAAATCTAAACCACAGGAAAATTAAAAAGAATATGGTTAACATTAAAATACAGAGAATATCTATATAATTCAATAAAACATGTTTTAATTTAATGTAAATACTTATTTTTACATATAGTTAAAATCTGATCTACATATGACGTCACTTTTTCCTTTCGATAAATATACCTTTTAAATTAATTTAACATGCATATCGCTTATATATACATAAATATATAACTAAAGCAAAATGAGTTTTCAATAACTATGGTTAAACTTAAGAAGGTTTTACCGCAGTAATCGAGTATTATGGATGCTATAATTGGATTTTAATATATAATAATTTTAGAGCACTAATCGAAAACACATTAATCAAATGCACATTAATCGAAGGATGACTCCAGTTATATAACGTTCAACATGTCTCATGTCTTTTGATAATTATTGCTTTTCTATTATCAGTTGGAGTTTCCATTTTCGTAAAGATAGTTTCGAAAGGATTGAATGAGGTCGACTTGAACTTCGGGATCAAATCCTATACGTGGAAATATTTTTAAACGTGGGCAGCATTCTGCTCCTCTCAATGTCAACCTTACGTATCACTGTGAATTTTTTGCACGCTGTAAAGCAAGTCTTGCTGACCATCACCTGAAGAGGCACATTTATGTTGTCGAAACATAATTGGATTTATGTTGCGACTTTTAACATGTTTTAATATCCTAAAATAAATAATATATATATATATATGTGTGTGTTTGAGTATGTATGTGTGTGAGAGAGAGAGAAAGAGAGAGAGAGAGAGATTCATTAAAGGTGAAAATTGATATGTACAGTAAAACTGATTTTCCTGCTTTATGCTGGAGAATCTTGGACCCTGTACCTACGACACATCAATCAACTCGATGTCTTCCACATGCGTTGCCTACGAACCGTGTGCAAGAGAAAACAGTTTGATCGCTTTAGAAAGAGTGACGTTCTGTCAAAATGTAACATGGCAGGTATTGAAGCCATCCATCTCAGGTCGGCAAGACATCTTTTCCATATGCGCGGTAGCAGACTCCGAAAAAAAGACGAAGAAAAACTCCTCTTTGTCCTGCTTCTATGAAGCAGGTCAGTTGGAAGGCATCTCTTGCATTTCAAAGACAAACTCAAACGCAATACAGTAACACCTTTTTTTTTCCCTGGGAAAACAATGCTTTAGAGTCAAGGAGCTGTCGCCTTTCCTGTTTCTCATCTATACAATGGTTCGAGCGAGGATCAAATACGTGGAAATATTTTAATAATTTGGCAGCATTCTGCTCTGTTCA